>VXAY01007492.1:1489087-1554214 GCA_013399855.1 Oxyruncus cristatus | reverse complement strand
CTACGGAGCCGGAAGAAAAGGCGTGCCCACCGTGGCTACTGAGCCGGAGAAGGCGGTTGCCGACGGGAGCTTTACTAGCGGCCCCGATGCCGGGGGAGGGCAATTACTGATGTAAAAACTGTTTCTAAAGGACACTATACAAGTGGGACTAAAAAGACATAGAGGATCGAAAAGTTAAAATAGAGAGAAAACACAAATGAGTAATCTCTGCCAATGAATTGGTGGCTCTCGAACCACAGCCCTTCCCCAGCAACCTCACAGACCCAAAGGCTCTTTTAAGAGCCACTAAGCGCACAATGAGAAGACCTGTAGCGCTGCTTTGAAACAACGAGGGTTTCATAATATTTTGTAGACTGTAACATTTGACTTTTATGGTCCCAGCTGCTTTTTTTTTTTGGTGCCTCATTCTAAATTTGCTTCTTTGCAATTCGTCTACAGTCCTTTGCGAAAACTGGAGGGGAGGAAAAGGTGCTTTATGAACACCGGATGGGGGAGCAAGACAAAATCAAAACGAGGAAATGTGAGGTTGATATATTCGTTTAAGAGGGGTAAGCAGAGGGCCTCAGACAGAATGGAGAAAATTACATCCCTGTGCATGTGGCTGACTCGACACACCCTGGAGGGAGAAGAGATGGGGATGATTAGAGAGCCAGAGAACTCTGCATTTTAACTCTTCGGCTGACTGTGAAGAAAAAACTGCAGCATCTTAAAACCATTACTGTCGTGCCCAGAACAATTACTTACAAGAACAGTTTAAAAAGCTCAGACAATGTAGTGGCTCTTACACAAAATTCTCTCCCCAAACTAATATATGGACATTTGTCCGCTTTCACTTGACCCTTCACCCACACCCACAGTAATTCTTTGATTTTAATCGCTGATACAGCTCCAATCAGTGATACAGCTCTTTTCATTGTGCACGTAGGGGCTCTTAAAAGAGCCTTTGGGTCTGTGTGGGCTGCCTCTATGCCTTGCCAGGGAAGGGCTGCGGCAGGAGACTCAGGCACGCTCTCCGCGGATGCGCCGGGCGAGCTGGATGTCTTTGGGCATGATGGTGACGCGCTTGGCGTGGATGGCGCACAGGTTGGTGTCCTCGAAGAGCCCCACCAGGTAGGCCTCGCTGGCCTCCTGCAGCGCCATGACGGCCGAGCTCTGGAAGCGCAGGTCGGTCTTGAAGTCCTGCGCGATCTCGCGCACCAGGCGCTGGAAGGGCAGCTTGCGGATCAGCAGCTCCGTCGACTTCTGGTAGCGCCGGATCTCGCGCAGCGCCACCGTGCCGGGCCGGTAGCGGTGCGGCTTCTTGACGCCGCCCGTGGCCGGCGCGCTCTTGCGGGCCGCCTTGGTGGCCAGCTGCTTGCGGGGCGCCTTGCCGCCCGTCGACTTCCGCGCCGTCTGCTTCGTGCGCGCCATGGCTTCGCAACACCCGCCTCGCCCGCGCTCTGCACCGCAGACACTGCGCCGGCCGCTCCGCTGTCTCGCTCTTTATAGCCGCAGCCCGCTGCCCATTGGCCGCCGCGCGAGACCGCCCGGCTGCCATTGGACCGTTCGCGCGAGCCCGGGAAAAGCTCGCGCCTCCCGCGCGGGGAGCGCGCTCCGCCCTCGCCCCGCCCCCTCCCCTTCCCCACGGCCGCCGGCCCGGCCCGACCTCCCCTCGCCCGCCCCGGCCCCGCCGCTCGCTCGTTGCCGCCTCTCTGCAGAGCTTTAGCGCCGGCTCCCGCCGCCACCAACGCCCGTTTGGAAGGCAACCACCGTAGGCCAGTACCGGAACAAGGTCTCGCAGCCCACGCTCGCCTCCCGCTCGGCCTCTTCCAAACCCGCTCCTCCCTCGCCCTCCCCCGGCATCGGGAACGCTGGTAAAGCTCCCGTCGGCAACCGCCTTCTCCCCTGAGGGTTCGCCTTTTCTTCCGGCTCCGTAGCCGCGGTGGGTTCGGGGCCGCGGCAGCAGGGCGGAAGGCGCGGGTGGCAGCCGACTGTTCGCGCCAGACGAACCTTCGCTGGCTGCTCCGCCGCCAGGGTTCAAGCCGCGGTTCTCTTGCGGCGAGCGCGCCCTTGGGCGAGCGAGGGAGGGCCACGAGCGCCACCAATCACCGCCCCCCGGGGAGCCGCGTGGGGCCCGCCCGCGGGGAAGCGCCTTGCAGTCCTCACCCAGGTCCGACCGAGCCCGGCGGCCGCGCGGCTCCGGCTCTGCCCGACCGGCTCCAGCCCCCGCGGCGGCGGCGGCGGCGGCGGGATTTACNGGCGGCGGCATTTACGGGGCGCGGGGCGGTGGAGGGAGAGGGGGGCGGCAGCCGGAGAACGAGCCATGCGGAGTAGCCTGTGCTCGCTGCCACGGCCGGGGCTGCGCAGGTCGGGGGCGACAGCGCCGAGGAGGGTTGCGCTTTGCTTCCCCCGATCGCCCTCGAGACCGTACATTGGTCTCGGAAGGGGAAGCGCCTCAATCCCGAGCTTTTTGCTCAAAAGTAAAGAACCTGAAAACAAGCTCACAGGGTCTGCTATAGCCGCCGGAGCTTTTGATGTCCTCGGTGCACACGGCTTTTGGCTGGCATAGCTCACGGGGAAACACCAAGTACCGGCTTTTCCGGATACATTCTTTTGGGGCTCTTTAAGAGACCGTTTATTGTTTGACTCACCGCTCCCCAAACTGTACACCGAAGTAAAGCGGGCTCCCTCCTTTCTTTTTTTAGCGAATCTTGAGCACTGCATGCTCCACTAAGGCAGCTACTACACAACACATTGGTTACTGCAAACCAGTGGCATCTTGCTTTCCTTGCGCTTTACCCTGCTTTCACTCCGTTCCTTCCCTTTTCCCCAGAAAAAACTTGGAACAGCAAAGAACAAATGACTGCAGCAACAGCTCTTTTATGGAAAAGGTGGGTGGCTCTTAAAAGAGCCTTTGGGTCAAGGAGGTCTGGCACGGGGCGGCTGCAGAGGCAGCTTACTTGGAGCTGGTGTACTTGGTGACAGCCTTGGTGCCCTCGGAGACGGCGTGCTTGGCCAGCTCGCCGGGCAGCAGCAGCCGCACGGCCGTCTGGATCTCCCGCGACGTGATGGTGGAGCGCTTGTTGTAGTGCGCCAGGCGCGAGGCCTCGCCGGCGATGCGCTCGAAGATGTCGTTGACGAAGGAGTTCATGATGCCCATGGCCTTGGAGGAGATGCCCGTGTCGGGGTGCACCTGCTTCAGCACCTTGTACACGTAGATGGAGTAGCTCTCCTTGCGGCTCTTCTTGCGCTTCTTGTCGCCCTTCTTCTGCGTCTTGGTCACCGCCTTCTTGGAGCCCTTCTTGGGCGCGGGCGCGGACTTGGCCGGCTCGGGCATGGCTGCGAACACGACACTCGCCACACACACCAACCGCGGCGAACAACCGGCGATGCGGCGACGGCCGCGGCAGTCGGCTTTATAGCGGCGCTGTTCCCAGCGGCGCGGCGCTATTGGCTCGCCTTCGTGGCGTCACCCCGAGCCCAGCTTTGCTATTGGAGCTCTCTGAATTCGCCTTGCCATTGGCTGCCGAGCGATTCCTGCCTTGCAGCCAATGGGAGCAGGCGCTGCCGCTCCGCCCGGGTTGTATATAAAGCGCCGTGCGGAGCGGGCCGGGGCTCATCGAGGCATTTGCGGGTTCGCTGCGAGCGCCGAGTTGCTGAATCGCTGCGATGTCCGGGCGCGGGAAGCAGGGCGGGAAGGCGCGGGCCAAGGCCAAGTCGCGCTCGTCGCGGGCCGGGCTGCAGTTCCCCGTGGGCCGCGTGCACCGGCTGCTGCGCAAGGGCAACTACGCGGAGCGGGTGGGCGCCGGCGCGCCCGTGTACCTGGCGGCCGTGCTGGAGTACCTGACGGCCGAGATCCTGGAGCTGGCGGGCAACGCGGCCCGCGACAACAAGAAGACGCGCATCATCCCCCGCCACCTGCAGCTCGCCATCCGCAACGACGAGGAGCTCAACAAGCTGCTGGGCAAGGTGACGATCGCGCAGGGCGGCGTGCTGCCCAACATCCAGGCCGTGCTGCTGCCCAAGAAGACTGACAGCCACAAGGCCAAAGCCAAGTAAGCGCCGAAGAACAACGCCCAGGAAGACATCAACAACAGAAACCCAAAGGCTCTTTTCAGAGCCACCTACAAACTCAGAAAAAGAGCCTGAACTTCATTAAAGTGTTTAAAGCCCACGGTGCATTTTAAAATTGTCTGATATAATCGCACATCCGCAGTCAGTACAAGCCGCAGCCCCTTGCTCAAACCACCCCGACTCCGGGGCGGGGCTGTCAGCACTCCCAGGAAGCAGATTAGTCTTGCCGGGGCCGTACCCAATCCGTACGCCGTATCGGCATTACAAAGCCTCCAGCGCGATGGTCCCCTCCCCTTTCAATGCAGAGAGAAAGTTTAAAAGCGATCCTGAATCTTTTTTCTTCGTCTAGTCGTTGCCGAAATGAAAGGATACTTTTAGCAGCACATCTCTCCGTTGCCCCTTCCACAAAACAGCGGCAAACAGCATTTCAGCCTTTCTAAGAAAGTGAGTGGCTCTTAAAAGAGCCGTTGGGTAAAGTGTGGAGAAAGACGTTTTCTTCCACAGGGGGCTTATTTCTTTTTGGTCGTTGCCTTCGTGGCCTTGGCTGCTTTCGGCTTGGCTGCCTTTGGCTTGGCTGCTTTCGGCTTCCCCACCTTCACCTTGGCCGGACTCTTTGCTGCTGCTGCTACTTTTTTGGGCTTGGCAGCCTTTGTCGCTTTTTGGGGGCTCTTGGCTGCTTTCTTGGCTGCCGTCTTCTTGGCTTTTTTGGGGCTCTTCTTTGCTGTCACCGCTTTCTTGGGCTTCTTGGCGGCGCTGGCCGGCTTCTTCGCCGCCGGCCTCTTGGGCTTGGCTGCAGCTGTTTTCTTTTTGGGAGCCTTTTCCTTCACTTCTCCAGGCTTCTTGCTGAGACGGAAAGAGCCGGAGGCGCCGGTGCCCTTGGTCTGCACCAGGGTGCCTTTGCTGACGAGGCTCTTGAGCCCCAGCTTGATGCGGCTGTTGTTCTTCTCCACATCGTAGCCGCCGGCGGCCAGCGCCTTCTTGAGCGCGGCGAGGGAGAGCCCCTTGCGCTCCTTGGAGGCGGACACGGCCTTGGTGATGAGCTCGGTGACGCTGGGCCCCGCGGGCTTGCGGGCTTTGGAAGCGCCCGCCGCTTTCTTCGGCTTCTTGGCGGCGGCCTTGGCGCCGGGCGCGGGCGCATCGGGGGCGGCGGCGGGAGCGGTCTCGGACATCGCNCGGCGCTCCGAGCTCCCGCTTGCGTTTCTTGGGGTAAAATGGAATGGGTCTTTACTCCTTTAGCTGTCACGAAATCGCCCCTCTCCTACATCTGTGAGGCCGTGGAAGCGGCTATTTTCGCCTGTTGGTTTCTTCTCGCGAAAAAAAGCGGTATTTGCGTAGCTAGGGGACAAGAAATCCCGAGTCCTGCCACTAAACGGACATCGAGAGAGCAAAAGTTTTGTCTTTCTTTATAAATTAGAGATTGTCCTTTAAAGTTAACACCAGTCAGGAAACTCAGCCTTAGTCTTTAGGGGATCCTTTTTACATTAGATAAGAAAGCAAACAGTTAGAATCTCATTCTTTAAAATAAAATGGTTTTGAAGAGAGTGAGGCAACACAAACACTCACAAGCTGTGCTGCTGCTTCTCCTACCAAAGTTTGTACCTCTGACGACTGTGAGACGTTCCATCAGGGCTATTTCTTTCCCATACTTCCAAACCTGAAGTTTCCAGACTTTCCACACTTTTGGGCCTGAAGTATTGCACAGCATATACTTTATCCACCTCAGAATGGGCTACGTTCTCTGAAACTCTCGGCTATTGTTAATGTAGCAAAAGGACCTCTAGTATCAGTGTAACAACTTGGCACATGAAGAACAACGACTAAAATGTTTTTGTTGGACCACGGAGATTCATGTAAGTCTTTGGCACACAGAAGTAAAAACAGTCTAAATAAAACACACAATTCTAAGTCTGTAAAATCTGTATGATTCATTAACAGGGGGAAAAAATTGGCAGAAGTTGAATCTGCAAAAGATGTGAAAGCACCGTTTTATTCATATTTTCATCCCAAGCTGGAAAGAAAAACCACAATTTTTGCTCACTGCTCTTTTGCCAGGTTCCAGATCAAGTCACAGCAGCTTCTGTACATAAAAGCTTTGGCTGCAGCACAAAATGATGTGAAGCTCTTCATCCATGATGAAGTGACTACTCTATTAGCATGCGTACCCTCTTATCAGCTAAAACTTTGTATGTATTTTTGTGTCTCTGTCAGGAGTTCCTAATTCATTTACCTTGAAGTTTAAAGGCCATCAGATAGTTTAGCACTGTCAGATTACTGATTTTGTACCTGATGTAGACAAACGGCACTTGCACAGCCTAGGTATAATGCCAACCAGGTCCCTCAATAAAATGCAAAATCTGTGAGTGGAAAAATATCATGTGACTCCTCTTTCTGATTCCACAACAGGGCAGTAAAATGAACCCCTTGAATTCACAAAGTCCCATCCAGAAAAATCTCAATAGGCACTTTAACCTTTTCATTTATAATTATGGTAAAAAGGACTTTAGGAAAACAGACACATTTTTCTCTCTCACTTCTGTTTTCTTTCTAACTCTTCCTTTTTCTTGAAGCCCCCTAGCTGAGAAGGTGTGACTGAGGCAGAGTGTGAATAAGACAGCAAATTCAGCAAATCTGGATCTGGACTTTCAAAGCATGTTGGAAGTGGGATGAGCAAGGTTGACTGGGAATATTATAAAGACAAGAGGCTTGACTGTGTCACATTTATTCCGTGTGGTAGTGGGAGGCATAAAGAATTGAACAGTGAAATTATTAACATCCCCCAGAGTTTCCTGAAATCAGATAGAGGAGTGCATGTGTGTTCCATCCCATCTAGGTCTGGTAAAATCCTTGACATCCTTTAAAAACTAAACTTGCTACAGTGTCTCTAAGATGAAACTTTTTATACTCCCCAACTCTTCTCAATTACCAATGAGAAGAAGCCTTTCTACTTCAGAAGAAAAAAGTTTCCCCCATTCTATGCAACTCTTATTTTACAAGGCTAATAATGCATCATAACAGCACACTTTCCTCCAACCTGTGACTTGATATTCTCAAAACTGTTCTCCTTGTACACGCATAGTCAGCTGGAATACAGCTATATGTTTAAATCCTGAATAGCAGTGACAACTACAACACCAACCATCTCCAGAGGAATAACCTCTCAGTGTATGCCAGAGCAACATTGCAGCACACTGTTGTAGTCCTTGTCTTACTCTACTTTTGAGTTTATCATTCTGTATCAAATACTAAGTAGCCACTTTGCAACTTGATGCTATTTTTTTGTAATTATTTTAAGGGCTCCTACTTACTTGATTTTCCACACATGTGTTTATTCCATCGTTCCCTTTCCTTGTGACCATTTCACACACTAGCAGTCAAGTCATGTTTATTAGGGGCAGGATGCAGAAGTATCAGAGGAAAATCAAGGCATACAGGGAGATTGGAATACAGTGTCACCTCATTCAGTAGTGAATATACAAGTTTATGGTTCACCCTCCTCCCCAAATGCTCCTATTCTTTGTGTGATTAGCAGCATGAAAACCTGAAATTATGCACCAGAGGTCATTACTCTAGTCATGATCAAGCTTATTTAAGATACATGGAAGCAGTACATATTTTCCTGCAATGCAGACATAAAAAAGAACAGATAGGGAGGATGTTTGTTGGGAGAGATTCTCCTCCCTCTTATGCATTTGCCATCACAGTTACAGCAAGTTTTGCTACCTCACCTTAGAAGAGGTGGACACCAAGGACTACAGGACCTCAGTGGTATTCCACGCTGTCGATATCTGCATCCACTGTCAGTATAGACAGAGATGTCTTGTCAAACAAAATTCTGCCAGAAAATCCTACAAAACAATTTTTTGCAGGTGCTATCAATGAGATGAAGATCAGATCTGAAAGCTCCCTTAGAGAACCTCCCAAACAGCATGAAAAGTACAATTATTAAAACCAGTAACATATGCCTACTAACCTGAAAAAAGATATTATGCCAAACTTAATGTCTGCAAGGCAACAAGCGATTTTTGCAAGATTAGGGTATCTTTTTGGTTCTTGCATGTTTCTTTTGTGCTACTTAACCTGGCTCTAGTGGACAAAGCATAGCATCCACCACAGATAACACTACAAGTCTTAGGAAGAGGCACCTCCCAGAGGTTCTGTGTTCAGCTGTTTGTTCTCATACTGATGATAATTCTTCTTGAACTTTTTCTCCTATTCCTCCCCTTCCTTATGACTTTTGAACATGAACACTTAACTGCACTGCAGTTATTCATTTCACATCACCATGCTTTTCCCAAACATGTAAAACCCATTTTGGAAACAGGAGAACTAACAGTCACTTACTCAAAATTCTCAAGAATACAGTCACTTGAATCCTCCAGTTTTTGTCTGATTCATGTTTTCTAACCTTCTCCTGCTGAGGCCCAGCTATATGTGTTAACTTTCACCATTTGCTGTGAGCAGAAAAATGGTTCAGAGATGATTCATCTAATTTCATAGGGAAAAAAACCAAACCTGTTCAAAATGCAATGAAATTTTTTTGCTCATTTTAACTTCTGCCACAAACCTTAGCTCCCTCTCTCCATACAGGCAAGGCCAGGATGTCAGTCTGCAGGTGGGATCAGGATCAGGCCTGATGAGGGGCTCAGTTCCAGGCATTGGACACCTCCCTGGTGCAGTGGTGCCATGGCTGGGTAGGGCTATAGGGAGCTCAGCAAGAGATTGTGAGTTTTCTGTAGCTTCATGTTGATAATCAGAGGCCCTGGATCCAAACTGATGTAATTTTTGAGTATACATCAGGAAATGCGTCAGCCTCCATATGCTTTCTGAAATATAAAAGGTGGTGAGAAGTAGGCGGCCTGATTACCAATGCCCACTTGCAATCTACTCTGCTAAGGAGGAAAAGACTCCTACCGAGGAAGAAACTTTAGGGAAAGAGATTACTATTTTCTAGGCCCCTTCTTGATCACACACTGTGAGAAGACCTGCCTACAGAATGGTTGAAGAAGGAAGTGTTTGAGGTGCTATGTTTGTCCTGTATTGTGACTAAAAGAAGGATGCTCATCTCCAGACATCACTCTAAAGAGGTACAGTTTTGCTTTTTTGGGACCTGATCCATCTCCCTGACTGTACTGTGTTCAAGTAAGGGCTGATCATAAGAAGACATATCCACCCTTTCAGCCCAGTTCCAGTTCTCCAAGTCTGCAGAGCTGCTTCAAGTGTGAAAACATTTTTCTAGAGCTACACCAGTTCACTACAAAATGTTGTCATCTGATTTGAACAATCACTCTGATGTGCTGCAAATATAAAATAATACCCAGCCTGGAGGGGACCCAAGGATACTACAAGAGATGCTAGTCTGGTGGATTTGTCTCAAAATCTGATCTAGGTATCAAGATTGCACTTTGTCCTTAAAGGCAGAGTTCACAAACACTCTCCAAAGCAGGTTTGTCAAATTCAGAACCTTGATTCAGGATGGACATAAAGGCTATCCCGACAGCCAAATATCTCCTGCCAATACTGTGTTCAGAATGAATGTAAGCAGTGATAACCATATGACAAATGTTTAGGGGATACAGAAGGCCACACTGCAGCTCTGCTGCCTCTCATGTTAATTTACTGCAGTGCTTCTCAGCTTCAGTGAGGTCTAGGGCCATGACTAACAACCAAAAGGTTCCAACTGGAGTGACGTGATTTATAGATCAAGATTGCAAATTATCTATTTTAATTATTCACCCCACCCCGAGCTATAAGGGAAAGCATGGATTAAGATGATACTTAGTGGACATCGACCTCACATTGCATTTGTGTTGATAATCACTGAGACAAAAGCTTCTCTAAACAAACAACTGCACCAGTGCTTTGGCCAGTCATATTCTCAGTGAATTCCATCGTCTCGCTGCTTATCCCTTTTTCCACATCATTTAGGAACTTGGTAAGGAGCACAGGTTCTAGTGCAAACCTTTGCAGAACTCCCTGGTGACCTTCCTCTACTTAGTCCTATGCTTTTTTCAACCTTCTATCAAATAATTATCCATGCTAGATTTTCCCTTTCATCCTGCTGCTGCTCACTTTTTTTTAAGGTCTTTTCAGAGAGTTTTGTCAAAAGTCTTTGGAAATCCAAGCAGGTCACGTCAAACAGATCACCCTTCCCCACAAACTAGTTGACTTCATCAAAAAAAACCTCCAAGATGTTGGTAAGGCAGGATGTCTCTTTGCATGCTGGAACTATGCTGCCATTATTGAAGAGTCTGTATTTATCCAGGAGGCTGTTCTGACCCTCATTATAGCTCCAACAGCATGTCTGGCTCAGCCCGGAGGCTTAGAGACCAAGAGACCCATGCTCTTGGTCTCTATGACCATGACAGGCTCTCAGGCAGGACTTTTTTCTGCTGTTGTGACAGATGAAGTATTTAGTACTAGTTCCAATTTTTAACTAGCTGATCTTCTAATCCCTTTTGGGACAGTTCAGTAATATTTTTATGCTTAATCTTCTAGGATTTATGTTCTTTTCTGTTTTCTTTATTTAGACACACAGGCAGCTTTTTTAATAAGCTTTCTTTTTCTTAACCCTCCCTCCTGTTATCAGTGTCAGCACCTCTCCTCTTTTCAGGCCTTTCTCGGATGGGTGGTAGCCTGTGTTCCCAGCATGGTAACTTCAGCCATCTCCAGCAATCTGCAAGTATTTAATTCTTCCAGCTGTTCCTTTGAGCTTCTTTTTAATATGTTCAATGTTTCCAAAGTGCTACCATATCAACAAAATATGCCAGTGCTCCTGTCTTTCTTCCTAGGCTTCAAGCTCTGATGTTGAGACAATCACAGCACTGATTTGGTTCTCTGGCCTTCTCTGGCCTGGTAAAAAGAGGCATCACCTGCTCTTTTCAAGGGCTGCATTTGATCAGATGCTACCAGAAGAGTTTACCACACTTCCAAGTCTTTCTACCTCTGAAAATCATGCAATTTTTAGAAAGTGTTTTTTAAAACTGCATGTGTTTGCAAACCACAGGGTCACATAGCCATGCCCTGCCATTATGGCTTCTGCCAGTCACACAGGGGGTATCTGCAGGTGCAGGGAAGCACATTCTCTTCCAAGTTTCCTTTCCTCCCTTCCATGTCCTGATCATTTGTTCATGAGGGCACAGGAAGCAGGCTGAATCCACCCAGGCCAAGAGCATCTGCTGACATCTCGTGAAATTGCCTCAGGGACACTGAGCAGCTGAGTGCTCAGGCACAGCTCACATCCAAACTAGGAGCATGGGAGAAACACTGAGCTCCTGTCCTCATCATCTCCTGGTTCTGCAGCTGGCCAGGTTCCCCCCTTCTGGAAGCACAGGTTACCAGACCCCTGGGAGTGGGGACTTGCTCTTGCCAGATCTCCCATTAACAGATTTAGTACTGTGAAGATACCCTCAACTCCCTCATGAGACTATCATTCCATCTTCATAAATTTCCCTTCAAAGAGTTTTATATTACTGAGAGCTATTCTTTCTGACCAGGTCTGGGCAATGTGTAAAAGTGAGGCCTGGGGCCCTCACACCCCGTTGTGCCTTAATGTTAATGCTAACAGAGGTACAAAAAGATCTATCTGCCTTTGGTGAGGAAGCACTTCCCTTTCTCCCTCTGTCTAAGCACACTGGTAATAAACCAAAATGTTTCTGATTATACTTCCCAGTCCTGGTGGTTACCGAGAGGAATCACTTTGCAGCCATCATATTTTGAGAATGGAAGACCTGATCCAGAAATGAAAGTCCTGGCTTGACAAAAGTAGTAAAAATCTCGTTTGGTTTGGTTTTGGTTTTGGTTTTTTCTTTGGTCCAAATTCAGCCATTTAAAACTGAATCTTAGCCTCCTAGGTCTAGAAGAAACCATTAGAACTGTGATGCAGCGATGTTATCCATAACATTCTTTCTCTGCATTCCCAAGTACAGCTCTGTAAAACCCCTGTGTCTGGTTTGTACATGTGCTCTGCTAATGCTGAGAATGTGACTGACAAATTGTCACTCACGAGAATGAGGGGGGACCACCTTTTCTACACCTTTGACAGTGCAGCACTGCCAAACCCATGGACTTTCCTTTCCCTGGTCCCACACAGCTATCATAAAGGTAACTCTGTGAAAGGAGTACATTAGCTGAAAATAGGCAAGAGAAGATACCTCTTCGTACCATGAGTAACTGCGAACTTCTGGAATTTCTGTCCCAGGAGACAGTGAAGAAAGCTGGTGTCAGCAGGGTTGAAAGGGACTGGAAAAATTCATGGGCAAAAAGGGCCCATTATCAAAGGGGACAGGCAGGGATGTACCACTGCCACACGCAGTCTTCCACAATAGCATCTTCTGCTAGCACTGCTGGACAGCAAGGGCTGGTTTAAGGGACCATCTCCAGCCCAGAGCAGCCCAAGTATCAGTGGGACAGGATACTTGAAATTGGAACATGAACCTAACAAACCTGTGGGACATTGAACGAGGCAGGAGAGGGATAAAGAACTGCTCACTATAATAAGTCATATATTATAGAGTGGGTGCATGGAAGAGATGGACTGAATCAGCCTTTGGGGTGGCTGTTTCTTCTCCTGGCTCTAGAGGGAGCTTCAGAACATGAATAAATTGACTGTGTATGACCCTCTAAAGAGGGCTGAAATTAGATGAGATGAATCCCTATCTGAAGTTCAAGGTAACAATTTTTAACTTCTCCTGGGCTTCTTTAGGCCACCGTGTGCCTGTCATGTTTCTAAGTTGTCAGATGGAAGGGTTAATAAATGTAATGAATTTTGTGATTTTGTTTTCATCACAATATATTTTTAATTTGGAATGTTTCCTGCTGAACTTTAATCCTGAAAGATTAACGATATGAAAGTAGTAATAATTAAAAAACAAACAAACAACAACAACAGAACAGCCAAATCACACACGCACACAAAATCAGGTCTTGCAAGTGTGTTAAAAAACTGAGAGGAGACCTGAAAAACTTAAAGGACTCCAGGATTTGGTCTTTCATCACAGCCCAAACCTTCCAACCTTCTGGTGGCCTTCCTCAACTGTAGCACCAGTTTCTCTAAGTACTGTGGATAAACTGTCTTATTTCACGGGGAAGGAATGGAACGATGGCAAATGACTGTGACCATTCCGGGACAAGTCAAACCCCATTCGTGAAATTTGTGGGGTTTGAGTTGACTATTCCCAACCCATAATCACGGTAAAACTGGTATAGGATGGACATGCAGACCTGCAATGCAGCCACCATCTGTCCAAATCACTTCATCTCCAATACCTAAATTTGATTACAAGTTCTTTTATCTAAGTTATTTTTGCATTTACAAATGCCCATGTATTGTTATGAATATTAGGTATCCCTCTTGATCGGCTGCAAATGATGTACAATAGAACAGTTCACTAATTCAAAGAAGCAAGAGAAGAATTAAAATCAGGTAAAAGCTCAAATTCTAAAACGATATGATTTTTCTTTCATATATTTAAAAATAACTGTACAGCTAATTAAAATAGTAAAAAAGTTAAGTTTTCTTTACAAAATTTATGTCAGACAATGTCAGTGCACTGAGATCCCATATCATCTCATTATTTTTATTTTTGATGGGGTTTTTTTTTACATTCTTGGTTCAATATCAGAGCAGATTTTTTTGTTAGCACATTTGAAATAGCATCACCCAGCCACTGCCCAGGTAGCTGGCAGGGAAATGCACGGGGATGTGGGATGAACCCAGTCACTGCAGCTTTCTGGCCTTGGCCAGTGACAAGTGTAGAGACAGGATCAGGAATTTTCCATCGTGCAAATATCAGATGATCCCAAATCCAATTTTCTTGAAAGAGGTACATTTTCCTAGCCTTTCCCTCCACCGCAGCCAATTAGTGAATTGTTGTTTGGTGCCTTCAAGTTCAGGGTTTTTCCAGGTGCCCCCAAAGCTGACACTTGTTACCTCACCAACAGCCATATCAGAGGAACTGAGAGCAAGAACTCAGGAGCAAGAGATAGCAAGAATGCCTTTGTTAGAGATCAATAACCTGCACAGAAACCTGCCACTGGTAAGAGACAAATAGAGGAGCCAGGTAAAAACTGGTCCTGTGCTGCCTGATGGAAACACAGGCAGCTAATAAACGCTATATCTACCCGGTAGATAATTTTCTAGCTAATAAATGCTATATCTACCCGGTAGATAATTTTCTAGCTAATAAATGCTATATCTACCCGGTAACCTCTTATCCCAAGGCTTCCAAGATCAGTTTTGGGATTTATACCTGAGTCTTTCCAGCCCATTTGTTTTCTTGGTAAAGACATGGTTTTGGTGTCATGCTTCCCAGCTGAGCTGCTTTTCTTTCCCGTTCAAATGAGGGTCCTGTGGGCACTGCCCAGATCCGCCAGTGTGAGATACAGAAATGCCACTGAAGGCCCCCACAACAGCAGCTCATCCTTCTGCACCAGAGGACATCAATACCCCCCTGGCAGAAGGAAGACTGCAGAGCAGTACATGAAACCAGTTTGGCTAAACACGGCAAGATGCAAACTTGGCAAAGGGGAATAAGAAACCACAGACGTGTGGTTCGCGTTCAGTTGCAGGACACAGGGATGATTCTAGCCTGGCTCCCGACAGAAATGAGAGCGGGGCTGTTGGTAGTTTTGTCAAGCAATAGCTTTTGAGCTTCCTGGGCAATCTCAGCCAGAACTGATGAAGCAGCCAAGGTTTCAAAGACGCTGACTTCTTGGAAGTTTCATGAATATAAATAGTTCAGTAGGTGAGAAGAATCCAGATTTTTTCTTTCAAGAGAAATGTTGCAATGTGGATTCAACCATCAAGAAGTCCACAGAAAAAAAGACACCAGAAACCAGGTTACCTAATTTCTACTTTTCACCAGCCTACTAGGTTTCTTTGCAACTCTGAAAATATGGTAACGATTCTCTATTTTCTGTAGTCCTTGAGGGAATGGGTAGTCAGACTTGCTCATTGTGATGCTGTTGCTGCCACTGCTAAGACGCTGAACAGAGAAAAGTCCTCCAGCAGCACTGGTCTCAGTAGAACCGGCATATGGCTGCACTGAGTTCTGTCAGCTGCACCACAGGCAACTTTGGAGGCATATGGGCTAAGTAGCAAGTTGTGCATCAGAGAAAGAGAGTCTTCTGCTGTATAGCCTGCACTGAAACATATAACTAAAGGTGACAAATGGCAGCATAAGCTGGTCTGTTTAAGTCCACTGCAGAAATTCACTCTCCATGTCCAAATAAATACTTGATCTCTGCAAACACTGTTGGCAGTGTTTTGACAAGGCAATTTAGGATGGTATTTTTGTTACATGAATGCTTGCTCACAAAACAGGCGCAGTCAACGCACTTGACTAATTTTCTACTTTTATGGAACTAACAAGAGGTGCTCCCGTCCCATAGATTTTTTTGTTCCCCCCACCCTGCTCTGCTCTTTGCAGCTCTCTTCAAACCCAGCTGATGTCCCACATACACCAGTGACCAGACCTCAGAGCAGCCTGTCTCATTCTGGAATGTTTTCAAAAAATTACTTTGGATCAACTGGTAGGGTTACTATAATCTGATGCAACCCTTTTAGTTCCAATTTGCTGTCTTTGTTTTAGTTTAGGCCTATTCAAATTTCCGCTGAATCTGAATTAATATATTGCTGTGAAGAGTTAAAATTTGTCTTTGATTCATTTGAAAAAAAAAAAAATAAAAGAAAAAAAAGACAGCTTTTAGCTCCAGGATGCAGCAGTTAAGGTTGAAAGTACCAAGAATGACAGAAATCCTCTGTTAAAAAGATGGTATTTAAATATAAATTTACTCAAATTTTCTCAATTATTTGATCAAAACAATGTTAATAAAAGAAGTGTACATTTGAAACTCCAAATGTTTCACATTTGCATTCAAGTGTTACATCGCAGTTGCTCCAAACAGCTTCAGATCAAACGCTTCTGCAATATATCCCTTCTGCTGGAGAGAACAAGAGCATAAAGACCAGTCCTTTCTGCCAAAATCCACTGAAAGGAAAAGAGCTGAGGCAATAAAACATCCTTCCTTCCCTTTTCTGGTGACCTGCTCCCACAAAATACCCTCATGCATTTCGAGAGGATGTGGCTAGATGGGAAAGGGTGGAGCAGAGGTACAAATTTTTGCCAGAGTTGTGAAACACCTGCTGTGCCCCTTCCACCATCAAGTCCGAGTGCTTCACAGGTCAAGAACAAAGACAGCAGCAGCAGTGGGGCTGGGTGTCAGTGTACAGCAGGCAGGATGCTGAGACTTCCACCAGCTTGCAGGACTGCACAGTGAAGGCCAGACCTACTCCACAAGTCTTGAGATCCCTGATAAGCTAGGATTCACTACAAGAAGACCCCTGGGGCTTACCGGTGACTCAGCAGATGTGCTCATGTCTGGGCAAGTGCACTAATGGCACTACAAGCCTTTCAGTCTTTGGAAGGTGCTCAGAGAAGATGCTTCTTTCCCATCCTGCTCGCATTCCCACTTGCTCACCTTTGCTGGAGCAGGTCTCTTTAATTATCAATGGGAGACAAGACCAGAACTCTTACCAAAGGGATGTTTGTGAGAGTCAGCAGGGACGAGAACAGATCACAAAATACTATAGTAGGGCAACTCCCTAGGAAATAAAGTTTCTTACTGTAATACATGTTTCTTTTTTAAAATGAAGTTGATATCTGTAGCTCCTCATGTGAAATCCGTACTTTCTGGGTATGCACGTCATTGTAGGCATGGATTATGAGCAAACATTCGCTTTAGATGGTGAAGGAGTCCAGGGATGATTCCTGTGAGAAACCATCGTAGGCTGAGACCAACATCTTGTCTTGAGTGAGGTGCAGATCTTTCAGTGGGCAGGAAACTCTGTGAGGGAATACTCTAAAAAAAAAAATTGTCTCTTCTGCACTCTAATCAGGTCCTTGCCCACACACTGAGCATCGCAGGGGTTTCTGACAACATTTTGCAGCTGAGTATGTTGAAAGAAGAGCACTGGGAAAGGAAGGAGAGGATCTGAAGCTGTGTCATCATCTTAGGCTCATTCTAGATCTTTCTTTTCCCTTTTTTTCATTATTTCATTTTTACCAAAACTCACTGTCCTAACAAGGACATATCTGCAGGCACAGGTTCTTATGCAGAGGCAGTTACATGAAAAAAAAAAAAAAAAAGGCACATTTGTGAATATGTGAAAGAACTCTGATGTCTATCAACTGCAAACCCTTGCCAAGGCAGATGGGCTCCAATTCAAGCATACGCTTGCTAAAACAAAGGGAAGGGCTAAAGTACAGCTTCCTTCAGTGTCAAACTCACCTTCCTGTTAACCTGCAGTAGGTACAAATTGTAACAGACCAAAATTGCATATTTAAGCACCTTCAAAACAATGCTTTCTTTTTTCATGTCAGTGACTGGTTGAAGTAACTCTTCAATGCTATTTATTTTTTCAATCATGTCTCATCTCCTGCAGGTCCTCCCTGACAAAATAGTTGACATACTGTTTAACAGTTATTTTAAGATAATCAAAAACCAAGATGCCATTGAAATTAATAATCCCAGCCTTCTCTTCTCCCTGCCTGTTGCCTTCCAGTTCTTGTCCTTTTTTAAGGTCAGCTCCAGCTACGCATCTCACAAATTCAACAGTAGAACTTCACCATTCAGTGAGCCAGACAGCCAGACAGCTTTCAGATTAGACAGGTCAGGGGAACCTAGGGCACAGCCAGACTGTCAACAACAGTCCTGACGAGTAAGAATCCACTAAGTAAGAAAGTAGATGTCTCATCTTCAAGCACAAAGGAAATGTCCCAGCACCACAGTCCCCAGCAGCACAGGCCCTGTGTCAATAAAGACACATGCCACTTTGGTCTAAGGAGGGCTGTACCACTCAGTGCCATCCAAAAAGCTTTTCTTCCAGATTCCATCTAAAAATATTTCTTTGACTAAAACTGGCCCTATGGTTAAGAAACAGAGCAAAACCAAAGGATTCTTTTGCAGGATGCTGCATGTTTTTGTCTTCTGAGAAGGAGAAGGGATGGGAATTCAGAGCAAGAGTCTTACTGTGGAGCTGCTTCCCTTTTATGGAGTGACTGCTGTGCTCCAGCCAGTCACACACACAGCTGTCTCAAAGAGCTTGGATTTTAAAAGTACACTGGCCTTGAATGGAGTAGCTGGCTGGCTGATAGCCCCACTGGCTCTAGACGTGTGGTGGGGGGAAAATTCAGTCATCAAGCAACTGGTGGCTCCCGCACAGAGTAAAGTCAGTTTCTATTTCAGGAAGAGGAAAGGCAACCGTTCCCTGCAGGGAATGACTGCACTAGCTCAGTGCCAGGAATAGGCTGAGATTTCATTTATTTTCTTTTTTCCCCTTACACTTCAGGAAAAGCGAACACACAATGTTCATTTGCAGGGATCGTTTCCTGAACGTGATGTGTGCTCGCTGTCCTGCAGGTCACTTTCCAGTGTGTCACATCCTTCTGCACAAGGGAGAACAGGAAATGGCAAACTCCCAGTATGAGGCAAAGCATTCCCGTCGCAGCAATTGGTCCGCGGGAGCTATAAATTGGTCTCCTCCAGAAACAGATCAAAATTTGTCTTTTGGGAGGTCAGCTGGAAACTGAAGGTAAGTTTGAACCAGTAATTTTTGGAGTCTCTCCAAGTACTGTATTAGGAAAGCATTTGCAGGTTTTGGACTAGTATATAGCTTTAATGTTGGGGAGATTTTTCTCTAAGAGCTGGAGTTGGATTTGTTTTCCTTTGTGCTGGCATAAATTAGTGTATTCAATAGATATGCATCACTACATGGTTTATGCTATATATTGAATGACTGTTCTACTAATGCAGTGAGATGGTCGCTGTTGTTACCTGAGAGAGTTCTTAGCAATTAAATTTTCAGAACAAATTGTTGAGAGACCACAGGAATTGATATATTTAATGATCATCATATTGATCTGTTGTTATGTTATTGGTGATACCCTCGTTGTTCATTTCATTGCTGGTATCCATTTAAATTAGTGTTAGTCATTGTGCTTTCAGCTTTATCTCTTACTATGTGTAAAAATAATAAGACACTGCCCCCAGCTAAGAAAAGCACAATGTACTAAGTAATTCAAATGGCCCAGTGATACCAAAAGAGACTGGGTTCATTTTCTGAGGGGCATGGGGGAAAGCCTTAAAGGAGTCTGTGTGAGATGGATTAGGACAAGCAAGTAGATACCTCCAATTCATGCAGTACAGAAGACTCAGAAGCGAAAAAGTGACTGCAACAATGAACAGTTTCATTTAGTTGGCTCAGAGACAGGGTCTTTCTGCTACAGAAAGTTCTTTTGGTTATAAGGGCATTACGGACTGCAAACAGCTTTTTAGCCCTATGGCTGGACCTTGCAAAGTGTGGAGGCAGCATAGCCGTGCGCACAGGGCAGTGTTGGGAAGCACAGAAGCTCTGCTCCCACCAGACAACGGGTGGTGCTACATCACTCCTGTTGACTCCCTTGTCTCAGTTTCCCTGTGAACAGGGTTAAGGATCCTAGGTTCCTTTGTAAAGCATTTTGCAGTCCTAAAGTAACCTGAAAATGCTTATTGGAACATTTTTTTCTGCCCTTGTCACAAAGAACAGAGACAGCAAACAGACATCACCTAGCACAGAAACCCTGAAGATTCACCTTCTAGAAGGCAAGACAATCTCCTGCTATCTTGCCAGTGGAGGTTTGCCACAGCCAGCAGTTTTCAAGCCTTTTCTATTCACAGGCCCCTGCATTTCCCATTCCCCCATCCCCAGGGGAGTGTACACTAAAAATGGGCCTGCTTTTCTGATTTGCTCTTCATGAACCTTTTAAACAAGGTCCATAGGCCTCTCTGCCGCTGTCACTGGAGATCCATGATCACAGGTTGGACTAAGCACAAAAGAACAATGGTTCCCATACTTGTCCAGACCCTGACGCCAGGTTACAATAGAAAAAAAATGCTGCAGGACCTTGAGTTATTCAGGCTTGAAGAAAGGAAGGATGTTCACAATACCCATCCAAGGCATAAGTGAGCTGCTTACCTCCGATATGGAAAAGTCAGACCTTGACTCCACTCAGCAACTTCCCTCTGTCCTCCTTTAATGGGAAATCACTCCTAAATAAAAACCTGGGATCATGGCTTTTACCCCTGGAGCCTGACCTTTCTTGTAAAAGATGCCTTTGAATATTGCAGATCCTCTGAATCCCATCACAGGGGCAACACACTAGTTCTGGCAGCATCACTACTCTGGGCACTGAGTCACTTAATCTCAAGGGAATTTCAGTCCCCAGGGTTGGAAAAGATGCTTTGTGTCTTCACAGAGGTAATGGCAATAACACCTCTGACCCAAGCCCTTAAGATGTTTTAGTCTTTGCAGGGAACAAAAAAAACACGTAAAAGTTTCTCTGTCTGAAAGTTACAATGGAATGTGTAATTAAATGCGCATGTGTGTATGGGCATGTGTGTGTACGTGAGTGTGCGTGTGTGTGCAGATGGAAAACCTGTCTTGTAGCTGGGTGAAACAATAAAAATTTGGCTGGATGCCATCCCTGAAATGATAGTCCAGACTGAGTATGTCTCATGGGGGTTTTTTTGACAAAAATCGCAATCCAGACTTCTCTTTTTGTGGACAGAAACCATGGAGAGAAACGGTGCTGCCTTTCCGCAAGTGCTAGACCCCACACACCACTTCCACATCGCACTGCTGGATCAGAGGCGGAGGCTACGCGGCCAGATCGCTCACCTTCACAAGGCAGCTCGTAAACTCAACAAGCTCCGCAAGGGGTCCCTGATTGCCAATGTCAGCGGGAGCACCCTGACCGCTGCAGGAGCTGTCACAGCCATCCTGGGGCTGTCCCTGAGCCCAGTGACGCTGGGAGCCTCTCTCCTGGCATCAGCTGTGGGTCTGGGCCTGGCCACTGCTGGGGGGGCCGTCAGCATCACATCTGACCTCTCCTTAGTGCTCTGCAATTCCCGGGAGGTGAGGAAGGTGCAGGAAATTGCAATGACTTGTCGGAAACAGATGAGGGAAATCCTTGGCTGCCTGGAGTTCCTTCGCCGGGGCCAGGGCCCAGGAGACCCTACACTGTGCCAATCAGAGAAGAGGGCCTCCATCTCGCTGTACAACTCCGTCTGCTTCATGGTCTTCTGCGGCTCCCACAGCTTCCTCGTGCCAGAATACACAAAGGAGGTCACAAAAGTAAGCCAGGCTGTGCTGAAGGCCAAAATCCAGAAGCTGGCTGCCAACCTCGAGACCTGCACCAGGGCAATGGATGAAGTCTGTGACCTTCTTGAGTCCAGAACAGAGCTTTCCCCATGCACGGGAGGACTCAACTTGGGTGCTAAAACCACTGCTGGGATCCTAAGACCATCCAGCTGAAACAGCGTTTGGCTCATATTAAAAATGGGTTTGGAGACATTACATTATTAATTGTGACCATTAGCACTGCTACCTGTTGCTATGGTAAAATTTGTGGTGCTGATGCACACAGGTGCACACATCTCATGCGCTTTATCTATATCTAAACACAAACTCCTTCCTGTTAGGAAGCTAAGGATTACACACACACACCACCAACTGACAGTAGTCATCTGAATCAGGTTGGAGGTTATGATGGACACATGGACTGTGATGGACAAAGCAGCAGATCTCAGAACCTGAAGGCTGGGGTAGGTGGATGTTCCTCATACCCATGTTTCCCCAGCCATGTGCCCAACTCTATCTCCCCAAAGCAGCAAAAAGAAGTGGGTCAGGAGGCTGATGATATACCTGGTGCTGACTGAACCTGGTCTGTAAACAAGTTACGAATCCATGAGTGGTACAAGGACTGGGGTACCCTAAAAAAGTCAGCAGCAGCCAATTTCCAATAGAGTACAGTCCCATTACCAAGGTACATCTGGAAAGGCTGTAGGAAGAAGCAGCTCCAGATATGACAGACTGTATGGATGGTTCATCACCCTAGGGTGAAATACCAGGGCCAGAATTTGTTGTCCCTTTTGAAGAAACCTCTCCAGACTGCAAATTGTGATGCTTGTGTTCTATTTATTTACATAGGATTATTTTAAGGTTTTGATATTGTATTTAAGGGTGTATATAGTTCTTTCTTTAAAAAGGACATCTCCGCTCCAAAGGAAAGCAGTTGTTCTTAGAGTGAAAGCAAGTCTGTGGCATGTGAGAGCAAGTTACCTGCTACTTGGCTGTGAGGGAGGGCAAGTCCCTGTAGGAAAAGGAAAGTAAGGCCTCAATGCTGATAGTTATAAAATAGGTGAAACATGGTTAACCAGTGGTAACAGATCCTAGGAACCAAAACAGAGAGAAAAACAAGTCAGTGACCCTGGGATCAGAGTCTGCCTCGGGACATTGGTAGAAGAAAGCAGTTACAACTCTTGCAGCAGGAAGGGAAGAGTGGGTTGGTGTTACTGGTCTGAGCTGGAGCCCAGCTGTGTTGGGAGCACATTAGAGGTGGAGGTGCCACTCTCCATGCAGTCAAGCAGCCCGTGAGACCCACAGTAGATTATCTGTGAGGAAGGAGGCAGCACTCATGGAGAGCTACCCATACTCCTAGCAATGCTTCCCAGGGAAGGCTTCATGTTAGAGAAATATATACTGGTACTAATAATCAAGAGGGGTGCAGAGGAGTAGGATGATTCAGTGGCAGAGCAGGAGCAGGAGCAAGGAGTGAGACCCTGTTTTAAGTGACTGTTCTGCTAAATATGCCCTTTGTGATTTTTGACCTCTCAGTATCTCAGTTCCCTGTTTAAAAATGGGGATAGTAGCACTTCCCTACCTCACAAAAATGTTTCTGGGACAAATATTGAAAAGCGCTCAAGTACTGTGATGATGGGGATCATGTCAGTACCCGGAAGAGGTACAAGGAAGAGACCCTGAAACTAGCTTGAGGTAACTAGAAGACTAGGAGGCAACTCCACCTCCAAAACCATGCCCCAGTGGATAAGGGAAACTTCCCAACACAGGTATGAATCAAAATGATCAGAAGAACCCACTAGGTAATTCTGTAACCCTGAGCAAATTCTTAGGAAGAGCACGACTCCATCTTATAAAGCTTGAATCCTTGTCCTTTTTGTCTCTTATTCTCATTACATCAACATTTGTTTTTATACATAGGAAGAACAAAAGCTTTGGTCCCTCAGAGTGTGACTCAGATGCTTGTAATACCTGTGCCTGTTTACCAGAAATGAACAAGTACACTGCTGATTCAATTAAATGAATACGAAGCACTTCTGTGTCAGTGTCTCTCTGCACACCGGCATGTGATCGCATTCCTGCCCGCTGGCTCACCCTGCTTGATTTCATGAGCCAGGCATTGAAGTCAGGGATCAATATGAGCAGTTCAGAAAGCAAGAATGAAGAGTGAGGCCATCAGCTCCATGCCACACACAGCTGGCATTTGTGTATGAGTGTATGTTTTTATGTCTGTGTGAGTGCAAAGGCAGACACAATGCAACATTTTTCCTAACCCTTCAGCTTATCACCAGCTAACACCATCAGACCAGCTACAACTTTAATGTGCTTCTGAGATGGCTGGTTTTATCATCACAGAGAAAATTGTGTAACATATACTTATCCTACTGGCTGCCTAGTTTCCTGGTAATGCAGTTTTGTCCACACAGGAAACAACATGTGAACAACAGCTCTGAATGAACCAATCTGATTGGCAGAGGGATCTGCATTTGATAGCTTAGAGCTTTGCCAGGGCTGGTTTGCTCTGCTCAGAACAATCCCGCACTGCAATCACAGCCACCGCTTCTGCAGCTGGGAACAAATCAGATACTTTTGCTTCCATTCTCAGCCACGCAATCAAATTTGCCACAATTTTGTGAGAGTTGTTTGCCACAAAAGGCAAACAACCCTGCTTCTGTTCAGTTTTTCCCAAGGCTAATTGTTCACTCCAAGTCAGTATTTGAGTTGTTGCACAGTGCTGCTGTACGAGTGCAATTGAGTTCAAGGTGCCACACTGTCCTGGTCAGGTCTCAGCCACTCCCCTCTCCAAGTTTGTTTGCTAGGAAAATGCAAAGGGAGGCTCAGGCAGAAAGAGAGGCCCACTGGCTTGACGATCTGTAATCCTACACAAGACAGAGGAGCTGGGAGACTTTGTTCCAAAACCTGTCCGGTGCTCTTGGACACCTTCCAAGCTGGGTGTTGCTGTGAATCTAAAGTTGCTGTGAATCTAAAGCTGCACCCTCACACCTCAGCTACATTTAATCTGTCAGCAGACAGGGCAGGAGGTGGCCAGATCCTCCTCACCTGGTTCTGGGAATGCCACCCTCTCTCCTCCCACACAGTCAGCACTGGATCTCATGTGATACCCAGAGGAGCCAGCTTTGGGAACTGTGCTGGCAGAAATCTACCGTAGCTGGGGGTAAGATTAATTTCTTACTCCTTTTGCTCCCTGAAATAACTCACTGCTGGTCAGAGAAGCACCAGAGCTGGTACCAAGAAAGCAACAGAAGTAAGTGACCTGGACTGGGGCAGAGCACACCCACTCCAATATTAGTATTAATTCCAGTATTGTGACTCTCTTAGAATCACAAGAAACATTTGGGGGAAATGTCTTTGATAAGCAACTTGTTGCTAGTAGTTATGTTAGTTATGCTCCAAAGTAGTAGATGTGCTTGTGGAACCCTTCCTTTGGAAGCCAGGCAGCAGGGGGAGAACGGTATATATTTGATTTGATGTTTAGCCTGGGCTAGCAATAATGAAACCTGGCCTCCTGAAGCCATTTTTACTCCCCTTTTATTGAAACTGTTGCAGGGAGGAATAATTCAATGGTGAAGCAGGAATGCAAACATAATTTCAGTGCAAAGCCCTACAGTATGCTTTGAAAGCACAATGAAAGGTGTCCATGACAAAGGAGTCCGAGTACAGACACAGAGCCAGGATTAGAACCCTAACCCCAACCCTAACCCTAACCCAATAGCCTCTCTATGGGCATTCCACTGGGTAGTCAGGACCAATTACCATTACCTGTGACCTACTGTACACACTGTCCATCTTGTCTTATTATGCATCCCTTATGGAATAGCTGACATTGTATCTGCACTAAAATTCGCCTGCTGCAGATGCTCTCACCCTGTCCCCCCCAAGGAAGACTGAGCTGTAACATGCAATAGAGCTAGGAGCATATTTGGTCAAAAGCCAAGCTTAAAAGCCCTGGAGTGAAAATTTCTAAATCCGGTATAACCTACAGTGTCCTGTGCTGAGAAGCACAAAAAAGAAATTACTATTTAGAAGCTGCATTTATATTTTATCACACATGAATGCTCCCAACAGCAGTTTAGGACAGGAGAAAACTCTCATTCAAATACATCTATCTACAAAACGGAATTACATAAACTGGAATTCCACTAGAACAGAATTGCTCCACCCTGCTCCCCATTAAAACAGCATCATATTATATGGGCAATGAGTTCAACAAAGAATCACAACCAGTGACTTCCTGTCACATCCCCGACTCCATTTCCTGAGGCATCCCAGTGACCCTTACAAGGGTTCATGTCAAAGTACCAGCCAGGCTTAGCTTTTAGCACTAATGATATACAACAAGTTCATAGCTCAGACTGCTGTAATTTTTGAAACGTGGTCACAACTAGCATCTACATGGGGTGCTTATTGTTGTTTGGTTTAAGTTATAATTTTAAAATCGTTTCTCCTGAGCACAGTGGGATGCAGAAGTTTCATTTCCACTCCTGCCCATGAATTGTTTCAGGTTTCCTCTCCTTTCCATGTCATGTAAAGACTTAGTTCATATTTCCTCTCACTTTCCTCATTGTTCGGGGAGCAGAGGAAATGCCACGCTTGGAATTCAGTGACACATGCCCAAGTACATCAGCATTTCCACTGAGAACACACCCAGATGGCCTTCCCAGAGAGAGGGAGGTCTGCTCAGACGTTCAGTCACGGGTTTCATTTTGCAGCCAGCTCTGCTGTCCTTTTGAAGCCTGAGCTCTTGCACAGGTTATCCTTTTCCCTAAAACAAAGGAAACTCAGCTAGCTGCAAGGTTGCCCTGCTGCAATCAGCACTGGGACACAGATCAGAGGCTACACCCAGAGCACGTGGAAACCAATGAGCCCAGAAACTTCCATCAAGACACAATATTTTGATGCTGTGCTCCCTGGAAAGTCAATAAATGCATCGCCTTTTTCACCTCTCACTGAGTGCTTGCAGGCCTGAATCCCAACAGCAGTGGTCAAGAGAGCTGGGAGAGGATTTACATCTACTCCCATTCCCTATTCTCTCATTTTATGTTGTGAGTTGCCACAGTTCACTTTATTTTGTATTTCTGGCACTTCAAAAATTCACATTGGCAACTACCATAAAGAGGAAAACAAGGTGTGATAATGACAGTTCTTTTCTTTTTTCCCTTCGCTAATGCTTCAAAATGTTTCATACCAGCACTTCTGAAGAAGTTTATTTGCTCTTTACATGTATTATATCCGTAAGTTTATACATATTCTTGTATTTTTGTATATTTATCAGCTCCTTTTGCCTTGTTCTTTCCCAGCTGTAGAATGTATGAGTGCAGAGCACCATCACCCACTGCCTAAGCAATGCAGCGCTGAGCTGCGGGCCTGAGGCTTAGCCGCTTGCGGTCAGTGCCGAGCAGGGAGGTTTTCACACAGCCAATTCAGCGTGCCCTTATCCCAGGACAGGTGGCTGTAGATCCGCAAGTCCCCCTTCGCCGGAGACCTCTCGGAGTTTAGGGTAAATCCGCCCGCTCCGGCGGGCTCTTTCTCCGGAACTACAAATCCCATCGCACCCCGAGGAGGACTACAGCTCCCAGCGTGCTCTGCGCCGCCACAGGCGGGGACGGTCCAAGATGGCCGCGGAAGAGGAGGATGGGGCGGCGGCGGGGACGGAGACGGAGGTGGCGGTGGAAGAGCTGCGGAGCTTCAAGGACCTGGTGAGGCTCGGACGGAGCGCTTCTGCCCCCGGTGCTCTCTCTCCCGTCCCGAGGAGTACCGTCCCGCCCCCGCCGCGCAGCTCGGGCCGTGCGGAGCTCCCACGCAGCCCCGTGTGCGCGGCGGGCGGACACGTGCGGGCAGTCGATCCGGGCGCGGCGGTGCTGTGTCCGGGCAGGAGGGGTGGGGAGTCGCGCCGCTGACCAGGACAGGCTGGCCTTGCTGCTCCGATCAGCGCTCCTCAGCCAGCTGCTTGTATTTTAAGTTCTGTTGACTTACCCTGGCGTTTTTCGTTTCCCAAGGCCATGGGACACCCCCTGAGGTGAAGAGGGACAGTTCTGTGTGTGTGTGTGTAGAGTTCCCTGTGTTAACTAGGGTAAAACGGACTATTTTCTTCGTGATGACAGCGCTCTCTAACTGTTCTGAACAAATCCTAAGAAGTTACCGATGGAGGTGGGGATCACTGTGGGCAGCCTGCCCTTTCAGATGATTGAAACTGGGGGCCTGATGGGGTTTGTTTGTGCTAGAGACAAGCTTGGCTCTGTCGCAGCATGTATTTAACTTTAGTCTGTGATTTAATTTACGTCTTCTTGAGGATGTCCATTTCCCTTTTTTCACTAATGTTCAGGGAGTGACAGATGTGCTGTGTGAAGCTTGTGACCAGTTAGGATGGAAGGTGCCAACGAAGATCCAAGTTGAGGCTATTCCAGTGGCTCTCCAAGGTGAGCAGTGTGCTTCTTTGATCCTGAATCGGGGAACATCCCAGGGGCTCTATGTGAATGAATTTTGCTGAGTGAGAAGGGCCAGGGATGAGAGTGTCCCAACTTTTTCATCATTGAGGGTCTCTGTTTAGAAGCAGTCTTTGTGTTCATTCTGTGTCCTACTCATGTGGAGCTTGGAATACTAGTTTATCCTATAACACTACTTGCAATCCAAACTTTCAAGTGGGTACAAACATGGTTTCTTGAGTGTTCACTCTTGTTGTGTAGTTCTGACACTCCATGTTAAACAGAATTATTATGAATCATTTGAGCTGTTGGTCTGAATTGACTGTTTTCTTTCTGAAATACCCAAGAATATGCAGTAAGCTTCTGATAGGTTTTGGACTCTTCTGATAGAGACCTACAGTCTTAGACACAGTGTGTGTGTGTGTGTCTGAAACCTTGGCTGATTCCTTAGCATGTATGATCTGCTTTGCTGTGACCAGGCAGTTCTTTGAAATTAGATTCCTGAAGTGCGTAATAACCAAACTACAGTGACTTTCTCTAAGCATGCTGGAATTACAAGAAAATAAAGTACTGAATTCAGCAAACATTTCTGCCTCTAGAACTGTTTTATTTTAACCCCTCCCCAAAATACTGTGAAGCCCGAACAGAACAATGTAGTGACAGAATGGGAACAAACGTTCAGTATCTACTCTGTCCTAGTACTTAACAGTTGTCACTCTTTTATTCCACATATGAGGTTCTCTTGGGGGGGGGGTAGGAAACTCCAAAACCAGTCAAAACTAAGACTGCATTCCTGAGAAGTTGTCTCCAGTGTAAGGCCTGTTGGTAGCATGTTCTTCTGAGCTGTACAAGCTCAGGAGGTCATAATGGATTCTACTAATTAATTCCAACCTGTTGCCTGCACAGTTTTCGGGCAAAGGACTTGTTGTTCTAACCCTTTGTGCTACAAACTGATTTAGATTCATTAATCAGTGGCAGAGTTGTGGTTTGTGAAATGTGAGTTCGGTAGTGCTGTTGTCTTGTAGTTCCTGTGCCAGAGTCTCAGACACTGGAGTCTGTTTCCTTGTAAGGCAGTAAACAGACAGCATTTGGACTAGAATATCAATTTAGAGCCATTAAGCTGTAAATTGACAGGCAGATCTGAGACATAATAAAATAAAGCTTATTTTAAACTTCTGTATATTAGCAGAAGTTTAACTAGAGAATTGAGTATTGAGACTGTAATAATTGTACAAATGGAGATCGCAGTCTAAAAATGCTTCAGAGTTGTTCTGAAATTCTTTGGTTTGACCCCTTGGTTTTTTTACCTTATGTGTCTTCCTTTTTTTTCTCTGTCCTTAGGGAATTCTTGTGCTTTATTGTACAGTGCTTTAAAGGCTTCTTTCTCTGCTCTAGATGTGTAACAGTTTTTTGCCTTCCTTGCTGCTTCTCGTAGGCAGAGATGTCATTGGACTGGCAGAAACTGGCTCTGGAAAAACAGGAGCTTTTGCTTTGCCAATTCTTCAAGCACTGCTGGAAACACCTCAGCGGCTGTTTGCTCTTGTCCTCACACCAACAAGGGAGCTGGCCTTTCAGATCTCAGAGCAGTTTGAAGCTCTCGGATCCTCCATCGGTGTCCAAACAAGTAAGTAGCTTACTGATGTTGGACCAGTTTTCCTGAAGACTAAAGTTTGTCAGGTCGGGATTGCAAAGTTAAAAATAGAAGATCTGTATGGAGGGTTGAAGAAAAAAGTGAGAAAAGTTTGTGATGCTGGAAGACAGATTTGGTATCAGGTTTGTGAAAGAAAGACTTTCCGTATGGAGCAGTCTACAGCTCTTCTGCATTTTATGTCTAAACAGTTAAAGATGGAAGTAGAAGGGGATGTTCTCAATATTAGGTTTGTGTTCAGTGAAATTGCATAGAGCTCCCCACTGTAGTGTGATGTAGTTTAATCTGTCCTTCAGACTGACTGTATGGATTCTTTAGATACTCTCATTATTATTATTATTATCATTACTATCATATTATCATTATTATTATTTTACTACTACTAATAATAGCTTTGTGGGTATTTTTAGAATTTCTAGATTTTTCTAGCTGAGTTAAGCTGCAAGGAGTAGATTCTGCCTGTCGAAATAAAATACCTGGGGCCAGTAAGGACTTAAATTGTATGGCATAAGAGGCCTGGGAGGGTCAGGTATGCTAAAATAAACTGAATTCTTATCAGTTCTCGTAAAAACAGTCTTTCATTTGTACAGAGTTGTTATGGGTGGTGGGGAGTAGGAGTAAACAATATAGTGCCAGTGGCTGGGTGGTGATACACTGAGGGATTCACTATATTCTGTTTGTCCTGCAGCTGTTATTGTGGGTGGAATTGACACAATGTCTCAATCTCTGGCCTTAGCCAAGAAACCACATGTTATAATTGGTAAGTTAATATGTTGGGGATATGGAGTATGAATATTATCAAACTGCAGTCACCCAAAGAGAGACAGCCAGAAGGTTTTGTGAGAGTACATCCTTCATTTGCTTTTGTTCTGAAATCTCAGTATTGGGTTGTCAGTGTTTCTAAAGTATACACCAGTAACTTTGTTGCCACATTCCCATTCCAAAGCATTCCTGCAAGACCACCTTTGGCTTGTTTTTTTTGTTCTCCTCAAGTATTTCAAATCCTGATCTCATCCTTTGCAGTGCAGTTCATCTGCAGTCTGTTTTGTGATGTGTTTTTTTAGGGGGAGGACATTCTTCTGAGGGTCTGACTCCATTAGTCTTATTTCAAAACACTCTCTGAAGATACCGTATGAAAGAGTTATTCCCACAGAGCAATCTGCCTTTACTTTTCTTGGGCAAAGAATCCCATTTCTGTAATGGATGACTATCTTGCCTGTTTGGATCTTTCTTTTCCTTTGCTTTAATTCAATTTGCTTTCTGATGTTGTTGGTAGCAACCCCAGGCCGTCTAGTTGATCATCTGGAGAACACAAAGGGCTTCAACTTACGTGCTCTGAAGTTCCTAGTGATGGATGAGGCTGACCGCATTCTTAACATGGATTTTGAGACAGAGGTAGGAATCTGCTAAAAGAAGAGTTTGGAACACCAGATGAGTCCCCTTAAAATTGCTTCCTACAGTCACATAGCAAACACTGAGCTGTTCTCTAGAAATTATGAGCAAATTGTAACTAAGATCTAATAGCTGCACAAAATTCTGTGGTGGGAGTAGAATATAGTGGAGTTGTGGAGAGCATTGCCCAGACAGTAGCAGGCATTTTGTCTCTGAAATCTACTGATTTCTCTGGAGTGCCTTCCTGATGTGGACGCAGTTAATGTAGAACACAATCACACACACGTTCCTGCAGAAACATTGCCTGATATTTGCACTGCTATTGGACTTCTGGAATTCTCACTGCCTGATTGTCAACAAGCTATTAGCCTACACCCTTCCGTTAGAAGAGGAAAAAATTGTTCCTATTGTATGTCTGCACATGCATTGCTCTTCATGTGGATGATCATTATATTTGGGGGAGGCTTGTGTCTTAGTTGCTCATAGTATTCAGTATTTCCATTTCCTTATCTCTTTTTTACAGGTGGATAAGATACTAAAAGTGATTCCTCGAGACAGAAAGACATTTCTGTTTTCTGCCACCATGACCAAGAAGGTGAGAGCAGAGTACTCTGCTTCAGTTCTTCCATCAGGCTATCCTGTTAACTAAACTGTATAATACAAGTTTCTCACAAGATCTTTGTCCATCCAGTGCTAACTTACATTGATCTTACCAGGTTCAAAAACTCCAGCGTGCTGCTTTGAAGAATCCTGTTAAATGTGCTGTTTCTTCCAAGTATCAGACAGTTGAAAAACTACAGCAGTACTACATTTTCATCCCCTCAAAATTTAAGGTAATGCCACTTCTTTTTCTTCCCTTTTTTTGTTTTGTCTTGTCTTGTTCCAGCATCTTCCCAGTATCTTGTCATCTTCTGTGGCTTAGACTTAGTCTTTAATGTTGCACATGTGATTATTTTTATTTTTTTTGTAAATTCTCTCTCTGTTTTGTTACAGGACAGCTACCTGGTTTATATCTTGAATGAACTAGCTGGTAACTCTTTCATGATATTCTGTAGTACGTGTAACAATACTCAAAGGACTGCTCTACTGCTCCGCAACCTGGGGTTCACTGCCATTCCTCTCCATGGGCAGATGAGTCAGGTATGGACCTTACTCCACAGAATGGAGCAGACAGGAGATCTGTGGCTTGGGAAATGGGCAGCACCATATTGAGTCACAGCTACCTTGCTGAAGGAGTACTTCACAGCTAGTGAACTAGGCTGATCCCTAAGGATTTAACTAATGTGAATGCTGCCACTGATTCTGTAATATTTCAAAAAGAAATTAGAGAAGTGAGATTTTTGAGTAGTTTCTCCCCTAGTTCTTTTGCACCAGTATTTGAACAAGAGCATATTAACTAGAATGAGTGTTACTCTCTCATTCCCTTTTTGTCCTCTTGCAGAACAAACGTTTGGGCTCCTTAAACAAGTTCAAGGCAAAGGCACGTTCTATTCTGCTGGCTACTGATGTTGCAAGCAGAGGTCTGGACATACCACATGTAGATGTGGTGATAAACTTTGATATCCCTACACACTCTAAGGTAAGTTTGTCTTGTGTGTCTCCTGAGAGCTTCTGGTCACCAGGAGCATAGTGAAGGTAGACAAAGGAACAAAGACATCTTTTTTCTGTTCTTCTGATTGGAAGCCTAATTCACACTTCTGTAGATTAGAAGGTGTAGTTCAGCCTCTGCAGTTGAGTTGGTATCTCAGTTTGGTTGGATGGCTTCATCTGGATTGTAGAACTGATTCCGTACGTGAAGAGGGGAAGTGAGGAACATTCTGTGTCTTTGCATTTCTGTTTGGGGTATGTGTGTTGCCATATTGCATTAAAGGGCCTTGAAAACAGTTTTAACATATTACTAGTCTCACGTGTTCCTGTGATCCGGGTCTGCCTTCATATTTTAAACTGTGTTTTAAAAAAAAAGAAAAAAATTATCCCATTATGTTCAATGAGCATTTGATCAAGAAAGATGACTGACATTATGTTTCACCTTCGTATCACAGAAGTACAGCACACTGAAAAAAAAAGTGAGTTACTAATTGTCTAATAGGAAGTATAGGATTATATCAGGGATGCGACTGTTTCTGAGCCTGGTTCCAGAAAGCATACCATTAACATGCGTTTCAGGAATTGCTATGGTTGCTTACAGACATTAATGATACTATACCTCGCAAACGGAAGAGAGCATGATCTTTCGAAGACACTACTTTTGGCGTTGTAAAAGGACAAACGTCAAGAAAGAAAAATAGTGGCGGCAGCAGCTTTTAAATGATGTTATTACAGTTTTTGTGCTCTTCTTTCTCATCTAGCCCTGTCACAGAACACATCCTTTCTCATGATTCTTTCTTCACAGATCCCATATGGAGAAGGAAGTATTTTAATTTCTGTAATGCAGTATAAAACCTGGAAAACAGCCTAGAGCCATATTAACAAAAGATGCTCAATAGATCAGGCTCTTCCAAATTATTCTCAATCATCCTCCCTTTCACTGTGCTTGCCAAATTTAAACCTACTTGTCCCAGAGTGTCTCTGGAAGATAGATTATGTAGAGCAGTAGATCCTAAGACTGAAAATGCAGGCATGGGCTCACTGTGAATATTAGCTTTCCAAGGAAGTGATAGTGAAGTCTTAGCAAAGTCATGTATTGCAACTTTTATCCTGCAGTCTGGAATAAATGCAGTTAGTCTTCACCTTTAGAAAGAGAAGAATTCAAGTGTTAAAAACAAAGTTATGCCGCAACAAACCAGCATCTTCTCTAGTTCTGATACTGCACATGGTCCTGAGTGTTTAATCCTGGAGTACTTTCTCCCCATTTTCTTGTTCTTTCCTAAAGAATAATTATATGGACTGATTTGCCATGACATCTGTTCTGTGTTTGGTGAACGTATCTTATTGCTTATCAAGAAAATTGTTTTCAGGATTACATTCATCGTGTTGGGAGAACAGCTCGAGCTGGAAGATCTGGCAAATCTATCACCTTTGTCACACAGTAAGTGTTAAAATTTGGCAGACATATTCTTTCCAGCTCTGTTTCAGAGCAGAAAATATCTGACCTCGTCCTGAGTGAGAAGAAAATACTACTTCTCATTTTGAGGTGCCAGTTGGTTTTACTTAGTTAAAGGGGAGGGAATTCAAAGGATCGGGTGGGGAGGGAGAAAGGTCTAGAGGAATTCTAGAAGCAGGCATGTAATGAACAGAATTGTTTATAACTGAACTGTATAACATACATACATTTTTATAATATATAATACAGTTTAAGTAACTGCGGGGGGTGTTTTATGACTGCTGAACTGTTTGTCTAAAAAAGTCTTTTTCAAATTCTTCTGAACAGAAATGAGCTGAATAAATCAGAGAAGCCACCCCAAACAACGGCATCATTCAGATGCGGTTGAGTTGCTTGTGAGACCATCAGCACAATCTATCTGAGGGCTGGAGATAAAGGATGAATTCTGTGAGTGGTGACAGCTGAAGCACTCTCAGGGGGGCTGATTCAAGCTGGTGTCTTGTCTTCTCGCAGGTATGATGTGGAGCTATTCCAGCGCATTGAACACCTGATTGGCAAAAAGCTGCCAGCGTTCCCCATGCAAGAGGAAGAAGTTATGATGCTGACAGAGCGTGTGGCTGAGGCCCAGAGAATTGCTCGAATGGTGGGTGCTGACTTTTTGTCCCTCTGCTCACTGTTGTAATCTGAATTTCCTCAGGCGCCAGAACTCTTGGTCAATCTATTGATTGCATTGCAGGAGCTGCGGGAGCAGGGAGAGAAGAAGCGATCTCGGAATGATAATGATGATGACACAGAAGAAGCTATTGGTGTCAGGAATAAGGTGGCAGGTGGGAAAAAGAAGAAGAGGAAAGCCTTCTAGTTCATATTTGAACAGACTTTTTTTATTTTTCTCTTCACGGCTATACGAGCTGGCAAAAACAGTCTACCAGGCTATCTCCAGTGGATTTTTTTTCAAAACTACATCTGAACTTGGGTGGTCCATGAGGAAAACAACTTCTCTTCTGCTTCAACAGCTACAGACTGAGCTTGGACCATTGTGGTGCCGTAGTACCAGTCTTCCATTCAGAGACATCAGCAGAGACTGTCACCTCTGGACCTGGAAGCAGCTGTGGTCTGGCCCTGCTCATTCACAAAGAAGTGCAGTACGAGTGCGGCTTTTGCACTGCTGCAGCCTGTCTCACTACCCATTCTCACTGAGTGCATCTGGGGTCAGATAGATCTGTCAGAAAAAGTTAAAAGAAGAGACTGAGTTTTCACAGGGATGTGTTATGTGGAGAACTCCAAATATATTTTGGTTGATTTTAAAGCTAACTGGTTCTCCTTGTCTTGTCACTGACCTGTTTTGTTCAGTTTGTGTATCTGCTCTGCCAGGTTTTCTTCTTGGGTCAATCTTAGCAATTCACATGTGACATCAATACCTTAGATATGCCAGCTGAAGAGTGGCCCAGCAGGGGAGCATCAGTTTTGGCAGGATGAGGCTATTCACTGCTTGGAATTCCATCCAGAATCTGTAATGATTGACACAATACAAGGAGAGGTCTGGGGTTTGGGTGGGGTTTTTGCTGCTGATTCTTGTAGTACTTACAAACAAACACAAGAGGGGGGTATTGACAAAGGAAAGCAGCTCACAAGCTGGGTGGTGAAGCAAAACGGGAATCATAGAAGCTCTGCTTTAGTAGTTACTTTTCTGTGTTAGGCAGAGTTCCATGCCATATAAGTAGACTCTTGCAAGAAGGGTGTACTTCCCTTCATATCTAACCAGGTTAGTGCCAGTTCTCATTGGCAGTAACAAATTTCAAGCTGGATGTTTCTGCTGGTGGGCAGAGAAGAAAGAAAAGCTCCTCCATATCACTCAACATGAAAATTTAATGTCTATTAGAACCACTCATAAATTGGATTTTCTGCTACATGAAAAACAATGTTCACAATAGTAATTTTTAGATCTAGATGGAAAGCAGAAACTATTGCAGTAGTCAAGATGAACACAGTAGTTATTTCACATTGTCAGGATAAATCTAGTATACACTTGTATGCTAGCCAGAATGCTTTTATGCTTTTGTTAGAGTTGCCTGAGAGAAGAAACCGATGCCCACCTGGCTCCAGCCTCTTTTCAGGTAGTTGTAGAGAGTGATGAGGTCTCCCCCGAGCCTCCTCCAGGCTAAACAACCCCAGCTCCCTCAGCCTCTCCTCACAGGGCTTCTGCTCAAGTCCCTTCACCAGCCTCATTGCTCTTCTCTGGACCTGCTCCAGCACCTCAATATCCTTCTTTTTCTTCACAAGCAGGACAGGGTTGGTTCCAGTATCAGCAAAGGAAGCTTAAATCCTTCTGAGGGTCCTGGGACCCTGGAAAACCTCGAGTGTTATTCCCAGTTATGTAATGGGTGGGATGTATAGTCAGTCCCGAACCAGTCTTGTAAGGTGATGTGAAGGGCACATGACTGCTGTAGGAGCTAGGGCAGAGTAATTTCTCTTCAGAAGTAGCATGACACTTGCTTTAATAGCTTGTTGGAGTCTGTAGCATCTCTCTGTGTTCTTTCCTATATGGCAGGCTGCAACAGCAGCAGTTTTGCCCCTTGATGGGGTCAAAGATTCTGTATCCCTCCTCTGCAGCTGCAAGAATAGAGGAGGAGAGAAGTAGAGCTGCTCCTTGTGAAAGGGTACAGAGCCTCCTTGAGAGGAGTGACTCCTAGACAGCCGGCCACCTCCCTTGATTTGGAATGACAAGCCATAGAAGCATTTGGCACCAGAAAAGCAAAGGTCTCGCCACACCCACATTCTCACTGGTGCCTCACCTGCCACAGGTATGTGCATTCAGCTTCAACTAAAAATACCTCAACAGGCTGAAGGGGCAGGAAATGGGGTTTTTATTGTGACTACTTCAGGAGGGCTGGGTCAGAGGGTGTTTGTATAACTGAAGTGGAATAGGGAGCGTCCAAAGATGTATTTGGTCAAAACAGAATTTGCAGCCAGCCTAAGCAAAATATGTAGCTGATCTAATGAAACATGAGGGGAAAAGAATGAAGTGAGACCTGTCTCTGGATAAAAGTTCAGAAAATACCAGCACTGGTATGTGCATGACTGCATATTTTTGTACAACAACTGCTTCCAGTGTATTTGTTCAGTCAGGAGGACTTCTGAGGGGCAGTTCTGAAGCACACCCCTGCACACCTCTCGAGTTTCGCACAGCAGGGAGCTGAGTGGAGAATTAACCTTAGTGTGATGTAAGGTAGGATTGAGCTAACATAACCTGTCGTATTTTTGTGGTTGAAACTCTAGTGAAGTTTCAATAAAAGCTGTGTCCCTGTAAAACGTTCAATGGGGATGTTCAATTATTTGAAACAATTCTGCACTTTCTAAGTCTGTGATAAGAAGGTGATTGTTTATGCATTTGTAACACATTTTAAATTATGGTTTATAGTTTTGATTTTTAGTACTGCATAGGTGACTACTTCAGGCACTAACAAATACTGTCTTTCATTTAAGGGTTCTAGACCTGACAGAAGTGGGACAATCCTTTTGAGGGGAGAAGTAAAATTAAACCTTGATGTCAGTGTGGATAACTAACTTCAAGATAAGTGACAATAGCTGCAGAAAAGCAGCAATGTCTGCAACCACCCAGTGGTCCAGCACAGAAGCTGCACTGAACTGACCTGTCTGAAGAGAATTTGGCCATGTCAGTTCCCCAGTGCCATGTTACCTGCTGCCCAGGGGCTGCAAGGGAAGACACAGGCCGGAAAGCACAACTGGGAACCAAAGTGGGGAATCCAGGGCTTTTTTCTGTGGTGGCAGCCTGAGCCTAAGTCTGCTCAAAGTAACCACGAGGCACAGAGCTGGTTCAAGGGCCTGGCAAACGGCCTGCCTCCCCTCCCCCAAAAAAGGTAAAGATAACTAAAGAGGGAGAGCTAAATAGAATGACACTTTCTCAATACCATTAACTTGTGCTGAGAAGAGTCTCGGTTTAGGAGAAAACCCTCAGAAGTAACTGGGAATCTGGAGGGCCTTAGTTTACAAGTCAGGAATGAAGTTAGTAAACATTTCCAGTTTAGACAAGCACAGAAGAAGGAAAATATCCAACACACTTAAAAGCCCTTGGGTATACTTAAGAAGCAATGGAATTGATTGCATGACCTGTGAAAGACACAGGCATGTACCAAGCATTTTGATGTTGTATAAACATGAAGTTGTGGTTTGCCTGCAATGACATGCGAGGAGCTTCTGTAAACATTCAAGTGAGCAATTAGTTACTGTAAATGTTGCAGAGGAAATGCTGTAAAAATCCAGGTTTGGTGCCAGACGTAGTCCATGTAGTCATTCTGAATTCTTACTCCTCTAGCTTTCATACTTACCATAGATTTTTGGGGGAAAAAAACAAAAACAATTCCTGTAAACACAGAGAATCAGAATATGAGTTTCTGACAGAATCCCAAGCTCTGGAGTTAACTCTTGAACTTTAAAAAAAAAAACAACTTTAAAAAAAAAAAGACACTTTCTTATTTTTCAGATGGCTTTTTCCCCTGGTCTGACTAGGAAAGCTCCTTCTGAATAACAATACTTAAGAGGAAGAACTAAGGACGTTTTGTTGCTCTGGCACCTAAGAAATGGAAATGGTTGCTTGATCACTGGCCCAAGGATGAATACAGCCATGCCTCTAGTGCTGTATCTCTTCCTGAGGACCCTTCAGATATGGAAACTTAGGATGATGACATAACTCTTTCTGCTTCCAAAGCCCCCCTGGGGCACAAGTATATGCCTTCCTGAACATGGTAATTGAGTATATGCCATGTCTCATGGTAGGATGCGTGTTGGACTGTGCCAAGGTCATGCCTAGCTGTGCAACAGGAGACAGTGGCACTGTGCAGTCTTCAGATATTGATATTATATAGGTCCTTAGGGAGGGGTGGATGCCTTTGGAGCTTGTTCAGCACTTTTTCTGGGAAGCACCCAGAAGCCTGAAGCTGTGTTTACTAGAGACTGACATGGTCATTTCGTGTGCCCAAAGGGAAGAGGACTCTTTATCTCTGCCTTCTCTGCTGAAAGATCCTCCTCATCATTGCTGAGATGTACATGCAGCTCTTTTGCCTCTCTCAAGAATAAAGTTAGGGATAGGACTTGTGTAAAAAGCTTTTGCCTTCCACTGGGCTTGGTGATATCTAAAGGTTCCTGAGGAAAGGGAAATGCAACTCGGGCTTCCTGTGCAAAAATGTTTTGTCTTCCATCTCACAGAGCCTATTGCTTCTGTCTGTCACTTCCTCCTCTTTTTTGATATTGTCAAGGAAGGTGGGTTTTTTTGGCACGTATTTCCTATCTGAATTGATTTAAGTCCCCTTTAATCCTCCTCAAGTTTTTCACTCACAAACATGCCTTTGTGTAAAGGAAAGCAAATAGCAAAACTTGCTCTGCAACTTATCTATGTGATGTAGAGGGAGGATTGCATGATAAGGTTGAATTGATTTGGTTATGCTAGCTTTCCATTAAAAAATTATTCCGTTGTGTGGTTTTTGTTGTACATTTGCTTCATCCTATGAACAAGACTAAAACATGAAATTTCTTGGCTTTGATGTAGGAAAAAATCTTTTGCACAATAAGAGTTGGAGTCATGAAAGTACCTTCCTTCCTGCAGTAGCAATGTAAGGGGGCACAGGATCCATGGAGCAAGCCTGGGAGAGAATGTGTGGAGGCTCATTCAATTTTATTACAAGCAACAGAAATTAAGGTACCCCAGTCATGCATGTAATTGGATATACTTGGTCTTCTACTGTCTTTATTGTAGCTCAGTTGAAGGGAATTTATAACGGGAAATACCCAGCTGTCCTTCCCAGCTTCTGTGCTTGGTGTATCATCAGCAGGGAAGTGATACTTCTTATCCTTCAATATGTATTCAAAATCAAACATTTGCCACTAGTGAGTGATTTCCTATTACTGCTGCTCATGTGCATGCTTACAGGTTTGCTAAACTAAAAAAATGGTGCATGCCAGAGGCTGTCTTTGGTCGTTACGGATTAGTCTCCAAACTCAATCAACAAATGAAGCAGGCAGCCTAATAGACTCCTCTGACAGAGCTTAGGCAGAATCAGCTTTCCATGCCTGTAGTTGCAGGTCTCAAGATGCCTCTTGGAGTTCCTGCAGAGCTATGAACTATTTTCCTTTGGATACACTCAAGGCATGTATGTTTATTAGTTTAGTCTTTCTCCACCCGTTGGTGAGAATTTCTTCAGTATAAACTAGGAATCTTGGAGTTGCCTTTCCAATTTTCAAAAAAAAAGATAAAAATGCAAACTTTTAAAAATGGAAAAAAGCAGTGCTCTCCAAAATGGATAACGTAGTGAGGAATGGTTATATAAGATCTGTGGAAGAAATATCAGGACTAGATTTACTAGTCTGTTCTCTCCAAGACCAAATTTAGAAAGAGCCTCATTTCTGCCTGTGTTTGTGCACATCTTGGGTGAGTTTGTTAGAGAGCCCTTCCTTGTGAAACACATGCTAGTGTTTTGTGATCCTCTCCTTTTTCCAAAGCTGCCACTCAAGTAAGACTTCTTTACTCCAACTATATTGCCCCTATCTAGTTCAGAGGATGACTTTTTGAAGATCCATTCTCTGAATGCCGGGCTGTTCCCTCCTCTTTCAGATGCTGCCACCTGGTCTCTCTGATGAACAGCTTTGTCCTTGGTGTGGAAACTCCCTCTCCATCGAGGTTGAATTAAGCTGATAGAGGGGGAATCACTCGTCTTGGTCTTGTATTTTCATAGACTGTATGTGCCTGCTATGGTCCTTTGAAAATCCTATAGCAGAAAGTTGTGGCTCTCTTAAATTAGAAGTATCAGGTGCAGAGGAAGACATGGCTAGTGCAGGGCTCTGTTAGCCGTCTGGTGTTGATAAACCTGTTGTGCAACAGAAAGGCAACTTGCTAGAAGGCATAGTATCAGTTAAATCTGGTGAGTGTCTTTGTATCTTACACACACAGCAAATAAGGCTTTTTTTTTTTTTTTTTTTTAGCAGAAGAAGCCCTTTAGAAAGCTGATTGCCCTGTTTTTTCTTGGAAGGGAAGGCAGAGCCCCTGAACCAGGGTGTCCAGTGCCAGTCAGGATAAACAGATTAAAAACTTTGAGAGCTCTCCTCCTTTGCTATGTTCTTCAGCCTCTCCTACTTGGGCCCAGGCAGCCTCCTGGAGAAACTGTTCAGCTTTGTTAGCCATATCAGCCCTTTCCAGCATCTACAGGACTGTGTATTACCAATTTATTTGGGCAGCACAGAAAATGCACAGGTGGGGACGCTTTTACGCCTCGAAGTGCTTGTGGGTTAACATCCAAAAAAGGTGCTGAAGTCTATGGAAAAGACAGTGCAGTAGTTATTGACACGTGAAAATACAGGGATGAAGTGGAGGACTGATGGGAGGAGAGCCCTTCTTTTTTAGCGGGATAGTGAGTTGTATGGAACTGTTATCTACCTTGGTGGGAAAAGACCTTTGACAAGTGGAGATCTAAAGCCAACAGTGGTTGGGTGACCTTACCTTGAAGTGGCTTCTGTGATGACACTCATTTCCTTTGCCTTCACACTGGCAGGACAAATATGTAAATTTTTCCTTGCTTTGCTGAAGTAACTCTGCACCAGAAGTCATGCTGAGCCTTAAAATGAATCCTGCATAGAAGGAAAAAGCTTGTGAGCTGCTGCACTGCCCTGGGTTCTGCTTCAGCTGGAAGGCTTCTCTCTATGACTGAAGTGGGCGATGGGCTGAGCCCTGTGGCAGAAACCAGGACTGCCTGACATACAAGATACTGGTACAGGTGAGCCTGCCTGCTCAGCATGTCAGCAGAATCTCAGACAGGCAGAGTTTGCACCTTTCTGCTCTCCTGAATTGTCTTGCAGGATTGCATTATTACCCAGTCCCCTCCCATCATTTGATCAGATAAGGCTGACCAAGGGATTCCACTGACTTTTGGAAGCATTCAGTGACTGGGATCTTGGGGCAGTGGTGCCCGCAGGTGAATGGAGCTGGGGAACCACCTCTCCTGTGACTGAGGGAAAGGGAATCTCCCTGCATAGGCTGGAGTAGGGAAGCCCCTCCGCCCACAAGTGCCTGGGTGCAGCCTCCCTCCCTACCCTCAGGCCTTTCCACAAAGACCGACTTGTTCCTTTGGAGGCATTGGCCAAGGGCTCCCTTCACACAATTAACTGGCAATGCTATGCTTCGTTCCTGCAGCTGGCACAGACCTGATGAGTTCTGCTGAGATCCTCCCCAAGTGAGATTTCCTCTTGCCCAGCATGCCCTACAATGTGTTGCATTATTAAGCTTCCATTATTTGGGGGGCAGGGAGGGGAATCCCCCATTTTCTTCCCCCTGCCTTTAGTCTCTCCTACATGTCTGAATCCCTTCCTTCACCACAAAAGTCTCATGTATGCATCCCCTGTTCTAAGCACCTTCTGCACTCCGCCCTGCTTCCTTCTCCCCAGCCTTGTGCAACCAAGCAGTCTGCAACCAGGTCCCCCAACAGGGCTGGTGCTTTGCTTTGCTATTCACACTGCGCTGCAATATGGACCTGCAGGCTCTTCCCTCGTCTGTTTAACAGGTGCCTGCCCAAGCTGTTTGCTTCCAGCTCTGTTTTGCTTGGGTTTTCCAGGGTGCAGGGGAGATGTGAGCTACCTCAGCAGTTCCCACATGGTTCTCCCCATCTTAATGGTATTATAGGAAACACTTCTGTGCTTTGAAGCCTCTTGCCAGAGGAAGCTACTACAACCCCTGTGCAGGTGGAGGTTCTTCCATTGCACCCCTGCAGGCACATCCCAACTCAGCCATTAAGGGACTGGCTGGAATCTGTGTTTCCAGGTACTCTAGAAGACACAAAGCAATTAGGTGTATGATAGAATGTAATAGAGATCCTGCTGGGCTTTCTGGGCCATTCTCTTGTTAATTAATGTAGCGCTGCTTGTTAGGAAAAGAAGGCTCATTTGTATTCAACAACTTCTTTCAATTCATTAATTGTAGTAGTCAAATCTTTATGGTAAGTAAAGAGAAGAATGGTTAGATTTAGGGCAAACCAATCAAAAGTTTTGTGGTGTCCTTAAATATTGTCATACATCCTGGTTAGGATGTATTACAATTAATAGATTCAACAGTGTCATTGCTCTGCCTGAAGATTATAAATAAGTAGTAAGGAAAGTCAGATTTCAATTGGCCAGCAGAGGTTTTAACCATGCATACATCTAGATTAACCACTCCGGAGATTGGGGATTATCAACTGTTACATAATAGCAGACATTTTTTTCAATTTGAACAGGACTGTTAACAAATGCTGTGTTTGCTAAAGGAACCAAACTGTCATGTAATACATCCAGAATGTGTGCTTTGTTTGGCAGAATAATGCATGTGGATTGCCACTTCTATTTGCCCTTACCTCTAGTGACAGCACACTGCTGGTCAGACAAATGAATCATTAGAGGCTGGATTTAGTTCTTATTTGGGTTGTCAGGTAAGAACTGAAGTTAGTTTGGTTCAGCTCTGGTTCAACACAGCTTCGAATCTACTCTGTGTGTTCAGTTCTGGCTGAGGAAAAGGTAACCCCATGTGCTGTAAAATCTCAGGGTAACTTTACTCCTATGTATATCACAGCCCTGTAACCTGATAAAGCCCTTGGAGTCAGCAATAACGCTCAAATCCACAGCATATATGAGATCCCTTCATTCATACAGCATAGGTTTTGGGGGTTTTTTTCAAGGATATACCTTAGTTCATCCCTGTGTTGTGTGCCAAGCAGGTCAGTGATAAAACTTGTAGTGATTCTTTTTGCCTTTTAAAATGTAAGCACAAAGGCAATGAATTCTCTGTGTGATTAAATGAACTTCCCCACAGGCCCCACAGATGGAGTACTGTGTGCTTCCTGAAATGTAGCAGCACTATCTGGTGCCCAAAAGCTGCTAGGTGTTACCCTGGGTGAGGTCCCACCTGCAGCCAGGGATTCCTGGAAAAAGCACTATATAGTTTTTTAAAGAGAGCTACTCATGTGCCAGTTGGTATTGCATTACTGCAAACAAATGTCTGTCATAGCAGTTTGTTCATAATGAACAAGGGAGGGATTATTGGGCAATGGAACAACCTTGGAAGAGGAGAAGAACTACTTCAGAGAGTCTGAAGCTTCTGTTTGCCACACACCAAGAGGCATCCCTCTCTCTGATGCTTTCCTGGATTGCTCATACCATTAACTGAAGCTGTATGTGCATTTCTGAAGAGGTTAATTGGCAATTAAACCTCCACTAAACCCTTCCCTGGGGTTTTGCTGTCACTTACAGAGTGTCACTTTTATTTACCAAGCAGAACAGCCAGGGCTGCTAGGTGTGGAGAGCAACAGGGAGCCCAGGGGCTCCCATGGGAGGCTTGTCCATCACACCCAGCCACCCGCTAAGTGGCCAGCAAAGAAGCACAGCAAGGCCAAAACAGGGCTCCTTAGGTTGAAATTACTGGTCCAAATGGGTGCATATACTCTATTTCTCTCCATACTGCAAGCCAGAAGCTTTGTAAACCTTCTCCCTTCAAGCCAAGTCCTCTCTGTTTGGCTGTTAATAATGACTGCACGCTGATGTTCTTCCCCCTGGCTTAGGGGAGCTCCTGGGTTGTCAAGAAGGTTGGAAGAAAAATAATCAAGGCCAGGGACATGGCAGTCGGGTGTATTTTCTGTCTAGTTCAGACCTTACCTCCTCCCAGCCCTAGGCATAGCATCCAGCTTGGAAGTTCCTAGAGTACAGAAGTTTCTACTTCACATTTAACAGTTAAATGCTTTTTTTCCAATCCAGCATTGCTGCTTGTTTAGATCCATGCAAACATGGCAAGTTTACAGTATCTTCAGTGACCATCAAGTGAGATAGCAAGTGTTCCCACAGGCTTATCATTTCAGGAGGAGAGTTAAATGAAGGCATGAAGTAAGACTGAAGCAGATCAAGAGACACTTTTGAGTCCTGACAGCTGGTCTGAATTATCAATGGAAATTTCCACCTGATATTTCGATCGAATAATGGAATTTTGGTTAAATGAGTGAGGAAGAGTGTCTGTGTGTGTGTTCATCTGTATGTGTGACTGTGTTTAAGACTATATATTTGAGGAATTATTTTTTTCTTTGCATGTATCAGAAGACTTAAAACAGTAAGAGTAGGAATTTTATGCACAGACTGCATTTTTCAGTCAACTCTCCCTTTGATATTTCTGTTCTTCACAGTGATAGAATTAAAGGGAGGATAATTAAATGGATTACATTAGGGCCTCAGTTTCAGTTCTCAAGTACTTAATCTCTCTAACTAGGATTCAAATCTAAGGCCTCAAGTGCTCCATCTTTAAGAAGTGGAGCCCCTGAACTAGACAGCATTTAAAGTGTGTAGATCTTTCAGAACTGGCTTCACAAAGTAAACAGAGGTAACCTATGACAGAGCAGCACATGCTTAATATCCTGTTGTGAATTTTCTGTGGAAAACCATTTTCAGTGATGCTCCTGGATTGCTATTATGCTCTTTCTTTCCCAACTGCTTCTGGCTTGCCATTGCCCTCTCTCGCTCCTCCCCCATCCAGCTACCGCTTCCACCAACAGCACCCTCACACTTTGCAAGTCCTTCACTTTTATCTCGTTACAGGAGAGATTACAACCACAGAGGCAAAAGCGCAGCAGGCAGTGCAAGGCTGGGTGTGGCTGACAGCGAGGTGTGTGTGCTTGCACACAAGTGTGTCTGTGTTTGTGTGGTTATGCCCCCAAGGAGATTAGATAAAAACTGCAAAGGGAAACATCATTTTACAGAAGCAGGCAGCTGGGGCAGGAATGCTATCGTGCCTCTGAAACACACCCATTTAGTTGGTATGTCCCTTAGGGAGCTTAACGTCTCTGGTGATACTATGAAGTTGGAGATCTCATTAAGTATCAGGTGTGATTAGCTGGTAGGACAGGAGAAAACTTGAAAGACCTTAATATTGATGCAACAACTGGTCATTTCTGGCAAATATTGCACCATGAGAATCGTTCAAGAAAGGGTTCTGGTGGGAGGAGTGAAGAACCGAGCTGCGGTCCTGGGTCTCTAGTGAGCAGTATCCAGTGCCTCCATTGTCCTAAAAGTTAGAAGAGCAAACCACTCACCTTAATGTACAACAGGAAGCAGTGGAAGGAGACCTTCATGCATTGTCTTGTGCCAAGTGAAAAGGAGGTGCCCAGCAATGTGATGGCCTCTTAAGTGGAGGATACTGACCTCCATTGCCCAGCCAGCTCCATCCTCCACCCAGCATGAGAGTCCTAGGCTATCACCTGCACTCCCCCTGCAATGGTGGGACCTGCTGCCATCTGTGCATGTCCAAATAGTGCCAGAACTCCAGGCTCTCAGAGCACGCCGTCAACCTGTGCCAGAAACCAAGTGTTTCTCCTGGCTCCTGAGTTGCCACACGGAGGAGAGTCATCAAGATTTGAGTGAAAAGGCATTTTGTGCATGCTGAAAGCATGGCCCTAGCCCTAACCTGATGGAACACCCACCCTATTTTTCTCCTATCTCATCTCTCTGAGTGTTTGCAAGACTGTATTGGTCTTTTTGGCACATGCACACCAACCTGGGAAAGGACTTCAGCATGAACTGAGCAAGTATTCCTCTGATGGATGCTGACATATGAGTGCTTGAGCCACCTTGAAAGGCATTTGAGGAGTTTTATGGTCATCTATAATCATAGTCAAGCAACAAACTTTATCTAGAGTTAACTATCAAGCAGAGCTGAGGCGTTGGCTTTATAAATCATTTATATGTATAATCTGGTAACTATTACTCACTGGCATTTATGCCAGGTAAGCACTGACCTGGCGCTTCTAACAGTCTCCAGCTCTGCCCCAGAGGAACACAGACTATCTCCCCTCAAATCACTGGGACCCACAGACTCTAATGCCCAAGGCTGCTGGGAAATGGCTGTGTCTGTGGAGCAGAGAGGAGCTAGAAGTCCACAACTCCATCTGCCTGAGCTTTGCTGCCAACACCTAGTACCCAAAAAGATGAAACTGCACAGAAAAGAAGCTCCTTCTCCCAGGGCTGCAGTAACACATTCTTCCTCAAAGGTAGCACCAAAGCCTCGTGTGTTATCATGTCCTTTAGTTACATCTCCCTGAAGCCTGTGATTCCCAGACACCTACATGGCCCCTCAGCGACTCTCCAGCTCTAGGAGGTGACACTGGGATTTGTGGCACCCAGAGAACAAGAACTGCCTGCCCTGGGAACCTGCTCTAAATTGCAAGAAAATATTAGGGAGCAATAGGCTGTGAATTCAATTACTTGACCTTACCTTACAATTGTTCCCTGTATTTTTCTCCCCCAGTGCTCATTTTCTTCAAGAAAAATCACAGCATTGATTAATGATTAGTCTATGCACACCGACCCAAACTGCTGGCTTTTTCCCCAGCCATGGTTCTGCAGTCAATAGCAGATTTGTGTAGAGCCATTTCATAGAATCACAGAATCGATAAGGTTGGAAAAAACCTTTAAGATCATCAAGTCTAACCAGGCATGTCTGATTAGGATTAAACATGTAAATGCAATTGTATTTTTGATAATTTAGTTAGGACAGATAATATTGAGTTTATGCCAGCTTTGATGCTAGCTGTGTGGGGACAAAGATCTGTACTAGCATGACACCTGTTGATAAAAAATAATCTAAAATCTATCAACATTGTTTTTTCTGATGAAGTCTAAAAGGGAGGAGTAGTTTATGTTGGATCTCAGCTTTGCTTTGTGTTATTCCAGTGGTGTTTGATCCAGAAGCAGCAAAGCAGAATTTTCTGTATCACTGAGCATGGAGTTTTTGTGTGCAACATGATTCCCAGGAATGCTTCTTGCAGTGTTCTACAGAACCTCTTACCCAAGACACTGCTGGCAGGAGAAATCAAATTCCAGGGCAGGATGGCTGTCTCAGGACCTCTATTGCCAACAGCCAGCCATGAAAGAGAGAGCCTAATCATCTCTCAGCACAAATCTCAATCATTCTTCTTAACCCCACAAAGTGGAGTGGAAAAGGAGGGAAAAGGGGAAACTACTCCAGGCACAGTGGGCAAGGAGTGCTGAAAGGAACACCATAAGCAGCGAGACAAGGGTACCAAAACCAGACCGGCACACAAGGAAAGCAAAGGCTGTCTCCTCCTGGAGTACTTTGCTAAGTCTCTCTGTCATGCTTCACTAGCTAAAGATGCAGCCAGACATCCCCGCTCCTAAATCATTACCCCAGCCTTGGTGTCAGCCTTTCTGGAAGAGAGAAAATGCAGGTCCTCCTGGATCTCCCTTGGCATGTCTTCATTTCTGGGGCTAAGTTTTCAGACCCCGTGCTTGCTGAGAGTTATGTACTTCTCCCAAAATGTCTCTCTACATACAATACTCAGTCATCCATATCAGGGCAACTTGCTGCTTTGGGAACACATCAGCATGAAAGCAGCTAGGGTTAATGTCATGAAGGAGGACTGGAGCATTCTTTTCTGATCTGGTAAGTGGATGGGCATAGGATACCTCCAGGAAACTCCATCTAGAAGAATGGCTCAGTTGTCGTGAGTGAAATGTTTATCAGCAAACTGTTGAAAGTCCTAAAGGAGGTGATTAATTAAATTTTTTAACTTGCTCACAGACTTCAAAAGCACAAAATGGTTCTTTCTGGCCAAAATGATCATAGTCACAGTCTCAGCTGTTCTCCACTTATTGCTTCCCATTCTTACTCCAGCTTCTACACTTACGGAGTATGAAAGACAGTGTAATAGTTGCCCCTGTGTGGAAGGAGCAAGTCCAAGGCACGAACTCAGCACAGTTTCAGTGGGTACTACCCTCAACCCCTGCATTTCCAGGTACTAGGCTGTTCATACCTGGGATTACATACAGAAGTGATCCTGTTCGCAACATTGCAAAGCATTATGTTCCCACTGAAGGATCAGGCAGTTCATTTCCATTACATTTCCCTAAGCAAGATCTTCTCACTAATTAGGGGTGCTGTACCAGATAATTCACAGGTTTGAAAGTTTCTGTTTACAGGACACACTCAGTAACACTGAATTCAATATTTTAAAAAGTCTCTTTGCTCTTTTCTTGACCAAATCTCTCCCCTTCCCAGGAAATGAAACTCCTGTACCAGGAATCTGGGCAATTAGGAGCCAGGAAGGGGAAGGGGTTGGCCAAAAAACTGCTCATTTAAAGAAGGGAACTTCTTTGAGAGTAGGCAGTAATCAACACACAAAGCAAAGAACATCACTGTCATACCAGAAATGTTTATTTTTTTCCTGAGACTGAAAATGGCAGGGAGCATAGCATGCAGTTTGGAAGAACTAATGGCTGCAGAGACAAGTAATAGCTCTGAAGGACATCAGAATGAGTTTCCTTTGCAATTATTTTAGATAATATTTACCGGAACACTTTTCATTTGAAAGGAAAACTATTTAACTCAAAGACTCTTAGGGTTATTGGTAATCCTTGGATGCATGCTTTCAGAGCCAGAGCATGAGGGACTGAGGGACAGGACCCCCAGGAGAAAGCCCACTGTTATCCAAAGATTTCACATGTCCACTTTCAGAAATTACATTCCCTCCCTTGTCTTCTCTGCTATCTAAGGCAGAGGTGCTTTGAAATGGCTGGATGAAGACCCGTCGTCTCTGTGCCAGGCTGTTTCCAAGGGTGTCATAATGTTTATACCTGAAGTGATTTAAAGATGAAGGAAATGGATGTAGCAGGACAGGGTGGAGGTTGCAGTAGTGTTAGCTCAGTATGACTGTGATAAGTACTGGCAGGGGGGACTTTTTCAGGGAGCAAGGCTGTTCTTAACGTGGTCAAGCTATCTGTTGTGCACAGGTAGCTAAGCAGAAGGAATGACACAAGCATATTCACAATGCAGCCAGTATCACCGATCAAAAATAAACATGTTATTTAGACACATTCCAGAGCGCCATGCACCATCTCTCCCCAGGCATCTGCTTGTTTTATTACTTCTCTTAATAAAAGATAATATCTCAGTCCCTAAATCTCCCAGACATGCTTTCTTCTGCACACCTGGCTGAGCTGAGGGGGCTGCGGCGTTTTGTCTCTTTTGTCAGCTCAGCCCTGTGACACTGAAGCCAGTGGAGAAGGGTTGGCCAAGGGTAGCACTGGGTGCTGGCACCCCACGAGAGGGAGCAGAGCCAGGCAATGCCAGCAGCAAGAACGGGGAAGGAGTAGACCCGACACAGAGGGAGAGCCCAGCCCCCATCCTCCACCTCCTCCTGCTGCCTGAGAACTGAAAGGGGAGTTGTGGGCGTGCGCTGCCCAAATGGCTCAGACCCCACTGCTGTCCCTGATTCTCCTTGTCAACCACAGTCACTGCTCCCTTCCACTCACCAGCAGCCAGGTTGCTTGTCCAGGGCTGCAAAATGGCCAAAGCAAGTTGTTTTGCTGCCAACAGCCTCCCACGCAAAGGAGGCTTCCAATATTACCAGCATTTTGCTACTGGATTGTCTTCAAATTATTTTGGGGACTTGCTATGCAATTCAGCTGTCAAGTGTAAAGATCTGTATCTCAACTCATTATCTTGTCTTCCATCTCTGTTGGAAAGAACCAGGCACTTCTCAGGTGTGACTTGGTTTGTCCTGAAGCAGATCAACTGCAGCTCCCCTGGAAGTGCCTCTTTCCACCAGCTATAGTGGGAATCTGCATTCTCTCTGATGAAGAAGTCTGCTCTGTACACCTCGGAGTCAATTAATACACTGGTGCCTAGGGCCACTGCAGGTCCCCTGGGTTATTCAGTGTGAGCTGATGCTCCAAAAGGGTCATTTCCCACAGCTCTTATAAACTATATGCCATTCCTCTGCTGGTGACTGAGTAACAGTTAACAGAGCTACAGTACCTTCAATGAACTGTTTATCTATGCTGATGTAGCAGAATTAAGTCCATATAGTGGATATCTGCATCTGGGTACCTCTGTATGAGCTGGGCATCTCAACTCTGAAATAGCAAGTGGAGATTGAGCACTCGATCCGTTTGCTCTTACAAAGGTGATTTGAGACGCCTAAGGGTATCCAAAACATCTGCACAGGACTGCCAGATCTGATACAGAGCTGTAAGGGAGATTCATGTGCTCCTGGAGTGGTCACTGGAAGCTGAGCAGGAGACACTGCGGCATCTCAAATGACACTATGCCAATGTGCAAGCAACTAATGGGAGGCCCCAGGCAATCCAGGCGACCACACCTGGGAGCATTTGAGTGCACACAGAAATAGGCACCTGCATCCAATCAGCTGGGACAGTCCTTCCGACCTTTTGGCTGTTTGGGAGCTGAGACACTCAGCTCGTATTTAGGTAATAACCATCAGACATCTAAATTTAGATGCCTCCCTCTGCAAGTTACATCCCGTCACTGAAGCGAGGTGACAGTTATCTCACCTTTTTGTGTGATCATTGTTCCATTTGTACTTGCCCATGTAGACCTGCGGTGCTCCTCCACCTTTCCTGGCACAGCACGAGAGCCATGGCCACCATGTCTCACGCTAACCTACCATGAGTCAGCAGCCCTCAGGCTCCTAAGTCACTTGGGATTTTTTTTTTTTTTAACGTAGCCCCATTTATTAGCCTTTTGAAAGTACAGGATATGTTTGATGGCTGACACTCAAGGATTTCTCAGGCATTCTGTAAAATGTCAGTGTCGCTTTTATCTTTTCTCTTTTTTCCCCACGATATAATTAGACAGGGTCTATTCCATGGGGTTTTGTGTGTCTGTGTAAATGTAGAGAAGTAGCTGGCAATCCCTAACGTGCTCTGACAAGATGAAAATAGGCTGGCAGTGACCAGTGACCTTTGAAATCTTCTTGGGATGTCTTCCTAGGCAGGTTGGGTTCCACTGAGATGGTGCTAAACTCTCCATCACTCCTTCTTTCCTCCTCTCATTTTTCATAACTGCCTCTTTCTTGGCTGGCTCACTAAGCCTAGGACCTACCCTAAAGTTTAGATTAATTTCCTGCAAAGAAACCTGGTATGTCTTTTCCTAAGAAGCCTCAGGATTTTACACTGAAACAAAAGTAGGAAGGACATGAGGAACTCTCAGGGCTCAGCATAGCCCACCCTACAGTGACTGCACTGCGTGAGCCACTCATCCCTGCAGGCCCTTGTGTACTTCTGTGGAGTGAGGAAGGGAGGACTCTCTTGTAGGTGTCTTGTGGCAATCTCCACATGTGATATTCAAAAAGAATCAGCACCCAGAAGTAAGCTAGAAGCCCTAAAAAAAACAACCAAACAAACAAACCAACAAAATTAACATGCAGATGAGGCACCTGTGGGCAGTCAGACTTCAGCACAAGCATATACAGCTGCTCCTCCCTTTTTGAGAAGGAGCATAAACTTCACGAGGTGGGAGGGATTTCCAAGTTTTAGGGGCTGTGTGTAGGGACAGTGCTCGGTGTGGATAGGCCCTGATGTCAATTTCTTAGTCAGGATAATAAAATACTGCCAGTGAGTAATATTTAAAATAACACATGAAGTCACGAACACGTTGGAGATACACGAGGATTTGGATGGGATTGTGTCGATAGGTGTGTCGGGCCAGAAGTATAATATGTAGAGCAAGGGGGAATATGTCATTGCCTTTGTTCATTAACTGTTTGGGCCAGCAATTTCGACAAAGTGACTCAGTGCTCACAAGCAGACAGAACTGAGCCTTCAGAGAGCAAGGCTGGGCTGAGCAAGACACAAGGCAAGTCAAGCTGCCCTTTTCAGGAAAGGAGCTGGCTGGCACAGGTGGAAGGGACACGCAGAGCAGGCAAGTCCCCACATGCAGTCGCAGCACCCAGCAAGAGCCCCGAGAAAGCCACCTCCGGAGCCAGGCTTGCAGCCAATCTCCCTCAGGGCACTGTGGGCCCTTTCGAACCCCACAGCCTCTCGTCTCTCACTTTGCAACCAGTTATCTGGTGAGAAAGCACGCAAAGAGACAAAAGGCTTGGAGCAGGGAGGGGACGTACTGCTATTCATAGTCCCGGTCCCCACCCACGGGTGCCAGGAGTCAGACAGGGGAGCTCCTTATCAGGTGCTTGACTGAGCAGCATTCAGTCCCGTCCCAGGGCCGGGACGGGCAGCGGCTCCATCCCCACCCCGACGCAGGGGTGAGTGCCCCGCTGACGTCAGGAGGTCTTACTTCATTTCCTGGCACGGGGACCGAATTTTCGTAGCCGTGTCCTGTGGGAGAGGAGAGGAGAGGCGGTGGAACTGGAATAGGCGTGCTCAGCCCCACCTCCTCAGCCCTCCAGCTGTTAAAGCTCCCGCGAAGGGCGAGCGCGGAGCCTCTGCTGGGCCGGGGTTGCGGAAGCGGCGCTGCCTGTGTTACTGCTGCACTGGAAACTTGCCTCGTGCAGACGGAGCCTCCCTGTTGCCTTCACTAGGCAGGACCCAGAAAGGTAATTCAAGGCAATGTTTCATGGGATCCAGGGCAGGCCTGCCTTCTGCGGCTGGGATGGGATGGCGTGCAGGACCATGGCTCTGGGGGGTGGGAGAGCAGGGGCATGGGGTGCCACAGTGAACTGAGTGCCCCCCACCCTTGACTCTAATATGAGATTGCCAGCTGGAGCTGGGGGGAGCGGGGATGTTCTGAGAGACAGTCCTGGAAAACTATTTGAAATTTGTGTGCGGATGGGTGTATTTTATGAGCAAGTATCCATGAGGGAGGAGCGTCAGGGTGGAGGGAGAGTACTCGGCAGTCAAACGAGAGCCGTGATTTGGGGTGTGCTGTGAAAGTTACCACAGCACAGGCTCCTTTGCACTGACTGCAGAACCCCTTGGAATTCCTAGACACTTCTGTAGAGGCTGGATGAGCAGACTCGGCTTCTGGGGGACGACAGTCACCCAATAGATAGGGCAGAGATGCTTCATCCCTCATCATGCCTCCTTAGATCATCTACACCGAAAAAAAAAAAAAAGAAAATGCAGTAAAAATGGTTACAAGTGGCCAGTTCCCCAAGTCAGCAAGATTCTTTCCATCCTATTTGATCCAATGGCCGTGGTGGCTGGCTGTGGCAAGCATCACTTGCAATAAGCACCAGTCAGGACTCAAAGCAATGGGTGTGCTTCGTGCTGCCATGAGGTCTCATGCTGGCTCTCTGGGCTCTCCACGTGCCCCAACAGCGAGCACCAGTCTGTATCTGCCAGAACTGTGAATAGATAAGCTAATCTGTTCAATAGTAAATGTCTGTGGATAACATTTTAGCATTTGCTCTACAGATTTTCAGAAAGGTTCATTATTTGTTACTCAGAAATATCCAGATAACTCGCAGCTATTTGTGCAAGAGATAAATCCTCAAAATTTTGCGAACAATAATTTGTGAAAACTCATGCATGTGTTATTCGCTTATCTATTCTTTCCATGGGAGTCCAAAGTCCCTGCATATTTGAATAATTTGCATTTTATTGTGGTCAGCTTTTTGAAGAACTGTACATCTCCTTTTACACAGCGAGGTTAAAAGCTGGAAGAATATTCCACCAGTTCAGTTATAAGCAGGTCACACTGGAGCGTATGTGGGGCTGAAAGTGAGTCAGTGATATTTTCACCCTTTGTTCATCCCTTGATTAGATCAATTGTCATTTATTGAGAACAGTCTGCACTCCCTAAAATCTGTTGGAAGGGCTTTAGAACCAGGTTCATAATTGCAATATGTTGTTCTGGAGGGAGAAAATCAAGGCAAATGCCGTAGTGAGCAATAAAGTCTAAATTTTGCAAGGTTAATTTTTTCTGCTTATCTGTCAGAAAGCCCATGGTTTTCCGGTCTGGGTCATCATTAAGCACAGGTTCACCCATGTTTCATTCTGTTATTTTATCTAAACTCCTGTTTTGATAGATTTTAGTGACCCAAGGCTAACTGATCGATTTATTATCTAGGAAGCAGTACCTGGTCCCTGGGATCTAATGTGCCATGAAGTACCCAACCCCTCGTGCAGTAGTTTCTGCATATACTTCAAGCTCCCAAGGAAACAGGAAACTTAATTCCCCTCAGCGATGGGCAGAGCTCACCTAAACAGCCCTCTTAAGCCCTCTTTATCCCCTGGCGAGACAGGCTTACTCAGACAGCTCTGAAATGCTTATGAGGAGACAGCAGGAATGCGCTAGGTGCATTAGGGACCTTGACATCATTGACTTGTGGACTCCTCACACGGTAACTTGATGGTTACTTGTCATGCAATGAACAGCATTAGCTCTGACATGTCAGGCCTCTAGTCAGTGCAAGGCGATATCTGATACCTTGGGGAGGAGACTGAGGTCTTCGAGACACTTCTTATTGCTGCACTGGCATGAAAAAGGAGGAATATGAGTTTAGGGGTAATGGTTGGTGGCCTATATTTGCTATTTAATTTGGAGTGAGAAGAGCTAAGCCAGAGGTATCCAGGTTAGTCATCTGGAGGATAAAAGGTGGTAAGGTTCCTCCTTCACTCATAATAGTAAAGGCATTAAAGTTCCCTCTTCATTCGTCCCAGTAAACCACAGCCAAAAGTGCTTCAGAGATAGTAAAAGAAAGAAAACAAACAGAATAACGAGTTTCCTGTTCTGCATTGTTCATCTCTGAACCTCACTGGTACAAGGTAGTGATGTCGTTTGGACTTGTCAAAAAAGGGTGAACTGTGTTATGACTAACATCTGTTCTTGGATCACAACAGTGGCAAGGCAGCTTGGTCTCTGCACTGCAGGGCACCAAGCTAATGCCTGTGAAAGGGCCTCATCTTCTCCCCGTTCCCCACACTCCTGCAATATTGCACAACCTCAGGGACAGTGCAGAGGACACTCAAGGTCAATTGCCTCCTGCTGAGGGGCTTGGTTTGCCCTTGATCGATAGTCTATACCGAACAAGGAGATGGCTCTGCTCCCACAGCCCCATGTCCTTAGCACTGTGGTGAGGTGAGGGTGGAGGTCTGTCGTGCCTCTCCTGCCCCAGTGCTGGCAGCACCCAGATGGTTGATATGACAGCCTGTATCTTTCCTTCTACAGCTTTGGGGAAACATTTCACAGGGAGGTCGTTCAGGAAGGCAAGAGGATGACAACGTCATCTCCCCGAGGCTGCGGCAGCATCCATGCTGACTACTACCTGCTCTGTGACACAGAGATGGCCTGGGGGATTGTCCTGGAGTCACTGGCTACAGCAGGCATCCTCATCACCATTTTCCTCATCTGCTCGCTCGTCTTTCTCATCTGTAAAGTCCAAGACAACAGCAAGCGGCACATGATCTCCGTCTATTTTTTCTTCCTCTTAGGCACACTTGGCATTTTTGGTCTCACTTTTGCCTTCATCATTAAACTCAATGACAGGACTCGCCCTACTCGCTTCTTCCTATTTGGAGTCATCTTTGCTCTCTGCTTCTCATGCCTCCTCACCCATGCCTGCAACCTCAGCAAACTAGTGAGAGGAAGAAAGCCTTTCTCCTGGAGGGTGCTGCTGCTCCTCATTGTTTCCTTTGCCCTCGTACAAGTTGTGATCAATATTGAGTACTTAGTCACCATGCTAGTAAACCAGAAAGAATATTTTTTGACCATGCCTCGGGAGGATGCCAACAAGGACTTTGTCATGCTTTTGATCTACGTGCTCTTCTTGATGGCTCTGACCTTCTTGGTTTCCATGTTCACATTCTGTGGGTCATACAAAAGCTGGAAGAGGCACGGGGCGCACATCTTTGTCACTGTCCTGTTCTCCATTGCCATTTGGGTAGTGTGGATCACTATGCTCACAAAAGGCAACACAGTTTTAAAAAAAGAAACCTGGGATGATCCTGTCGTGGCCATTGCTCTGGTGTCCAATGGCTGGATTTTTCTGATAATGTATATCGTCCCTGAAATTTGCTTCCTCACTGCTCCTCTGAAGCTGGAGGACTACCCTCCAGAAAATGATTTCTGCCAACCCAAATTCATAAAGCCGGCAAGTGGCGTGGACAACCGTGCCTACACCCAAGATGAAATTGTGCAAGGTATGATGAAGTGAATGACTCCATTGTCCCCCAGTCCTAAGCACACAAGTACCACTCATGAGCTAAAAAGGGGTATGAGGGCTACAAGAAAAGACTTGAAGATAATAGGTAATTTAGAGGTAGGGAAAAGTTTCATACTGATTAAACTTCAGAAGTACACATGAAAATTAATCTCCAGACAAAAGGGAAATGAGTAAGGACCAATGCAGAAACCAAAGATGTGTAGGAGGAGTGACAGAGTGGGAGACTTGCTGCATATCGGGGCTGAAACATAACTCCTTACAGCCCTGCTATGTCAGGGAAGTCCATGTAAAAAATCAGGAGGGTTTTTTGTCTCTTAGTGATGCACCAGCTCTTCAGACCTCTTCAGGTTATACCTTGGAGGTTATTTATTCCAGTTCTGATCTCGTTCCCATTATCCATTAAATAATGAACCCATCATCCAAAAAGGAGGCAAGGAGGTCTTCCTTTTCTGTATCAGTCTCCTGCCTACTTGGACAAAGCAAAATGTTTTATCAGTTGAGGCTTCCCAAATCTATGGGTCGGAGATGTGATTCCCCTCCCTGTGAATCTGCTACTGAGATCACATTTGTCACCTGGAGGCAAACCCCCAGGTTTGTGAAAGAATAGCCAAGAAAGGTTGTGCTCTCCCAGGGAATAGAGCAGAGGGGGTCTTGTGCATACAAGTGGGAGGGATTTGGCTGGTGATGGTGACAGTTATTGTGAGGCAACAGCAGGTGTCTAAACTCCAAGGCCACCTATGTACTGTTATTTGCAATACCATTCATTCCTGCTTTTAGAAGGAAATATTTAATAAGTCATCCACCTATGGATTTTAACCCATTCCTGCTTAGATATTGCGTAGTATAAAAGCATGCAAGTCTAAAAGCATGTAGCCACAGGCCCTTTGAGTCTCCCTTGATGTGCTATTTCCAAGCTACTTATAATGCTGATGCACTAACTTTCCCCTCTTGTCTTGTGACCCAGGAAACGTAGGAGACCCCAGCTACTCCCCATACACTTCTCACTTTCAGATGAAGGTAAGTTCATGCCCCCTGTCATCTCTTTCACCACATGTAGGCTATCATTCAGGCACTGAAGGCAAGGGTAGTAGAAGGGGCAAAGATAGATGGAGCTAGAGCAGGCTCTGTGGATGCAGGCAGGTGCTTTGCATGGAGCCAAGTCATACCAGGACGTGTTCATGGAGGTGTCTTGTGACTGGCGGGGAGGAGCTGTGACATGTCCAGGGACATGGGAATGCAGGAAGGGGCCCAAGGTAAAGTCTGAGGTTGTAGTTTTTAATATTTCAGGCATTGATATCACATTTTTGAGCACAGTTCCTGTAGTAGACTGTGCCCTTTCCTAAGGATATCGTGCATATTTCCCCAGCCCATGCCCTGAATGTATTCCCACCAGCAGACACTGGACATTGCAGTACAGATCCAGTATGGGCAGTCTGCATGTCCACATGTCCATTCACTAGTCCTCCTTCAGACCACAGCCTAGCCAGGTCCTCACATGTCCTCTGGTGGCATGTGTCCATCATTGATTTGTTCTACCAGGATCCTCTTTCACAGCCTCGTTGATCCCATTCTCAGGAAACCTTCAGCTCTGTTTCTCTCTCCCCTCCTTTGTTTTCTATTTAAGCCCTGTTCTATTACTTCTCTCCAGTTTTCAAAGGCAAAGACTTTTGTGCTTCCTTTTCAGGCCATTGAACCCCAGAATAATTTCTCCATCCCTCGTGCCAAGGCCCGGATGAGCCCATACCATGACTACACTGGTGGGAAAAGCCCCATGTAGCAGCTCCATGGGGAGCAAAGAGACTAAGTGCCCGCCAGCAGAAGCATGGGGAGTGGGCCACGTGGTCACAAGTGAGATGATCCTTCTGAAGAGAGAGTTAACCCACACCAGCAAAAGAGGAGAGGGGTCCTCTTTCCACCTCTTTCCCCTGTAGCCCCCTCTCATTCTTCAAACACAGCTTTCAGACACAGCTCTGGCCATCCTGTCCCTGCTCACTCTGTGTCTGCATGGAATGGAGCTTCTCTCTTCTGACAGAGGATCGTCGTGGCCTATTTTCAGCAGGAATGCTGTAAGGCTAGAGAAGCAGGAAGATCATCAGCTGGGTCTACAACTGGCTCTGCCCCAGACAGGACTCGCTTTAATCAGCTTGTGGGTATGCCTGCACCCCACATCTGACAGGAGAAGAGGTAGGACCAGGAACATCAGCCCTATACATCCCCTATTCCTGCCCCCCCATGAAGACATCTCAGGTACTCCTGAGGACACCCGTATCTATCCACTGTTACTTTTGTGCCCACTCCCAGCCCTGCCCCGGCTCTCCTCCAGAGATCAGTGTAGAAGAGACAGACAGAGAGGGAGAGTATTCCCTTTTTCATTTTCATAATTTCTTCCAACACCATCCTCATCATCTAGGGACCATGGTGGAGAGGGGGAAGAAAATTTAAAGACATAAAAAGAGCTACACCTATTTACCCCGACAAATTTTTCAGCTTGCACTTCAGCATCAGCCTCCCTCCTGGCTCTGACTTCTGACCACGTGCCCCAGCTAAACTCCCCAGGGTGAGCCCAACCCCACAAATGGGGGGTTTGGGTCCCTTCTCACCCCTGCCACTGCAGGCTGTGGATCCATGAAGACAAAACCTCTTCCATACATCTCCTTGCAATACCCTGGTGGGATTTAATCTGGGAGCTCTGCTTCCTTCTGAGTGTGTCCGTGGCATTAACACAAACATTTCTGAAGTAGCCAGGTTACAGAAGGCGGGCACCCTTCCCAGGTGTGAGTGAGCATGAGCATGTGCACGTCTGCGAGTGTGTGTGTGTGGACTGCACCCTGGTGATGAGCAATGAGTCTGCAGAGTTGAATCATTCTGTAGCCTGCTTTGCATTTGATAAGTAGCTTTCCATGATATTTCATACGTAACTACAGAGAGCTCTCCAAGTGGGTGTGTATGGTACACTGGTGTCTGACACAGCTATGTATTTATTTAGTACTTTGTATGTGGAATATTTAATTAATAAAAACCAAAACAGCCTATGAGAAACTGGTGTTCTGCCTCGGGAATGTGATTCTTGCAATGGGTGGTGGGGTGACAGCAATAGCTCTCCATGGGTTGGAGTGGGCCACCTGGGAGGTTGCACTTGAAGCAAAAATGGCAAAGAGATCTTGCCTTCTTCGAAGCTGTCATTGTGGACAAAAGATCAGCTGCTTGGGAGTGCAGGAGAAGGATTAGTAGCTTCTCCATTCTACTTTTCTTGCATGAAGAAAGTTGATTCAATGTTAGAGGTGCTTAAGAAGTGAAGAAATATAAAACCAAGCCATGGCAAGCAAATGCCGGAGGAAAGATGTGAACTTTTCATCACTGCATGTGTCGGTATCTGCTGTGTCAATACTCCTGTATTTATTCACTTGTGTCTTGTTGGGTACTTGCTCAATCAAGTACAGGAAAGGAGCATCAGTTATGTAATTCAGTTTATAAAAAGATGTCTTTCTGATGTTCCTAATACATGTAATATTTTTATTTGAAAGTAGAAAACAATATCAAAGCAAAATAATTATGTCTGAAGATGATGATGATAATAATGATAATAATAATTTTTGAACCACCTGATGATATAATGAGGCTATAATCTCCGTTTTTAGAGGATCCTCTCCCATGAGGTTTCACATGGTATGTTAAGCTACCACATGTCCATATGCTCTTGGCACGGAAACCCCTTTCCTCAGGCACAGTGTTGTTTAGAATGTCAGCCTGGGCCTTCCCCGCTCTTCCTACCAGCCCTGAAGGGCAACACAGAGGGACATTTGAGGTTTCTGAATCACTTGGCGTGAAAAAGAGCCCTCCTAAGGATTGGTTTGAAATGTGTCACAGGTTAACTTGCCTTTTTCTAGTAAATCTGAGGTGGAAATAATGCTAACTCCCCTCCTCTTCTTCCCTCCACCTAACAGTCCACAGGTGGTAACACAGGATGGGAGAGAAAATTCAAGGATGCTAAAGTAACACTTGGGAGGAGGCAGAGAAAACGGGTATGTGAAGCAATGATGCAACTTCTTGACTTGCAGACTGAAGGTAGGAGGGATGTGCTTGAAACAACTAACTCTAAAGAAATTAGGTTTTCAAGTAGATATGCTATCATTGGTGGCTTAAATGCAGGTAAAGTTTGTCGGCTAACAGGAGAAATAAGAGTGAAATGTGCTCTTACCGTGCATGTTTTCCATAACCCAGGCACTTACTGACTCCTTCACTAACTGCCACAGAACAGAAAGTGCCTCCCAATGCACCTTGGCCCCAGAGGGAGGAGAACTAGAAGGGATGAGAGACACCATATGCACTCCCATCATTTCAGGGCATGGTGATTTTCTTGATTATTTGGCTGTTACTGTGTATGCTGCTCGGCAGAGAATGAAAATCTCCTTCCACGGATTTACAGTGCCTTTTAGAGTAGTTTTTTTAAACCTCTGTAATGACACAAATACTAATCTGCCCAGAGCTATTTTGCACTTGTTCAATATTAAGGCAGCTTTGGGTGAGGGCTGATTTAATGCCAAAATAAATATGAATTTCTACTTGGCACTAGTAGGAAAGGGGTGCTGCTGCTCTGAAGATTTCTCACATCTCAGGAGAGATTTTTGGGAAAACAGCAGTTTCCTCTCTCCTTATATAACCCTAACCCTAATGGCTTAACCCAAACCAGTTGGCCACTTAGTCACACACACACACACATGTCCCAGGGAAATCCTAAACTGGTGGGGCCAGACAGACTAGACCCAAAACGGGCAGGTGAGCTGAGGAGGCAGGAACGTTGTCTAATCCTTGTCCTGTTTTTTCTTAAAATCTGCACACTGGAAGGCCTGTAAACCCAGTAAGGCTCATCCCTACCCACTCTCATGCAAAGGGCTCCCTTAGTGGTGGTGGTTGCAGGTATACTGCCTTCAGGGCCCTCTGGTTTCTGATCCCTCCTCTCCCTGTTCAAGGAGACTAGAGCATCAGAAATGTGCACACCAGAGAAGGGTTGGCACAGAGCATACTTGGATTATGAAAGCAGCCAGGATTATCAGGAGATAGGATAAACTCTGCTGAACTTCAGGTCAGGGGTGTCATGGGAAAAGAGCAAAGAATGACAAAAACGCTGCTCAGTCCCAGGACCTTCAGGGTCACCATCCCATGGCCTTGCCAGGGCTGTAGAGCTCCACATGCCTGGCCAGGAGTGAACATGAATGGTGCAATAAGCCCTTGGAGCACAGACGCAGGTCAGTGGTGCCATGGCCTGGAATGGGGAAGGACCTTGCGGGGTTTACTTCCCAAATGCTCCCCGGTTTGCCAAAAAGCTCCCCTTCTGGCAGCTGGTGCCAAGCTGCCAAACAAGATGTTTCTTTGGGAGGCATTCACCCTCTCCCCACAAGTCCTGTAGCTCTTGTTGTGGCACAGGGGTCATAGGTGAGTCCCCCTTCTTCAGCTGGGGCTACTCTCTCCAGGCTCACAGGGCCAGGGGACCACTTTAATCAGATCTGCTCCCCAAGGAACAGAATCACAGGGTCATATCTTGGATATGGCAACTTTTGGTCCAACTGTGCATGTTGTTCCTTTGTCAAAGGTGACTGACTGTCTCACAACAGGGCTGGCATTACAGATGGTGTGGCCAGTACCCAGTGACAGCAGTCACCTCCTCCCACACAAACCCTAAGCTGTTTCAGTGTGTCTCATCACACTGGACCAGAAAAAAGGTAGCTGAAGAGGAGAAATACCTCCCATTTTTCTGGCCCTGATAGAGGCAAAGTGAACAGCTGGGAGCACAGTCTCCTTCAGCCATCCAAAGTAGCTGCACTACAATCCGTGAGCAGCACCTTGAGGGGAACAACACCCAGAGGAGCAAGAGGCAGCATTAAATCCCTTACATTTCCACTGGGCCAGGTGGGCTGCTTAGCTGCTTCTCCTCCCCACACACACTCCCCAGGGAGGGACTGGCTTTGCAGCTTCTTACAGACAAATGTGAGATCTAAACGCTGCCAGTGTGAACGTCATGCGTGGGTAACACAGGGGATGCCTCTTGCTGTATTCTGCCCCAAGCTCCCTTCAAAGCATAAGCTCGCACACATGCAGGGAACTGGTGGTTCTGAAAAACCACAGAGTTCTTCCTCATTTCCAGATCTTTCCTACATTTTAGTAGGTTTAGCGGTATTACAGAGTCACACAAAGGCTTCAGTCAGATGGGACCTCTAGAGAGGTCTAGTCAAGCAGGTCTTCAGGCAGAAGCCCTGAAGAAAGCTCAGCTCAGAGCTAGACCAGATTTGAGGTAAGCTTTGAATATCTCCAAAGGTGGAGATCACACAGCTTTTCAGGGTTCCTGTGCTGGTGTCTGACCACCCTCATTGGTATCTTTTTTAAACTTGTGTCTAATCAGAATTTCCCTTGTTGTAATTTCTCTGTCATCCCCGTGACCTTTCAGTGTGTAGCTCTGAGAGAAGTCTGGTCCCATCTTCTCTATAGCATCCATTTAGTTAATAGACAAAAGCAACCCCCTTTCTTCTGGTGGTTGAGCAGGTCCCTCAGTCTTTCCTCCTGGTGTCATGCTCTAAGCAGCTCCCAGCTGTCTCAGTGGTCCCCCTGCCAGACTTGTTCCATTTGATCAAGCTCTGTTGCAGTGGGAGACCCAAACTGGGCACAGTACTCCAGATACACCTTGTGAGTGCTAAATAAAAGGGAATAACCAACTCCCTCACCTTGCTGACTTCACCCTTACTCATGCAGCCTGCTATGTGGTTGGCATACATTGCCATTAAGTGTGCATCGCTGGACAAGGCCTTCCTCAGATTCATTTTCCCCAGCACCAGTTACTCCCTTTGCCCTGGAGGAGCTTGTGTGGTTATAAATAGAAGAGACTCATCAGTCCTGAGGTTCCATCTTTAAGGCAGGTTGTTTCCGGCAGGAGCCAGAAATAGCACGCAAGGCCACACAGCTGAAGGCTGCAGTGGTAGCTGCCTCTCCCAGCAGGAAGCCCTGGAGAAGGAAATCCAAAGGCCCCTGCTCTAATTTACCTGCTTTCTGGGGCTCTGAATGCAAAGTGGATGTGTGCCTCAGAGGCAGCAAGCCAGACCCTTGTGTACCACCTGGTCTGCATCACTCCACCCATGCTGGGGTTGGTGAGCTGTTGGTGACCGACCAGCTGTGCTCAGTGAAGCTGTGCACTCTGGGACACCCAACCACAGGGACTTGCTGCCTCTGCCTCAGGGCAGTCTGCCACTGCACTGAGCAATGCAGGACAGTGGCCACGAGAGACTCTCCTGGGGGTCCCTGCGCCACTCCAGCCACCTTGATCCCTGTGTGCCTGGGACATGCCCTGTTCCCTCTCCCTACCTGCAGCACATTCAGCCTTCTGCACCCAGGACTCTTCTATTTAGGAATCTTTCCCTCCCTTAAAGTCAACATGCCTTGCCACATGCAGTTTCTAGGGAAACTGGCGTTTGCTTTGCGTTGCTTTTGCTATGGTGATGAGCGAAGCACTGTGCTAGATATAAGTACCATTTTCTGAAAAAGGCTTTCTGAAGTGCCAGGCATGGAGCAGGAGCTGCCATCCTGGATGGCCAGGCTGATTTTATCTGTATCTACCTCCAGAGTCAGCCAGGCAGAACTGGTAACCGGTGCATTTGTGGAGAAAGCAAAGGCTGTGGCTTACAAAATGGGCATCTTGTTCTCTAATTAATTAGTCAAGAGCTGAAATAGAATGCTCTGTCTCCAACATATGTCGCTGTCTGTTGTTTGTCCCTCAAAACAGTCTGTAGTGAGGATCAAATGCTCAAGTATAAAGAAGTGCTGAAAAAATTTTGTGAGATCTCTAATCATGCAGAGAAAGGGATGTGGGTAGCATCCTAGGCTATGGTACTGCTCCTTGCTCGGTGCTGTAACAAACCACATTTTTCTGCGAATCAGCTCTCCATTGCTTTCACCAGGCTGAACAAACACGTTTGAATCTCAGAAATTAGGCACCGAGGTGTTGCTCAGTGTCACTTGGGCATCCCACGATGCCCCTATAATCAAAGAAACAGGCTGTTCCTGCAGGCACTCCGGTTTCACCAGTGCCAAATCACCCTCTCTCACTGCCTGTTTGTCCTCAGCCCCCAACCCAGCCACCCGAGGCTGGCACCGAGGGAGCCACGAGACACGCAGGGTGCGGGATGATTCCAGCAGCCACCGGCTACCTACGGTGCTCTCCAGAGCAGTGGGCCCCGCCCCACCGGCAGGGTTGAAATCGCACCCCTCGAAAACAGGGCGGGGGTGGGGGCTGGCTTTAGGTTTCTGATCCCGCAGAGGAAGCGGAGGCAGAAGGTCGGTGCGAGGAAAAGGTTGCGCCGGGCGGACCCGGAGCCGCCGGGCGGCTCCTGCGGCCGCTCCGCCGTTGGCCGCCGGGGGGCGCCGTTGCCCCGCGCAGC
>VXAY01007492.1:1472106-1488876 GCA_013399855.1 Oxyruncus cristatus | reverse complement strand
AAAACAAACAAACAAACAAAAAAAACCAGCCCCCTATCCTAGACAGAAAACCCCGCATCTCGTTAAAGCTTTGGTGTTAAAACTCGAAAAGAAAAAAGAAAAGAAAAGAAAAGAAAAGAAAAGAAAAGAAAAGAAAAGAAAAGAAAAGAAAAGAAAAGAAAAGAAAAGAAAAGAAAAGAAAAGAAAAGAAAAGAAAAGAAAAGAAAAGAAAAGAAAAGAAAAAGAAAAGAAAAAGAGTTATTTCTAGTTGTTTCATGGCCTTACATTGAACTTTGGTGAAATTTGCAGTTCTGCTGCCGTGAAATGATTTGTTTGACTCAGCATGTTTCAATTAAAAAAAAAAAAAAAAAAAAAAAAAAAAAAACAAAAAAAAAAAAAAAATTTTGTAAGTAAAAAAAAAAAAGAAACCAAGCAAGCAACTGAAAGTTTCTAGCTGAAAAAAAGGAAGATTTTCCACTGTGACATTCAGCTCATTTTATACAGTAGCACAAAGCCCTTGTCTCTGAACTCATTTTATTTTAGGCACAGCAGAGTTTAGTTGGATTTCAGCTAGCCTCTTCCTGACTGCACTTTAGTTGTTCTAGAGAAATGACTGTCTGGAGAGGCTACTGCCCATCTTTGGTAGGTATCTGTGGTCAAGGAATATCAGTCAGACCCCAGACCCTGCACTCTAGACTCATGGTGCTTCACAAGACTGTGGGAGAACAGCAGTCACTGGGATAGGGCATCAAGTGGGCATGCTTCTGGCAGATTGACTGTCCAGGCAGATTATGCCTCACCAGCTCTGCTTCTCATTCTGTCCAGCCTCCCAAATGGAGGTCACCAGCTCCTGGGCTTGCCTAGGTGGAACTGTGCTAGTCAGCAAGCCAGAAGATCCCCAGTGTCAAAGCTGAGATATCTGGCAGCAATGTGGACAGGACAATTTCAGTACACAAAGAAGCAGCAGGTAGATAACTTTCTCCTCCTCACCCATCACCACCATCACTACTGTGTATAGAGGCTGTGTTGTGGTTCCCCTTTGTTACATCCAGACTTTTGGGTTTAAACTGGCAAATTATTTGGGCAAGATGAGACATTGTCAGGGCCAAGTTCTTAAGCACAAGCAGATGGTGTCGCTGGTGCAAGGATGTGCATGCTGAGAGCCAAGGTATTCTCAGTCCTCCAGAGCACAGGCTGATGGAAGGATGGTAGTACAGTTGTAGCACAGCTTCAAATGACCTGAGAGCTGTTGCTTCCGTTCTTGCAGCATTGCAGTGCTACTGTCACTCTCTCTGCTACCCTGCTCCCGTCCTAGGAGGAGATGGTCTCTGCCGCCCTCTGTGCTTTAGTGAACTCTCTAAAAGACTAACTAAAACCTGTCCCGTGTGAGGGCATGAAACCTAGAACCGTCTCTATTTTACCGTGACATCAGGATCTTCAGTAACCAGGCGGGGGCACTGCGGGATTTGCATCCGCCGTGAACACGGTCCTGTTCCTGCGGAGTTACCTAGAATGCGCGAAGATGGATCAAGAACCACTTTTATCCTATTCAAAGTGTTTGAGTGAGTTCACACCAGATCAGTGCTTTGTGTCTTGGTGGCCATCACATTTTCATCTGACAGCAGAAGTTCTAAAGCTAGATTTAGTGAGGTGTCCGGTCCTGGCTCTAGCTACAAGTGATTCTTTCCAAATTTGGGGACAAGTGGGGTAAGAGGAGGGAAAAGTCATTTCTCAGCAAGTTTCGTTATGGGTTTTGCCTTTTTTTGAATATAATTTATCTTTATTTTCTGGCAATAATCTCTAAAAGTGGAATCCAGTTTACTGAACAAATGAGGAAAAGCTGAAAGAAGCTGCATGCTCCTTTACAGGATCCCAAAGAGATGAAACCCTTGCTATGTCTCACCTGATTTCTCTTTCACTGTGCACTCTTCAAATGTAATCAGCTTTTGGGGCATGCTCTGCCTCCAGTTGTGCATACAATGCTCCTATTGAAATTAATAGAAGCATGATGAAACATTTGCAGTGAGGATCTTGGAAATAGAAGTTAAATTCTTGCAGGTAAAATCAATGGCAGAAGTTTCTTTGAGTTTGGTTCTCATTTTAGAGACATCTATATATCTAAGGGTGGAAAGAATAAATTTTTTGGGTATATGTGTCTTAGCAACATCCTAAGAATTAAAAAAGCAAGACAAAACAAAAACCCCCAAACAAAACAAACAAACAAACAACAAACCCCCCCCCAACAAACAAAAAAACCCCAACATGAACTTGGAAACATTTTATACAAGGATTTTAGAAACATGTCTTTGTGGCCTTCCTCTTTGCAGATATGTGTTGCTGTGTTTAACCACCAATTTGCATTGGTGACCTCAGATCTGCTATTTAGAAATTTTCCTGTTTTGTTCTTGATTTTTCTTTTGAGTTTCTAAGAGTCCTTCAGGAGTTCTTTCACATGCTTATCCTTCCATCACACTCGCATTATGGGGAAATGATACTTTCTACATTCAGGGCAGAAGCTCAAGGTCAAATTTCCACCATGCCTAGGAGATTGCTCACCCACACACCCAGGTGAATTGCTCTGTGTCACTCAGAAAGAGAGATTCAAACCTGGGCTACTTCCAGTCACTGTCCCTGGAAGTGTTCAAAAAAGGAGTAGGGATGGCACTTCACCATATGGTTTAGTGGGCATGGTGATATTCAGTCAAAGGTTGAACTTGATCTCAGATCCAACATAGATGATTCTATGATACTGTGCCCTCCTTTGTCTCCCTGTCATGGAGGTGATTTCTGGATAATCACATGTGTCTGCAGTCCTCTAGCTTGACTCAGAGGTGGCTGCAGGGGAGCATGAGGCTCAGACACACCAGCTTCTGCAAACACACATCATCTCACACACTAACAGGCTGGGTCCACAGCTGAGACAGTGGCTCACTGTTACCCAGGCAGTGAGGGACACCAGTCCTAAACCAGAAAACAGGTTGTCTAACCTGGGAGCAGGGGCTAATCACAGCATGGAATTTCTGGCTAGTTTTCCAGTTTCCTGAGGAATAACTCTTGTCACTGTGTATCGATGAGGTGAAGCTAAGCAGCGAAAGATCTCACATCTGAAACCATCCTAATCTCTTTAAGGGTGGAAGGAAGAGGGACCCAGTTGACTGGTGGGGGCTGAGCAGGGAGATTGTGTGTCCCCTCTTGACTTACCCTTGCAGGGAGGTCGGCAAAACAAATCCCAAGGGACCACAGCAATCAGATGTTGTCCCTGCGGGTGCAATGCCGTCTTTTCCACTGTTCCATGCAGTTGCTGTGACCACCCTTACAGCAGGGGAGTATTGATCCTTGACATGCCCCATCCTTGCAAATTTCTTTGCATAGAGAGAACTGAATAATTTCTAGCATAATTAGTCTGTCCATCTGCTAGAACAGCCTGAGCCCCGGCAAATCTCCCAAAAATAGCTGGTTTACAGGACAGAGAAGACCAAACAAATAGGACAACTATTCTGATGAGCAGCCTTATTCAGAAGGGACACTATTATCAAGTCTAAGGTTTAAGATCCCTTCCTGGAGGAAGATCCCTTCTCTGTAGGAAGAAATGAGGGGGGTCAAAACACCTGGATGCTCTCTGCTCATGAAGTAAGGGGGTGCTTGGGATAGGTCTCCACATCAGACTCTCCTGTGCTCCCTGGCACTGACTGAATTGCAACCCAAGCACAGAAGCTGGATACAGCCCATGCTGACAGCTAGACTCCAGGATCTCTGTGGACTCCTCTCCAGTGTTAATAATTTGCCCTGTCATGTCCTACTAGCTAGATGAAGCAAGTGTAGGTTTCCAGGAACAAGCTGCAAGCCTGCCACTTCTGCTTTGTAAAATCAGCCAGCAGCAGCTTGCTGCAGAGATTTCATAAGAGGGAGGAAGTCATGGGTTAGAGGCACCTGGTCAAGCATTTCTCTGGCTGCAGCTATGCCTGGCAGAAGCTCCCAATCCTGGTCTCATGAGCTGGACCAGATCTACAATCATGAGCTGACAGCAGGGGGAATGGGAGCATGTCCCAGTGGGGTGGAATGACCTTCTGTCTCCATGGGCAGGACAGCTGAGATGCAGCTCCCTGCACCCAAACCATCTATCCTCCCGTTACACCATGGCCTCCTACTTAGCCTCCAGCTGTCACCCTGGCCAAGGGGAGGAGAAAAGCAGGAGTGGGATGTAATCCTGTCACGTTGTGCTGACAGTGAGTATTCATACTTTGCAGCTTCCTCTGAGCATCTGTAGCACTGATTTCCCTGTCTCTGCTCTGTCCAGCTCTGCGGGTGAATCCCTGAAAGCGCTGTGAACTAACTGTGCTTTCTAAAGGCCCCGAAGAATGAGGACATTATTTACTTTGGTTGTCGATGGGCATCAAATGGTGTGAAAGAAATGTATGCCTTAACTCCATCGCTATCTGGGACCAAAATAACAGATAAAAGGAGAAAATCTGTGGGAGTCATCATTATGTGGAGTTGCCATGGAAATAGCATGAGAGAACTTGGAGGAGAGCTATCACACCGTGTCTCCAGGAGGGCATAAATCTCCTGCTAAGCTCACTCCATTTTATCACATTAACAGGCAATATTTTTTGCTTTAGCAAGAGTTGGGAAAACATCAAAGCACAGTTCTGACATTTTTGTCTATCCTTTAATTTCTCTGACCAAGACCTTCCTGACCCCTAAAGAGGTAGAAAAGTGAATCCTAATGCTATGCTATTGGTAAATTACCCTAGAAACCATTTGATAATTTCGGTAAAATGAAAGAAGGATGTAATTTTCCCCAGAAAATATTACTGACTTTTTTGAAATCATATGGGGAAAAAAAATTACAGAAATCCATCCTTTTTAAAAGTGTACTATTCTAAGACTTATTTTCAAATTAAAAAATTACATATTCCATTAAAAAGATTTTTTTAATGGTGATTTCTAAGGAAAAGCACTAAAATTTGACGGATCTCAGAATTTCAGTGAAGTTGCTGTCCTGCACCATTACACTGTTCTGGGAAGCCCATTTTCTTCTTCTCTCTCAGTTGCCAAATCCCACTTTTAGTCTATCTCCTCCTCTCTGATCAGGACAGAACAACCAAGTCTGCTTGTACAGGATATCTTGAGACCTCACAAACACAGCTCTGAGGCATGATGTTATTTGGGGATGGCATCCTCCAGCACACATGTCCAGCTCTCCACTCTGCCCTTCCCGGCAGGCCATGGGTCACTCCTCTGGCAGGCAGTCCCCACTCGGGACTATCAGTGATGGCTGTGGCAATGTGACCCAGAGTAAACTATCACTTGGATCCAACTGCTTCTGGCTATAGACATACAAGTGTGAGCGAATGAAACTACTTCTATTCTTTTTACCAAAATTGTTGTCCACTGTAAAGGCCTCGCATCTTGTTCTGCTTGCAGTATTTTTTTCCCCCACCCCTTCTCCTACCTTTTTTAGGGCTTTGGGCACTACAGACTGTATCTGAGCACCTTTAGAGACAAGAAGGACCCTCAGCCTGCAGCCAGGCTCCACAGGGTAGAGGGCAGACAGGAAAGCCTGGAACAGGGCAGCTGCAAAGCCTTCATATTTGTACCTGCTCCCTTTCAGCAGAACCAATAAGGGGGAAAGGAAAGATGTCCCGGAGCCTCCAATGAGACCTCATCTTCTCCACCCACCAGTGCCAATGCTGTGGCCCTGCATCAGTACTACAGGGGCAAGTGAGATGAAAGGAAGCAGAATAACAAGAGAGGAAGCCAAAGACCATGGTCCCCAAATGCTGCTTTAGGGGTCAATTCAAGTTATGTTCCAGTTATTGACCCCAATTCTGGATCAGAGTACCAATCTCAACAACTTAATTTCTATCACATTTGTGACTCCACCTGCAAAAGCTGGGACCCCAAGTGATATAAAGGTCTGTATTTATAAATCTCTCCTATAGAATAGGTAAAGCCATGGAATTAATTTGCTTGGGGTGACAACTTTGGCCCAGGCTTCTTCTTTGCTTACAGCTATCAGGTTTGCCATTATGGCAGTAATTTCAACTTTTTTTCCTAAAACTGTCTTAAAGAGAGAAAGGAAGGAGGGAAGAGGACAGGAAGGTCTCTTTTGATATCTTCATTTCTCAGGCAGAAGTCTTACAATTATCTAAGAAAAATAACTTTTGTGTTAAGTTCTTGTAGATTGTTTTGTCTCTTTGCTCAGCATCAATTTAAGATAAAATTATACACATAATTTTATAAATGCTATTTATAAAGTTGTGGATACATATTATGCATATTTTGTGCCAAAATGAATCCATTTTTACCCCTATGAAATGACAAGTCCCAAACACTGAATAAGGGGCTATTTTTAAGGCATTTGTTGCTGAGTAGCATCTCTCTGTCTATAGCCATGGGAATAGACACCATTTTTAGCTTCTCATAGTTCTGGAGCTGGATTTGTTCCAGAAGAGTTTGTCACAACAGAGGGCCCTTGAATGGCTATTTATGATAAATGGATTTGTGGATTATGGGATCAAACATTTCAGAAAATAACTGTGCTTACCTTCACATCAGGACTGTTTGGGGAGCTCCTCTCCATACCCTTGCTGCATCTCCCAGGAGCAAGAACTGCAGTCACCGGGAAACTGTCTGTCCGGGTGACAGTTCCCAGGACAGTTTCCTTATGTCCCTGGTGTGCCTACTTGTATCTTGGTGTTTTCAATAGAGTTATCTGGAAGCAGCTGCCTCCAGCATTGCTTCAGGATTGTTACTTTCACATGTTTCATTCCAAGGAAAGGGAAAACATCCAGAACCTTTTCAAATGCTACTGCCTTGGCATCAGGAGTGGGAGTAACTTGAAAGGTGAAACAAAAATCCTTGTCTGTATCTGCAATTTTTGCTACATTCTGTGCATTCTGGGCTTTCATTCAAAATAAACAAATTTTTAAAGGCCAAAAATTAAATCATATGCTACAGAAAAAAACTTTATTTTTTTTCTCTTATTCAGAAATAGCATCATTGCAATGAAAAATAAATGAACTCTTGTTGCCTGTTAACAAACCAGCTCTGTGTGGAGAGCTGTCTCCAGCCAAACTACTCCCTTGGCTCAAGATCTGGCCTTTATTCCTGGATTTAGAGAGAAGACCTGTGCAGCCATTAAAAGCTGATAACAACCATGCCTGGAGCGTGCATCTGAGAAGCGAAGCAGGGAACAAGGCACTGGCGGCCCCACAAGTGAACGGTGCCACTGCCATGCCCAGTGAGATGGGAGAGGTGAGGCATGAAGCTACATAGGGGTCAACACACGGTCAAAACAACAAATACACCTGGGAGGAACAAAACCACCCCTGGGCATCCTATGTGCTTGAAACTGCACCCAATTTTCTTTCTCTATTTGCTCCAGACCCTGTTTCCCCATTTGAATCAAGCAAGCACTCCAAAACCTGCAGGACTGCTTTCACAGTTTTGAAATTGACTGGGCAGGTTTCCAACGGGAGGGTGGTTTAGACCAGGTTCCCAAGATGCAGTCTCTCATAAAATTGTAATTTCTGTTTCACTCCCTGCCTCGTGAAGGGAGGGTTGCTCAGAGCAATCTCAACTGCTCTTTACAGCTCAGGATTTCACCCCTCCTGGGAAGCAGAACCAAAGATGTCCTCAGAGGAAGAGCATTGCTTTCCACAAAGGCATATACCAGAGGCTTGTGCAAAGCAGATGGCAACACAGCGGGAGGAGAGTCATGCAGGGGATTTCCAGGGAGACCTTTGTTCCCTGGGCCCTGCTGTAGAAAGGAGACATAGTCTATGTAAGGCAGGGCTGGAGAAGCTGGGAGGCATCTCCTGTTCCTTCTCTGTGTTTAACTTTGCTGCAGCCATCAGGGCATAAGCCCTACTGGAAGGGATTTGTCCGTCTCCCCTGCCAATCTCTGCCAAGGTGAAGGGCCAGTGTGTGAGTTATGGGGTATCCAAGACATTGTGTTCAACCAACCCACCCTCACACCACTCTCCCCTGAGACAGCACAACCTAGACATCAACCTTCTCCTTCCTATACCTCCACAGGATTTTTTTTCTCCTCCAGCCTGGGTTTCGCATGCATAGGTATTGGTGTGCAGGTGTGTCATGGTTTAACCCCAGCCATCAAGGAAGCACCACACAGCTGCTCAGTCTTTCACCTGCCCTGATGGCATGGGGAAGAGAATCAGAAGAGTAGAAGTGAGAAAACTTGTGAGTTGAGATAGACATAGTTTAATAGGTAAAGTAAAAACCATGCATGCAAGCAAAGCAAAACCAGGAATTCATTCACCACTTCCCATGGGCAGGTAGGAATTGCTTTTATCACAGAATATTCTGAGTTGGAAGGGACCCATACTTCAATGAGCCAGCATATGTTGATTTGGAAAGATGTTCCTTTGCAAAGCTGAGTCATAAAGAGGATTGAGAAACTCTGAAATCAGTGATTAAACAACAAGAAACATCCACCAGCAGGGAAGTGCCCAAAATTGTCATGTTGAACACTACTTTTTATTTCAGTGCTTTGCTTTGGGTAAAAGGTTTCATTTGTTTCATTTGTCTGAGCATGATGCATTTCAAATTTCACATCCTCTTCTCTTATCTTACTCACAGCAACATTCAATTATGTTGATCTTGTACTTCTACAGTTGTGTGGGAAGGTGTCTGAACTTTTTGTCTAATGGTAGAAGACATTTCAATTGCTTTTTTGGACTGCAATTAGGAAAGACCTTAAATTAAACACTAGGGATATAAAAAAAAAAAAAATTGACCAAGACTGGAAAACAAGGGAGAATATTTTCCATGGCAATCCTTCTCTATTTTCTTTTGGGATATGAAAAGTATGTGCTGACGAAGACACACCCGAAACACACACATTCTCTTAGACCTGAATCCACCTAGTTTCCCAGTCCAGACACGCGTGGGGTGGGTGGTGCAGCTGCCCACATCACACAGGCATGGGCTCTGCTGTCCCACCACAAGGAGCCCCAGTGTCCTATCACACTGCCAGTGTCGTGCTGCACACTCAGTGCCACACTGTCACTCCAGTCACAATGCAGGTCAAAGTGCTGCAGCACGTGGTATCTTTCAGGGTGTGGTTTCTGGGATATTTTACTTCCACTGCTACTTTTAAAAATCTGCACATTAGATTCAGGCTCCTCAACCCAGTCTTCTCACAGGGATTGCACAAAAGATATGTCTGAGACTTGCCTGGGACCTTGGGCTGCTGATCAGTCAGACCTCACACTCAGTCTAAGAACATGCACGCAACTCTCACCTAGGCATAGGGCCTGGATGTGGAATTTAGCAGACAGATCCTCAGGAATTAAGCAGTGTTTGCACTGACCCATCTTCTGCAGCAGCTCCCACAAAGGACTAGAAATGAAGCATTTGCTATTGCTGAAATATGTCTTGTGCAGCGGATTCTGCTGAGAGCAAAGCAGATATTATGAATGAGCTGACAAAACCAGCCTGCTGTTGGCACAGGCACCAAGCAGAGACAGAGTAGCTACACTGGAAGTGTTTCATCCATTACTGTCAGAGAAGTCACTTTTACCACTGATCCCGCTCAAATAAATCATGTTGCCAAGCAGTTTTATAGAGGCATTATACATCTAAAGCTACTTATGGTCCTGTTAAAAGAGATGTATTTCTGTTTTAGCTCAGTGTGGCTGAAATGCTGCCACAGAAGAAATAGTCATTGCTCAGAGTGGTATTGTAAAAGAGGTATTTTTGTAATTACAATAGGGAGGGACCACGTGAGCTAAGGAGCCACTATCTTCTTCCTCTGACCCATTCCCTTCGGGCAGCATTGCAAAGCTGAAAATTTGCTACCACAAGCACAATAGCTGCTCACACAATCTTTGCCATGGGGATTGATGAAAATGGGGAAATAATGATGTTACTTCCCCATTCACCATAAATCACCTACCCCTCAAAGTGACTGGAGTATTATAAGTCTGGCCTGATTTATACAGACAACTTAACCAGTTAGCTCTTTTATAAAGGCTGTCATCTTCTTAATGCAGTGTTAGATACATTTAGGCATATGCCTACAGAAGAGAGTATTTCTTTCTGAAGCTAACAAAGCTCTCATTCTAGCAGACTTAAAACTTTGGTCTGCAAATGTTCACCCTGTGGTTGTGTTCACACTAGCGAGTTATTCAGTGACTGCAGAAGCCAACAAATAGATCGAAGTAGCTACATACACACTACATATACACATATTTATACACATAACACACGTACATATATATACATAGATATGGTTTGCCACCATTAATGCCAGCAGAAAAATTCCTTGCTAACGAGTAGAGTAGCTTAGGATGACAGCACATCCAGCAACCCTAAACCTTCATGGCACGTGTATAATTTTCATCAAGATTATGCTTTTGAATTTGGCTCTGTTTAATCGTAGCCCTTCCCATGGCCAGTCGTATTGCCATCATACTGCTGCTTTGCACAGCACTGGGAGGGGCCTGCCCATCTGCTAATAAGCACCAAGGGCGCTCCTGTCTCTGGAACACAGAGATAATTCCCAAAGCCATCACCCTGCTGAGCCTGTCGAGCCCAGCAGGCAGCACAGGCAGGTGTGGAGCTGCTCCACTGCACTGACAAGTGAGGTGGTGGGAACGGGGCTGCAGGCAGCAATGTGCTCTGTGACGCACAAACCCGAGGTGCCTTAGCAAGAAGCAGCATCCACCTTCCAGTTTCCCCTGCACTGTTTTTTTTAAATCCACACACAACAGGTAATGTCATGATGCCCTGTCAAACAACAGAAGAGTATCAAAATCTCTCCATTTCATCATTTTCTTGAGGCAGAAAAGGGCACTGGACAGGCACAGAAGAGAAGTAAGGAGGTCTCTAGGCAATCTGCTGCGCTATTATCTCTTGGAGAACAAATACTAGAGGGAACAGAGAAAAACTTTTTTTTTTTTTTTTTTTTTATTAAACATCAGTTCAGGAGTCAATTGTGTGTAACACAGTGCCTGTGGCCATGCTGGCCTCGGGTCAAAATCCAGAACACACCTCTGGCTTCTGGCTCCAGCACAAAGAGGCTTCTGGAAATCCTCCAATGTCAACAGTGAGTCTGGCTGTCCAAACAAACATGTACTTGCAAGGGCAGAGGCATATCAAAAAGCTGGCTGCTGCAGCTGCCTAAGGAGCAACCTGCTGGAAACCATCAGCCAAAGTGTATTTCTATCCTTCCACATGCAAGGAACTCCTTGCCATAGGACAAAAGGATGCCAGGGATGGTAACTTTAAGTCTAGAAAGCAACTGGACAAATGCAGGGGATAAAGTCTACATAGGTCCATCAAGCACAATAACAAAAATTCCTTGGTCATACTGTACTAGAGATAGAGAAATATTTATAGGAGGTATCAGCCCACAGCTGCACTGATTCTGTAATCTGTCTCAGGTGTCCACTACTGTCCATCAGTGGCAGCAGGGCACTGACCTACCCAGGCCTCAATGGCACAAAATGCGTAACATTCATGGATAGACATGAATGTTCATGTCTATCCATGTTTCATGTTTCAACATTCAGTAGATCATGTTGAAAATCAGTCATGAGTATTTGCTTGAACACTCACATGTTCACCGTCTGTGATCCGCAGCCACAGACACGCACCATTTTCCTCATGTGAGCAGGCCCCCTAGTTTCTACATTAACAAAAATGCATCACTCAAAGCCTCTCAGAGGAAAAAATGAAGAAGGAGATTATTTCATCAGCTCCCATCTTGTGCAGTCAAATAATGCAGTGCCACACCAGGATACCTAAAATAGCAATTTATTGGTAAAAGCATTATGACTATTTATAGATGCTGTGACATGATTAGTACCCAAAAAAGAAGGATAAACTGGCAACCTACAGTCTAGCAAATCAACAACTCCCACTGAGCTCACAAAGTCAATGATCAACATAGAAGTTGTAAATTACAATATTATATTTATTTCAAAACTCTAGAAAATGCAGACAAAACACAGGCATCTTTGCATACAGAAAAGGCATTTCAGTTTGCTTAAGGCTTTGATATAATGTAACACTGTTTATGAAACTCTATCTTGCCTGCCACATGCAAAAGGCCTGTAGCAGGGCTGCTGTAGGCAAAGCCTACAGATGTGATTACTCTCAGAGTCTGGTCAGAAGCTCTTGCTCTCTGTTTAGAGTGTATGCATGTTACGGAAAAACCCACCATGCTGCTGAGATGTGCAGTTCTGTTCAAGGCTTATAACTGGCCTTCCTAACATCTGAGATTTCACAAGATAAATTTTGAGAACAGTCCCTGAGGTGACTGAAACCCTCTTGTGAGGTCCACAGCAAAGCTATTTTATGGTTCAGCAAGAGAGAAAAGGAAAGCACATCAGAAACTCAGGTTTTCTCCTTTCACTCCTGAGATTTTTCTCAGAAAGCAAATAGTTTGATCAGCCAGAAGCCAAGATGTCATCTGACAAATGTCTCTTTCAGCTCCAGGGGAAAATGGCCTTTGGAAAGCACCTGAGCTTTGGAGCACTTACTCATCAGAGGACCACACCTCTTTTAGTAGAGGTAACGAATTATACAGACACCCACAGCACCGTGGTGTGAGAGCGTGTTCCCACTGAGGGCATCCTGCTGCATCCCTGGCAGAGCCCAGAGCTAAAATGCTGGTTTGATGCCTGACAGCTCAATATTGTTGGTCTTCCTGAAACAAGACCCACATTTGCTATTGTATTTGAAGTTTCCAAAAAGCTATTCATCATTTGATGTAAGTCCCAGTTTTCAAGAATAGTCATGTTCTCCTTCTCCTCTAAAGAAAACAGCTGCTCTGAGTAGCCCTTCAAAAATGGACACCATTTAAGAGAAGTTTTTTAAGTTTTTTAAAGATTGGCACCCACAGTAGTTTCACTGTATGTTCACCATTCTTCAAACGCACCCTCAGATCACAAATGATAAGCACTGCTTACTTCCCAGCCTGTATTTTTCTAATTCAATTAGATTACCGCATGCATTTTAGCTTTGGCCATTGTATAGGCTAGTTTTAGAGAAATGTTACACAAAAAGTAACAGGAAGGTGAGGAAATGATCTTGGGGTCTCCGGGTCACATTTTCCAGCTGCTAGCTGAGATCAAGACATAGCACGTGCAAAAATGTCTCACCTCAAACAGAAGAACAACTGCAAACAGAAACCTGGATCTTTCCCTAAATGACATTTCTCAGTCAGATGACAGAAGCGTTGATCTCCTGAACACTCTGAATTAAAGGATGTTTATTTTCACTGTGCTGTGCTGGCAGCAATGCCTGTGTCCCTTTAGACTGCTTGTGGAATGGCAAAGATAAAAGCAGCATTTTACAGCTGCAGAAAACTCAAGGAGATAAAAAAGTCACTATATGACTGTATGCACTTTCATCATGTTCCCCTGCCCGTCTCAGGTGAGACTAATAGTCTGCCAACACTTGGACGTGACTCCTGTCAGGCACCAGTCTTGCTAATTAAGTACTTTTGGCTTTCTCAGCATTGAACTATGGGAGCACAAAGAAGATAAAAGCAAGCCACAGAGAGATCAAGAGAGTCTCTAAGCTGAGGACCTGGTCTGGAACGAAGGAGCAGAACCATCAGGAGGGTCAGCAAATGTTCTCCTAAAATGGCTGGTCCATAAAAGACTAAGGCATAGGCGTGGAAAAGGCAATGATAATTTTTTGCCTCTGCTGAATTATTAGTTTATTTTAAAGAGAACAGGGACACAGTGTGTGGAGGTTATCAGTGCAAGGCAGCAGCACGGGGAGCCAGATGTTCACTCTTTCACAAACCAGACCTCGTTCCGTCGTCCATAAGGCTTCATAGGGGGGTCATAACCATTGCACAAGTAGAAATCCTTGCGGTATGCAGCTTCACTCCCCAGAGCAGCCTTCAGTTTGGCAGCATAGTTCACGTAATCTGTCTCTTTGGCATAGCCACCAAACTGCCTGTAAAGAAATCAAACACAGAGAGGTGTTGAGCAGTCCTGGCAAAGCACAGAAAGGGAGGGAGAGAGAGAAAGAACAATATATAGCCACAGTATATTTAGACACGCATTTTGGTCCAGGTCCTGCCAATATGCACTCATGCATGCACTGTTCATTGTGAACCAGCACACTTCATCTGTGATAGATGAAGTCTCAGGGGTTACACAGCCAGGGTGCAACCGTCCATTGGCAGTCCCCACATGGATGCCCCCAAATAGTCCCATGTGTATCACTCAGCAGAATGGCCCTGCCCTTTGAATCAACATCATATCAGAGGAACAACTTCCTAGGACACAAGGTTATCTCCAAGTCAGCTCAGCCCACAGTCCTTACACCAGTGCTGTCAACAACCATATTCACTGTGGTGTGAACAAGCATCTGCTGGAAGCCTGATCATAATGGAAAGCCAAACTGTAGCTAGCCCAAGAAAAAGGGGAGGTAATTGCTAACGACAGAGACATTGGCAATTATAGCACATGATGCTATTTAAAAGGGGTGGGCTGGAATGAGTCTGGTTTATGTCGACCTCCCAACAACAGGAACTGTTTCCACATCAGCCTGCACCTCACCACCTTGCCTCAGAGCCAAGCTTTGAGACAAAACAGCCTGATATTGCAGAATTGGCCCACGCCCAGAGCAAAGGCCAAGCAGCAATTGCAGGCAAGGGACGAGCCAGTTCAGAGTCTGCCAAAACAGTTCAAGCAAGGAGGCAGAGGAACCTCCAAAGGGTTAAAGACAAGGTGAAGATCTTAGTGCTGATGTGATGCTAGTTTTCATCCAGGCTGCCAGTCAAGAGCCAAAGACATTCAAAGGTGATTTGAAGCAATGCAATGATTGCTTGTTTTCATGGTGAACTCTAGTGTGAGTCCATCTAAATGAGACTTCAGCTGACACCTGCAGTTCGACATGAACCACATCAAAGGATGTTCTTGATGACTATGAACCATCTGGATCCCAGAAAGTGAGCAAAACAATAGTTTTTGGATAACAGAAATGGCTCAGTACCTTTCAGGGCTAACCTCCACACTTGTTTAACCAGTGGAAAAAAGTCCATATTCCAAATCAGTGCAACATGACTCATAAGAAATTACATAAAACACCTGTCTTCAGTGTAGACATACCCTTCCATCTCTACCACATGTACCCCTTGTCCAGCAAGTCACCTGGTAAAACAAACACTGCACTTCAGAGCATGCTAAAAAAGACCTCAGCACTTGGGAGTGGAAATCCCAGGATGCATTTCTTACGTGGAATAAATGGTCATTCCCTGTCTCTCTTCAATCTTAATGTTTTCATCGGTAGGACGAGGAGGGTCGTCTTGAAACTGGCTCGGGAGCCGCAGAGACACTTTCACTTTCTGCTGAAAGGAGCCATCTTCATCAGGAAAAGCAGTGATGGAGACAGGAGCAGTCATGCCCATCCCAACCCCTGAAAGAGACATGCAGACACTGCTAAAGAAGTCTAGGTTCTCAGGAACTCACAAAATTAACAGGAGATTCACAAATTTAATTTTAGTTTAGGAAAACTCCTCATACTGAATTTCTTGTATACTCAGGCAGGAGTGGGATCCAGAACAGTCATATCAGGCTTCTGTTTGGGCCAAGCTCTCTCTCCACACAAGGACCCTGGGAGACAATGGCCCCAGATGATCTCCAGAGGGCTTTTACTAATGGTGCTGGTTTTGTGGTTCTCTGAGACACTCTGTTCTATTGACAAATCACTTCTAACACAACAGGGTCTATAGTTCCGGGGCAGGATAAAAATCTAAATCAGCATTTAAATTGATACTATCTGCACTTAGTCGTGAACCCACAGCCAATACTGGGAGACAGAAACTTTGTCTTAAACCCTTCCAAATCCTTCTAGACATCCTACAAGTTCCAATGCCCCAAAACAGAGTGCTGTTAAGGCTTTAAACAGGACTGTCCATGCTGTCCACACTCAGGAACAGCATGTTTTTTCCCCACTCATTAGCACCAAGAGGCATCACATGGTACTGAAGACCATTTTCCTTCACTCTTCTTGCAGCAGTAGGGAACCTCCAAACCTCAGCATCAGGCAGTCACAAAACCAGCTGAAATCAAGCCCCCTTTCTCATTTATTTTGCTTTGATACCAGAGGTATGTTTGTGTCACATGTTACAGAAGGCATCTTGTCTGCTACAGCAACAGGGATCATCACCTTTCCAAAATACGCTGCTGTAAATGCCATTTCCCACTGCATCCAGCTCCTACTCCCATAGAGACTGCCTCTACTAGATGCTGGAGAAAGGTATGTGAGCACATGTATACGCCTCAGAACTACTCTGTAGTTGTCTCCTGCTACAAATGGTTAAAATGCACATACTTTAGTAAAATGAGAACTGGAAGCAATCACATGGAAGCACTGCTATAAAACATTATGAAATACCATTAAAAAGGGAGTTCATTGTTCAATACCCTTTCATGAATAAAAATAGCTAGATAAAATATCAAGGCCGTAACAGTTATTTCACTGCCTACAAGGGCACATCACAGAACCTGTGCCCTGGATTTCATCCGCTACTGCTCACCCAGGCAGCTCTCATAGATACATGTCTGCCTGTCCTCATGTTGTACCAGCTGCAAGGTAACTTATACCTGCTTAAATAATTTTTGACATTTAACTCTGAAACAGAGATGGGTTACAAGTGGATTCATAGCATGAGTTAGCTGGGCACGATTTAAACTGTGGCAAGTTTATTTCTTCCACTGGTGAGCCATCCCCATCCCAGACCCTTAGTGCCAGGAGCCACAAGCCGGGGGGGGGGGGGGGGGGCGCGGGGGTTGC
>VXAY01007492.1:1454293-1471546 GCA_013399855.1 Oxyruncus cristatus | reverse complement strand
GTGGAGGCACCGGCGGGGAGCGGGCACGGCGGCGCTGGGGCAGCGGGACGCGGGCGAGGTGACGGAGGGAACCGAGAAGTGTGAGGAGTAACGAAGTGTGGGAGCAGATGGTACTCATCTGGAGGAGAGAGATACAGGGAAAAGGAAGTACTGGTGAAGCGTGTAGAGTGGCACAGCGCTCCTGCAACTGCAAAATCATAACTTTTTTTCTTTTTTTTTTTAATTTAATAAAAACGACTGAAGGGAAACGCAGTTGGTTTTTAGGTTTTTAAGACACTGAATTTCAGGCAGTGCTGTCTGTCGCTGGATGTTGTAAGGTTTCGGAGAGAGGTAGATCCTAGAAGCCCCTAATGATACTTGGTCTCCCTTGGCTGACCAGCCAGGCAGTCACCTCTGTTTAAAATTCTGTCCAAATCTCTTCCCAGAAATATACGTAAATGAAAGCAACAGGGAGCTTACATGGCTTATGTAGCTGGATATATTTATATGCAGAGAAGACTTAGACACTTCATGACCACAAGTGCTTTTTTGTTGTCTAAACCATGTCAGAGGACAAGGGCTAGCTAGAGAAAGTGCCTCACACAGGATCTTTTAAGAAGCGGTTAGCAAAGGCAAAAATCAAATACCGGTCCCTGGGAATAAGTCCCATGGATCAAACCAGCTTCCCCAGGCAGATGAGACAGTCACCTCAAGGTGGTCGCTCAGCTGGCCTCCTGCCTACTCAAATCAAAGGTGAGAGGTGCAGAAGAAGGCTGACACGTGACTTTCCTATACTCTTAAAGCGCAAAAAAAGAAAATTGTGAAAGAAATAAGGCATTAAAGCTTTTCCGCCCAGAGAGAGAGGGCCGTGCAAAAGCAAAGAAGTTACAGAAGCTGGCTGTGATCATCAGATCAAACAGGCCATGTTCGGGTCAGGGAGATGGGCTGGAGCCTGGCATGGACTTTCACAGAGTGAATGACAGGCTGCTATCAGTGATGACAAGGCCACAGACCTGGTAATTTATTAACCATTTATATTTTTTTGTTTATTCACCATTGTGCAAGAAATTGCAGAATTGTAATATACATACATTGCATGCTGCAATTTATTTGTTCTCTTTTAAAGCAAATGGCGAGTTTCTCCATTGCACTGAGAAGTTTTTGCCAAGAGTACCAACAAGGTTAGGAATACTTGGACTCCTTTGTCTCTGGCAGAAGCTGGTGGTAAAAAGGTAAAAAGTAAAAGCATTCAGTGATCTGGTCTGGCCTCCTATCTCCAGCCATCTGTGACTGAGGGAAGTCTTATCTTTCTGTTAAAGTCCTTAATTAATTTTTTACAGATTCAGGTTGCCTGATAAAATGCTCATGTCTAAGATATGCAACGAAAGCTGACATTTATGTTGTATTCTTCCTCCAGATAGGCCAAAATAACCAGCAGTCCCTACAGCCCCAAGCAAAACATCCCTTGGAGGGACCAGCAGTGTGTGCAAGCATGCAGCTGATTCTACAGCACAGCCTAGTAGCTCTAAGTGCAGAATAACAAGAAGTTAGGAGCCTTTCTCTCCCGTTATTCCTTGTAATTTATGTAAATATATTCTGGGATCAAAATACTGTACATTTCCTGAGAAATTATGATGACAACTTCAACAAAGGCACAATTGTATCCTTTTATCAGCCGTTTCACAGTCTTGATTTTTCCCTTCTCTAGCTAAGCTGTGTTTCAAATTCCCAAGCAAAAGCCAAGGAGAGAGTTTCCAAGTTAGAATTTTGTTATTTTGTGAAAACCTGAACTCAGAGAATTTACATCCGGGAAATATTTATCAGATTGTCTCATACACTACTCATACCTCCCCACTCAACTAACTCCCTAACTCCCAGGTTGCAGCCAAAATTCTTACTGTGTTAATTCTTCTGGTTCATTCTAAAAGATTTCATATGAAACTAGTTTTTTCCCCTTTCCCTCTGGAGGTTATTGTAGTGTCACTGAATTTCCTTCCATTAACTCAGGCTTTAGGAATCCTTAAATAGCTTGTCTGCATCCTCGCTGCTTATGACTGGATAGTGTTTGCAAAACAACTATCATGCCAGCCACCCCCACAATCATTTAGACATAATCCATTCTTTATTTCTGTTCTCATAAATTGCTTCATCCAGACCTTAAAAAAAATAGTTTCTTTTCCTCACTGCCCCTTCTGTCTATGTTTCAAGAGATCTCATGTCCAGAGTTAACTGCTGTGTGGAAATCTCTGTATTGGATTTATCTTCAGAGACCTGAAGGGCGAGCCGACTCTATCCTTTGTTCAGTGCATAATTTGATTTCTTCACTCTTTAATATCACCAGCTTTATTGTCAGGAAGCCACAGGCAAGGACAAGTTGAAGGCAGTGTATTCTGGGTAATCCCTGAGGGACCAAAGTCTTTGGGGTGCATTGTTGTAATTTTCTACAGATCTTAATTGTGCTAAAGGGTGTTGGGAAATGTCTGGAGGTCAGCGCTTGCATGTGGAGAAAATACTCTGTGAGTTAGACACCAATTGAAATCTGTGATTTTGGGGATTGAACAGTCTCTTAAGCTATTTTGGAAAATCCTTCTAGACACCTATCTATGCCATTAGGTATCTAAATAGTTTTGAAAAAAAAATGCCATGGTTCCATGGGTCTTGGTAGAACTCAATTCAATGTCTTTGACAGTGCTGGAAATTCTGAACATATCTGCTGAATAACATGGTTCTGAGTGCACAGTTTCAGGTAGCTAAAAAAACGCCTTTGCAGAAGGCGGATGTTCAGATTTGGTCCCTAGCAACTAACATATCTTCAGTCTTGAAGGATGATGCACAGACCAAGGTTATCCAACCTTACCCACCTTCTGAACATGTGAACATGGAGAATAGGTTAAGGCTATATTTTGAAACAAAGCTTCCTCTCCCTCTCCCTGCTCAGCTGGAATTGCCAAGTACTAATCCATCTTTCTGCATTCATCACTTGTTCAACTCTTTTGAAGTTCAAATTCCCCAGCTGTTTCAGATGGAGTGCTTTAAAAATAGGATAGAGAGAAATTCTCCTAATCTTTATAGAAAGAGCTTCCTCTGGTAAGCAGAAAGAATGACTGTATAGCCTAAAGGTATTTCACGCTCAAGTGGACTGAGCTTGTCAACTCTTTTTGCTTGGGACACAAGCAGCCATCACTGAAGAACGGGGTCAGATTTCACCTACTGACCTAAGTTTGGAAGGCAGCAGCAAAATGCAGAAGTTCTGGTCTCTTTTGAAAAGCTGACTTGCGTGTGCTTTGCTTTATTCTCTCCAGCAGCATCCCACTGAGAAAGGCTTAAGCAGGTGAAAAAATTAAAAGACTTGCCCTTTTTTCAGGTAGACAATTAATTAACTGCTCTGAGGTCTCCTGCGAGCATACAACCTTCTCCTTTGCATCGGAAGTCTCCGCAGCTGAGTATTTCCACGCCTTTGGCTCTGCAGAGCATTCAGTCGAAGGGGAAGGATGGTTTTGCTGATGACATTGAGGCGTTCGTTCAGTTCTTCCAGCCTTTTCCTTATCGACTGGACTTCCCTCACAAGATTGTCCACAGCCGCGGAGACCGGGCGGAGACTACAGGTAGAGTAAGACAGGAGAGTAACTCAGTTTAGGGAGCATTCCTGAGCATGCAGTGTAATTTACCATGACTTTGTGTTTCTTAATGGGTAAGGGCCCTTAATGATGAAAGAGCTGCAGGGAACCATTAAAAGATGCTTCCAAAGCTACCATTCCCCTTGGGCGTTGGGAATTCATCTGAGGTGCCACATCTGAACTCAGGAAACCATCAGCTTCAGGATCAGCATGGGCAACATGGTCTTTCCACCATCTGTATTATTTAATTAGGAGTAGACATGGAGGCTGGGCCAGCAATTCCCATGCAGAACTGTTAGTCTTGTACATTTCCAATGAACTAGTCTGTGTCCTTGCCAGCAAACTCTTAATTGTAAACCCAATGCAGGAAATATGGCCGGATAGTTTCATTGCATCTTCCTGGACTAAAGTTAGAACTTTCCAAATACAGGATTTAATATCATCCTTGTTAAGCTTAGGCACCAATGAATTTCAGCACTGTCAGTGTAAAAGCTATGATGAATTCAGTGCTAGTATCAACAGCCATCATGCAGCCAGGGAGAAATCCACTTTATGTCAAAGGCAGCATATAATTTATTAACTGTATCCTCCTGAAACCTTAATTTTTACAGACATTGTGTGACCTTTTGACTAGGGCCTTTTTTATTCTTCTAGCCTTTCCTTTTCAGCTGGTTCAATGAGTAGCAACTGCAAACAGATTTTTTTTTTATTGTTCCTAAAGAGAAAGATGAATTATGGAAGATGACCACTTGCTTTATGAACAATTCTGATATAAGTTATATTAGGTTTCTAGTAATTCCCAGTATTCTCCTCTCCTCTCTCTCTTTTATTGCCTTTCACACTCTGTTTCTGGAAATATGAGATTGAAGTAAATTTTGTGAGTGTGCTCAACAGTTAATATTTCCTGCAATGCAAAGGGGGAACATGATGACATGAACTAGTGAATGGCTTTGTCAGATCTGTGTGTTAAAGACTGAAATAAAAAACCATCACAGGCCAAATTAACTTCTTCTCCCTGCCTTGTGGCCAAGTCCATGTGTGGATTTGTAGCACAATTCATTTTTTCCAGCCTATTCTCACAAGAGTGAGGTGCCAAGGACATTGTCTTTAGGATAATTCTTGTTATACAGTGATGGCAATTGAGAACATTTCACAATAAATAGTCAGCAGAATATTCAGTTTACTAATCCGAGCAGCTAGCACAACAGATACCAGTGGTTTTCATTTCCCCCCAGCTGAGCAATATGAAAATTCGTCTCAAAGAAGATGAATCTTGCTCAAGGAAGGACACCCAGGAGAGGACTGAAACCCACCTCCAGATCAAGGGAATTACCTGGAGAACTCAGGCAGTAGAGCATTTGGGTTGTTCAGCAGTGTATGCTTCATTTGCCAGAAGATGTCATTTCCCCATTTCTCAAGGGTTTGAGTAATGCTGTTAACACCTTCTATGTTGACATTGTCAGCTAGGTTAGCAGGATGTCCATGGAAGAGAGGAAAATAAATGTGACAGAAGAAGAAAATATGAGCCAGTGCTCTGAGTTTGATTCCATTCCCCATCACAACTCAGTTGCAATGAAATGCCAAATATTAAACATATGGAGGATCTAAATTTAAAAGCATGATTCTCTGTCTCCAGGTGCCCAAATTTTCTGCTGTCACTGGTTCCCCAGCTGATTATTTCTAAAACCATTTTTTTCACCAGAAGTCTCAGCAGCTCCCCAGGAATCAAAGAAAGAGCAGTCATGTATAGGCACTCCAAGGACAAAACAGGCAAATCTGCAGCTCTGAGTTACTGAATGCCTCCCATGCTGACCCACCACCACAATATCCTACCGCCTTCTCTGTAGTTCCATTTCTGATGCTGGTCCAGAAAGTCCTCCTGGGATTTACTGCAGGGCAAAAGCATGAAGAGGAGGAAAAGACTAAGGGTCACCATGATGGTTGTTGTAGGATCTTGACTTCCCTCTGCTCTGTGGAAACAAAAAGTCTTGCTAACTGCTTTATTTATTTCTTTCCTCTCTTTCACCATTTCCCATCTGTCACCACAACACCAAATTTCTCTCTGATGATGTTTAAAGAATCTCTCCGATTCTTTAAAATGTTGTTCAAGTTGCTCAATATAGCTTTTACAGAAGCACAGAGATTCACAAGTACAAACCTTACTTTCTTTTCAAGCAATTGAGTGCCACAAAGAGGCTTCATCAACTGGCAGCAGCTGTGAAGGTAGTTTTGCTTCATATGTAGCTGTGGTGGGATAGCACCTCATGGCTGTAATTGTATCCTCATTTTTTGGGGAAACAAGGTAAAATACAATGAAACAATTTATCACGTATTTCATAGTGGACAGGATTAAAAAAAATGATCTGATCCATTAATCAGTGGCAACATCTTGGATGCTGCTCAGTAACGGAGCCTCAAAGGCAACCCCACCCTCATGTACTATCTGCACCCTGCCTTGGTGTCAGCGTGTCAGTTCCTCCTGAGCAAAGTTGCAGAGTAGGCAAGACAGGTAAATGAACTGATCTGAGCACTTACCTAAGCTTCTGGTTTTCTTTCAAGTTTACCATCATTCTGAAGCCAATGGACATCAACCCTAAGCTACAAGCCCTCCTGGACAAGTACCGTCTCTAAATGTAAGAGGAGAGATCAGTCTCTCCACAGCTTATTGATGCTGATTTGTTATTCTGTCCTAATTAAGTAGTCCCTGAGTGTTGAACCTGGTATTTTATTTAAAAAAAAAAGTCATGAACAGCTGATCTGGTAGAAACTGTCTGGAAATATCAATTATGCACATATTGCACATAGCAAACAGAAAAAAAAGCATTGCCAAGTTCATGGGTTTTAGTGACAATTTCAGTCATCTGTAGTCACAGTGATGAAGGGGCTCATGTGAGAAGTAGGCACATTTAGAAATCTAAATTATTCCCCTGTTTAGATGCATGCATAAGACCTCACTGCAAAATATGAGGATATTAAAATGCTTTTTGAATATCATATAATCCTCATCTAACAATCTGGGAAGAATTCAGTCATGTCAAAACCTACCAGGAGCTGTAGCAGATAAAGCAGTAACTATATAATTCCTTTCACCTTGTCACTTTCTTACATTCAATCACTAGTGTATTCTAATTGTAATTGCATTTATTTTCCCACTATTTAAAATTGCAGTACGAATATAGCCATTCATCATAATACTTAAAAAATATTATGTTTCACCTGTCAGGATGTAATTTGCACTTAGTGTTCTTCTAACTGGAGTATTCATTGAAAGGGAAAAAAATTACCTTCTTCCTATCTCACACATACACACATGTCTTCTTTGCCTCAACTCAGAGCTGTTAAAATGAAAATCTCTAAGAAGGTCTGACGATATCAACAACACTCATAATGAAAAGGTCCTCATGGACCTTCTTCAAACTATTTTCATTGACACTATAGCTCCTCTGCCTCTCAGCTTTTCCAGATAAATACTCCAGCCTTTACACATTTTTTTTCCTCTCTTTCTTTGAATGACTATGCACTGCACATGCCTTTTTAATCTTCCCTGATGGGAAAAGACTTAACAGACACCAATGTGTCTAATTACAAAGTATTTGAAAATGCTGCCAACATCAAGGAGGCACTGTGGCTTCCAAGCTAATTTTAAAACTTCCTGAAGAGATTGTCCATTCCTTACTCTTTCCACCTCCCACTTGTTTCAATACCCCACAGCTGAGATACTTTGATCTTTCTGTATATGTTAAAAGAAGGGTGGTAATAAATTCCGCCTACATCTGATACTGAAAATCCAGCCTACTTGAGCTCAAACTTTTTAAACATCAGGTGCCCAAATGAATCACAATACCCACATGTTCTATTTGCAGGGCCCTTCACAGACCAGTTTCCTTGTAGTTTTGTTCCCTGTGTTCCTGAGGCCTACTGGATTTTATTATCACCGTAAACATCAGGTTATAATTATCTTTAAAATAGATTCTCATACCTCAGACACACAGAAAATAAGCAATCTTCCCTCTCTTAAGTGGAATTGTAGAAGGCAAATGGATATTCACTAATAACTTTCTAGCTGAAAAAGTCTGCAGGGTCATCTGTGATAGGCACCAGATCCCAAGCCCATTCAAATATGTCTTCTGATCTGTTGCAGAGTTGCACTGTAAAGTACTATCAGGGTAGAACACAGGTTGATAAGCAGGGAGAACTCTCTCACATCCTCAGATGGAAACTCTTTCCTAAGTGCAGAGGATAACAATAACAACATATTAGCATTGTCATTGTTACTATTAATTACAGTAATTTGGAGAGCTGTCAGAAAATTACATCACATTCTGCCAGGTAGGGTGAAAAAGCAGGGTAGGCTCAGTGATTGACTGGAGGACAGTCCCTTCATCTGCAAGCAATGAAGACAGACACATTTGTCTCATTACTACACAATATTTTTTTTAAGCTTTTAACCTTTCAATTCCTCGCTTCAACACAATAAAAGAGCTCAGCTAGCTCCATGCCCTGAGCACAGCCCTGCTGGGATCAGCAGCTGTGCCATCCAAGCCAAAATTCCTGCCCCAAAGCAAAGCAGTGTTGCCAGTACTTGAGCTTTCATAGCTACCTTTCTCCTGTTAACCCCTACAGTTTCTTGTTGATCTAGTATACTCTGTTTCCAGTGCTCCTCCCTCCTTACATGTAGTGGGTAATCACAACAGAGCACTGAGATTTCACTGGTATCTGCCCCAGACTTTGGTACACCGAGGTCAAGCACAATAACCGAAGTTCACCACTGCTCATGGGTTGTGCTGCTGTGAGGATATGGGGGAATTGCCTATGTTATCCACTCCTGGTACCAAACACAGCTTCATTTCAGAGGGCCCTCTCTCCCATGAAGCCTGAGGAGAACTCACTCATCCTATTGCAGACGTGAGTTGTTGGATTACAATGCAAAGCTTGCCTGCACCTTGTATACCAGGAGGGCTTGAAACCTTCCCCTGTACTTCTGACTGCTCTAAACGTGTGCACTCTCTTGATGTCACGCATGAGCATCCCGCTGTGATAGCTCAAGCCCATGCTTGCTTTGAGAAGGGGTTTTGTTGATTAGTGTTAGCAATCACTGTAATGATACCTAAAATGAAGGATTTTTTTCCTGCAGCATTGAACTGCGAGTGAATTACCTTTGTACTTTTCATTTGAGGTCCATTCTCCTCTCATAGCTTTCCCAAGTTCCTTTCAAACTACTTTCAAACTAAAGCTGAAGAGTGATACTGGATTTTGGGTTGTTTGCAGAGAAATAAAATATACTTTCGAGTGAATTGGAGTTTGATCTCCGGTAAATAATAAATACAAAAAATGTATCTCTCACTACAATGGTAATGGATATTTAAACATCAAAGTAAGTTTAAGATTCTCTGTTTTGTAAAGGATCTTAATAGATAATAAAGCCATTTTTGCAGACTGTTGGAATTTCTCTATCTTTATTTCCATATGCAGCATTTTAAGAATATGATAAGGTTATATTACTTACATACACCCAAATAAAATGTTCTGGTTTATGTATTAAGTTCATGAAGGTTTAAGTGATATAAAACAAGCAGTTTCATATTTAAAAAAAAGCATATTGTAACTGCACACAATTTCTAAGTTAATGCCAGTTCTACAAGAGCTCCCAGCCTGGGATCCTGAAAAGTCTCTGAGCTTTTAGTGGAGAAAGCTGCCAAGACTGTGAGTCCAGAAAAATTAAAGTACTTGCAAGCTCTGCTTGGGAAAAAAAAAAAAACAAAAACAACATATGCTCATAGTATTATGTAATGATGGAAATATAATGAAAAATGCCAAAAATAATTTTAAACATTGGGTCTTACAGTATTAAGCCAGCCACAGTAGTACAGCCAAAATATCACCTGTTTCGAAAGGTGATATACAATACATTGTAATGTATTATTCTTCAATTTATGTGTGTGTGTGTAATGCTGTATGTTGGCACATGGACACACTCAGCTTTGGTTTGGAATAACAATGTGTAGGAATAACGATGTCTTGAATTTTTCAAGTTTGGCAACATATTTGAGTTAAATAGTGCTTTTTCATATAATTAAGAGCTACACTGCTGATTTTCTACCTGGATGTTGTGTGAAAGCAAAGAGCATCTGAATCCCTTGAATAGTCTGACCATCCTGCTAAACAAAGAGATCCGACTGACAGCTGTGATGACAGACAGGTAGGGTGATGCTGTTGTCAGCAGCCAGCCATACCGATGATAAAGAAGAAAAAAAAAAGCTAAGCAGGTGCAAAACACACATCTGCTGCAATTTGTAACATTAGTAAAGGACTATTGGTTTTAAGGAGGTGATAATGCACCTCTTGTCTCTTCTCTAGGTGCACTTACTTTTTCAGGATATGTCTTATCTTCAACTCTCTCATTTAGTGTTTGGTGCTTCCTCTTAAGAAATTTCCTCTCTCTCCTTGGATAGGCATCCACAGACGTTGCACTCTTCATGTCTGCCTGTCTGCCTGACTCTAAGGATTTGCTTGCTCTTTTTTTCTACCTCCTTCTCTCACTCTGCACACTCCTATGCTCTGGAAATGTAGGTAACAATTCTCCAACTTCCACGTCCATGCCAGTCTGCACATGAACCCTCCTCTCCTGGTTCTTCCCACGGGTGCCCTCAGAGTCCCTCAACCCAACAAGCTCTTTCCGAGGTGCATGAATGTGTCTCCTCCAGAGGAAGAAACAAAACATTCCTGGGAAAGAAGGCAGAGAATTGCATATGGACATTACCTTTGCTTTTGAGGTCAGTCCTTCTGTGACGAGGCTTCCAAATCTCTGCCTCCCTGCTCCTTTCTTCTCCTCACTACCCCCTCTGCATTTCAGCTTGTAACGAGTGACGTGTCCCTCTTCATTTCCCTGCTTTCCACATTTCCAAAGTCTTTCCATGGAGCCTCCTCCAGCTGTACCTCTCTTACCCCTCCCTCCCGCTCCTGCAAACTGGCCTTCTACCCCCACACATGGGAGCCTTATGGGAAGGAAAGCCTGGGCAATGGAGCCCTTCTCAAAAACATCTCCGTCTGCAAGGACATCCGTGTATTTTTGCCCCCGGTTCTTTTGGGCAGCTCTCAACTGCTGGCTCTCCGGCACAGCTGTATGACTTCTCTTACTAGTCACAGTTTCCACTATGCAGTGCTTTTCTCTGGCTGCTTGAACCCTCCAGTCATCCAGACATGAATTTGTTCACCACGTTGTTCCTGCCTTTTAACTAACATGCCAATTAATTCCCTGTTGATTAGTTCATTCCTGATGCACTCTGCCAAATCTATTTCTAGTGGAATAAACAAGGAGGGATAAATCGGCTGCAGTGTTGTTGTTTTTTTTCCCAGACCCCCTCCCCCGGATCTGCGCCTGCCAAATCAAACAGGCTCAGGTCTGATCAGTACTCAATAAAGAGATTTCCAAAGAAATGCAAGGTGTTAAGGTGATGATTTTTGTGAAGCAGGAGGTGGACCCCCGACTCTGATCCCATGTCTGTGTTGAACTGACATTTTGCTGTGATTTGAGAGGATGTGAAGCCGCCACAGCCCAAAGCTGCAGAATTACTGCACACACAGGCTCATGACTAGACTCATGGCACTGCTTGCAAGTACCTTGGCCAAATCTGCATTCTTCTTGATATTACTTCTCCAGTATCAACTGGCAAGAACACCCTCTCTGTTTCCTGACCAGCCTATTCTTACTTAACTCCATTTTCCACAGCCAAGATGCTGCACTCAACAGTGAGAAAAAAGATACTTTTCTCACGGGGTGAAGGACTGTCCAGTCGCTCAGAATAAAAGCAAAGTAAGGAGACAGAGGATACATGCAAATGTTACAGATAGAGGAGTTACAAACAGCATTGTGATTGAAAGAGAGTGATGCTGGTTTAAAGCAGGTGAGGAGCTGATTGTGAGGAAAGCTGTGGGGCATCCTTTTAAGCAAAGTTCATAAACATCAGTCAGCACTATCATTTAGTCAGCCATTTAAATGCACTCAAGAACAGAGAGGTTCCACTGGAACCAGACTCAGGGGTATCTGCTTTGCTGACACCAGAAACATGTGGTTTTGGCTGCTTCTGCTCCCCCAGTCCCACTGGGTCTGTGGCAGGGAAATTTCTGAGAAGACTGTGTTGTTTATGGAGCCTTGCCATTGAAACGGCAGGATACTCATTTGCAAAGTTATAAAACACCAGTTTTTAAAAGCAGCCTGTAACATACAGGCTTAATACAGACCAACCTCCGGAGGAACTGGAAACCTATTTTTTCAGGGCTGGAACAAGCAAACAAAATGTCCAGGCAACAGGCAAATAACCCAAACAATCATCTGCCTCCAGCTGTTCTCCATTCAGCATGTGGCAAACACAGTCCTGTTATGCCTTTGCAACTCCCTGCTAAGAGGAAGTGAACTGCTGATGGTGAGCGTGAGATGGGGACACCAGACTGAGGAATGCTCTGAGCAAGAACTCCTTCATGGGGACATGGCACAGAGACACCAGCTGAGCAAACCTGATGGAGAAACACACACACTCCCAAAATCCTGGTCCAAATCCAATATGTGCTGGTGAAGGGTTGCAGTGTGTGCCCAGTGTCCTAGTCCCGTGCTGGCTGCCTGCTAGCTCAGGACAGCTCTCAGCAGGCAGGGGTGTGTATCAGCAAAATTGCCCATTCCATGTGCCTCCTTGGGGATTGGCAGGACAAGAGGGACACGTATCTTTTCCCTTCCCTGTCTCCTTTCTGCTACCATCCACATTTCCAGCAACGTGAAAGGACCATTGCCCAGCCCACTGTCACCACCATGGCTACATTCAAATAGTGATGCTCAGCACCCATGTGCCATCACTACCACAGCAAGCACAGACTGGGGAACTTTAACACAACCAACTAACAAGAAACTCCCTTTTTTTTGTTGTTGACAAATTTACGTAACTGTATTGTAAGCAACAGCAGGGTGTTCTGTTTGCTGTCCTGAACAAAGACTGCTGCTGCCAGTCAGTTTTCTAAACTTGAGTAGCCTAGCATGAAGCTTGGTTGTGACATGTGTGTGTCTGTCTGTGGCTCTCTCAGGACGCACAAGAGCTCTGAGACAGCAAAACCCACCTGGAAAGAACAATATCTGCAGAAACTTTTGTGGTCATCTCCCCAGAGCCTGGTTCAGCCCATGGCCTTTGGGCAGGTGCAGATTTAGCAAGCTAAGGGCAAAAATAAAGGGACTCAAACCTTCCCTTGTGCCTGCCAGGGTGTTTATGCTCTGGACCATGTGGGAGAGCAGTATCTGTGAGGGTCTCCTCAGCACTGCTGCTTGTGTCCTGCCCTGGCTGCCACACACACACACCAAGCCAACCCCCTGAGAGCAAAAACTGAGCACCCTGTGTGAGATGAAATTGCAGAATTCCTGACACAACACAGGGAACTGATGGCAGGCTGGCTCTGAGATGTTAACATCTGTAGGGCTGGAGGCCTTTTGAAAGTCCACACACAAGCCGCCAGGGATTTCAATAAAGGTCTGAAGGGACACAGATGCTCCTGTGCAATTTCTAGGAGCATCCATCTTTGGAGCGGCCCCAGGGGCCAGCTGGCCAGCAATTGCTGGACTCTGACTGTTTTCAGCCCTGCACACAAGCCAGAAAGCAACCCATCTAAAACAGCTCCTGTCTTTCCAGCCTGGTTTATTGTACCAGTCACCTCCACCACTGCTGTGCCCATTCACCTGCCTGTCCCTGCACAAACCACTACTGCTTTGTCTTACTCACTCAGCTGCAGTCATTTCTCTCTCACTTTAGATCAGAGACAAGTGCTGAGCACCTGTGAAGTGTTGCACTTTTCCCCTGGTACCATTTCACATTTGCTTTGGACCACTGCAAATCAGTGAACAAAATGTCTCCGATGAATGATGCCTCCTCCCTTCCCTAGCTGGGATGACTGCATGTCACTGCTCCAGGCACAGGCACCTGCAACTGGACTCAGACTGCCCATGGCGATGCAGGGAGGCAAGGCAGTCAGAGGAAGCCACACAGAACAGCAGGGAACACAGGTCTGGCACTGAGAGCCTACACAACACTTCACAGCATGCATCGACCCAGTGTTGTCAGATCCAACGGGTTAGAAGGAAGAGGACACTTCCTAAGGGCGCACCGAGATGTATGCTTGCAGCTGGGCAGTTTGCAGGATTTTGTAGCAGATGCTGCCTCTCTTTTTGTATAACATGTCCCCTTATTATCTAACTCTTACTTTATTGCTTCTCCAGTTCATACACCGCTGGGCACTTCCCTCTGGGCTCCCAGCCACAGGACTCTCAGCAATGGCAGAACAACAGTGAGACTAGAGATGAATCCATCAGGAGTTTGGTTGGGGCAGCCGTCTATAGTAACTCCCTCAGCTAACACACCCCATTGTCTGCCCTGTGAAGGCAGGATCTGGGCACGCTCCACAGCCTCAGGTGCTGCACAACTTAAACTTTTGCACAGTTCTGAGCGTCTTTTGGCCTTTTCTCATGCTGGGGTGAACACTAGTGCCGCCACTGGTTTTACTGCCTGGGTTCATTAGAAACTACGATCATCCACTCAACTTAAAATTGCCTGAAGCATGTCTGCTGTTTTGCACCTGTTAGAAATGTTATTGTCACTTTTCCTGGTTTTACTTGCTTTCATTGTTTCTTACCGTTAACCTTCACTGCTTGATCGTATTTATTTGCTGCATTTCCTATTTATTGCAATTTCTGCTCCTGTGTGACTTCTCTGTCATAGAAAGACTCAGCTAGGCACAGGAGGAAAGAGGATGGTGCTTCTGACTTGTCCGTGCAGCCATGCAGAGGAGAAGGGTGAGACTAATAGGAGTGCCAGGATACAGGGTATTTCTTCCCTCTGGACACATGGAGAAAGGGACAGCTGAGAATAGTTCTCTATCAGCAGCTCTTCAGGAGGCCATTGCCCCTCTGATTTTACAGCAGAACTGTGTGTCTGCAATAACTCCATTGTGCAGCTCTGCACGAGTGACCTTCCCTAGGTTGAGGACCTTAAATAGCAGTGTTTGATGTGGGTCCTTTCAGTGTCAAGGAGCAACCAGAGGTTCTTGTGCTGGCAAGCTGGAAAAGGCTGTAATTTCTGGCAGACAGGTGTCAAGAAGCAGGTCAGTGAGGTGTGTCCCAGTTAAACCTGCCCCGATGCAGTCCAACCCAAACCTTGTTCTCCATTTGTTTGGACTAGCCTCATCCTTTACTAAGTGATTGGCAGGAGATCACTGCAGAACAAGGGAAATGCATTTGACTTGTGGGAACTTCAGGGCAGGCTGGTCCAGTGGTTAAAGCAGAGGAGTACTGAACAAACTAATTGCAGGGCAGGAGAGGCAATATGCATGGCCTGTCCCAGAAGGAAATCAAGGAAGGAAAAAAGAGAAGACAGCTGCAACCTTGATGCAGAGCTAGAGTGTGTTGTCTGGGATTTCTGGACAAGGCAGCTGTCCCTACATATTGTGTTCCTGCTGCTGTTCTAGGACTTCACCCCTCTCCTTTTGTGTGGAGTGATGGTGAGAAGTTACTGGAAGAGGTGACACTGAAAAGGCTTCCTTATGGTCTTTCCCACCAATTTTGAGCCAAATGCAAAGTCTTCTAAACTGGTCCTATTAGGTGGACCCTGGATACCACTACAGTTTGTGTAGGTCAAGTGAATATTGTGTACCTGTACAAAGACTCCAACACACCGGCATTGTGGGTCAGGACAGAAATCAAACATCCAGCAAGGCACAGCAAATTCACCTCAGGCAGATTATTCAGGACAGCAGGTGCCAGAGTCATCAGAGAGGGCTTCCACAGACTTAACCCTGGTGAGGGGCTGTTAACTGTGTATTTTCATGCTTTTTGGCTTGTAACATTTTTCTGAATGACCGCATTGTCTACCCAAAGCTCTCAGACTTCCAAACTTAAGCCCAAGGATCTCATTTTTCAGCATTTGATTTTTTCAAACTGCTAAGGAAAAAAAAAAATAAATACAATGAACAGCAACATTCACATAAATGAATGATTTATTTGCAACTTTTTGATTGATACTAGTACACTTGACAGGTCCAATTTATATGCAAATCAGCTTACATTCACAGTGTAGAGAAGGAAAACTTAATTTCTCATGCTTTGCAAATCATTAAACCCTCTGAACTCTTTGCTTAGTCATATGTTCCTCAAAAGCATCAGTTTAATCACAAATCACTTGTCCTTGCAATCCATTACCCTCACAGAAACTCTGGGCTTGGGGAACAAGCCATTTTTGTGGGAATGCATGAAATAAGGAGTGGGCTATGCTGTAACACAAATGTAAAGCTTTGCAAATTATGGACTTTTGCAGTGTATATGTGTGCACCAGATGTTAGAAGGTCACAAGTGAGGACACCAGATTTCCTGGTTCCTGCTTCTGGCTGTTTTCTGCTGTTCCTTTGCTCCCAGCTGTAATTCGTACCAGAAGCATTTTCGTAGAAAAAATCACTCTGCTGGACAACTCTTACTCTGTGTATCACAGGTTTGCTAACTGACTCTTGAAATGGATCCAGGACCTATCCTGTAAATATTTACATAGATACAGAACTAACACTGCTCTTAAATCAAAGAGTAGAGGACAGGAAATGGCATACAGAACAGAAGGACTCTGTATTCAGAAAGACCTGGAAGGGAAAGAACAATAACTACCGTGATGGCTTCTCCAGAGTTTGCCACCTGGGACTGCCTCCGCAAGTGCTGTGTTCTCAGGAAAGTCCTGATCTGAAGCCTGGTGACATCAATGGGGAAAAAAAAATCCTCTGGTACCGAAAGGTTTTGGATCAGAATTACTCTTTCCCATTCATATCTGAAAACAGAAAAAAATTATCTTCATCAGCTAGACCACTTGGTGTCTCTCTTCTGCTCCTAATTTATTATTACTATGTAAGGACAGACCTGGACAGGAAAGGGTAAATACATTATTTGCAGAAACAGCACCTGAAACAGGAAAGCAAGAGCAGCAGCAGATGCTGAGGAAACATGATGTGTTCTTTAGTTGGTTGAACTGTCTTTTGATGTATTTAACCAATACTCCTTTCCCTCATTCTGTGACAAAACACATTTCCTTGTGAGCTCTCATACAAGTCATTATGTGAAGAAGTGGCCTATCCATGATCCTGGGAATCAGGAAGCTGGATTTTGTGGCTTTGTGGAAGCCACAAAAAGAACATTGCAAAATAAAACAGAATCAACAAGATGTCTTCCAACCAAAACCTTCCCAAGAATGATGATATATATTTATAGCAAGAACAATTTAAAGAACTGGCATTTTCTGTGTAAACCACTTAGGATAACGAGCCTTTTTACCATCTGTCTGTGCCTACACAGTCGTGCAGCCTGTGGAAATCTGGCCACGGCTCGCTGCCACCAGGCCACTCCGCCCTACGCATCCCTGCCCCTCCAAAACCGCAGGGAGGACGCGCAGGGCGGCGGAACCTCTCGCGGCTCGGAACTACAGTTCCCAGCAGGCCGCGGGAAGGGGCGGGGCGGGCGGACGGCGCGCACGCGCAGTGCTCTGTCAAGCATGGCTACGGTGCTGTCCCGGGCGCTGAAGCTGCCGGGTAAGGGCTCCGCGCCCGCCGCAGGGCCGGAGGCAGCGCCGGCGGGGCAGGGCCGGGTAGGGCCGGG
>VXAY01007492.1:1356353-1454206 GCA_013399855.1 Oxyruncus cristatus | reverse complement strand
CGGGGCGCGGGCCCGCGGCGGAGCGGGGCCGCGGGGGACGGGACAGTGCCCCGGGGCGCTTGGGGAGTCGTGTGTGACGGCGGGGGGCCTGGGGGCTGCGCGGGAGGAAGGACAGAGCTAGTCTCTCTGACCCGCTCCTGCCCGGTTTTGCCCGCGGAAGCCAAGGCAGGAGTTCGGTGAGTGCCACTGCAATTACTCAGGTAAAAGTTTAAAGGCTGCCCGCCTCCTTGGAGCCAGAGATCTTCAGCGAGATGAAAGGACATTGAAGCATAAGGGACTATTGTGTGCGGCGAGCAGCAGTCCAACAGACGTTCTCTTCAGCGAGGAGATTAAAAGGGAATTAAAATACCTTGTGAAACCAGATCTTGAGAGCTAACTAGTTGCTGTTGGATTGACTGGAGATGGTGCCAATGCACCTGGCTACATTAATTTCAATGGAAAAGTACCTTGTTGCCCTTCCTAACTGTGTCTGGCCTCTGGGACAGCCATGGAACAGAGACAGGGCCCAGCTGTGCGCTGCTGGGGTGGGCTCCTCCCTGGCACTGCACACCACTGTGGTCCTGCAGTGCCCCAGTCTGTGAAGCTGCGTTTATTGGAACAATCATACTTTCTTCTTCCATTGGTCCATGAAGTTATGTCTTCAAGGTCCTTCCTGCCATCTTTTAGTAATCCATACCAGGAGTCATCACTTTTAGTTTGTGTGGTGCCTGTTAGATCTCATTCAAAGAAATTTTGTTTGCAAATCTGTTTGTTCCTGGTTTTATATATATATATATATATGTATCTAAATGGGAAGGAACACACTTTACGTGAAACCCATTTCGGAAAAGGGCAAACTAGTGGGTATAAATGTGTGCATTAGGACAAGACTGGATGTGGCACTTAGTGCCTCATAGTCTAGTAACCACAGTTGTAGTGGATCAAGAGTTGGACTTGGTGATCTCACAGGTCCTTTCCAACCCATCTGATTCTGTAATTCTGTGACACCAGTGGGGAACTGTGCAATAACAAGTACAGATCTCTTCTGGGACCTTTAGAACCAGCGTGATCTATTTGATATCTGCTGTTGGGAGACACTGATTTGGAAAGATCACAACAGACCTTGCAGTTGTCCTTAAGAAAAAGGTTCTTGCATCAGTCCTTAGGTTAAGTTGCAGAAATCATACCTTTTCTGTGTGTTTAATTCTTGAACAATGCAGCTTCCAGCAGCAATGAGAAAGCAGAAAGCCTACTGCTATATCTATTTTTCCTGCTGCATCTCATGAAATTAATTAAAAATCAATATGTGGTGACTTATCTCCCTGTGCGCTGAGAATTCTCTGCAGTACCCACTGACTGCTGCCTGCCAACTGCCAGAAGAATAACCAGAACATGAAGTTAGGATACTAGATAGAAAGGATACTAGAATCAGTCATGATTGGAATAATGCACTGAGAATTGCACTCCCAAAATCTACTCTTTTCACTCCAAAGTGAGTGCAAAGAAAAGCCTTTCTAGTCAGTCAAAACCAGGAAAAAATAAATCACAACTAATATCTTTCAAGCCATCAGCACTAGAAATGAATATTTCATTATGAGAGGGACCTAATTTCAACACAGATCGGCTCACAGATGCCTCCTTTTCAAATCGTGATGACACTATTCATCTGTTCTTCACTGAGGGTCACATTCTTCTATTGCAATAGTTGCAAGAGCCACCTGTGCAAAAATAGTGTTAGGCAAATACATAGGGGATTTTCAAAGTCATAAAGTGCAGTTTAGAAACTTATTGCCCTTGAAAGTTGGTAAGTTTGGGGAATTTTCTGTCTGTTCTGCCTTTGAAAACCTCCATCTTCAGTTTTTGCTTTTTCTTCCAGTGGCTTAAAAAACAAAAAAAAAATTCAGAGTGATGTGGCCAGTAACTTAGCCACAGACCGCAAGCAACCCTTCCTCTGGTTGTAACCACAGGCCACTGAATGGGAACCTCTCTTTTATCAGTGGTGCCGTGGAAAAAATGGAATACAATTTACAGCAGAAGGTGCTTTATTCACTATACCTCTGGGAGGGAGGGAACACAGAGCAGTAGGGAAACTGCAGTTAGAGAGCTAAGTCAAAGTGGATGCAAGGTTTATATACACTTAGAGTCGCTATGGAAAAGACAGATAACAAAGTGTGAGTTATACAGATCTGGTACGTACAAAAGGCCACCGAACTGCTGCTCGCTTTAGCACAGAGACTAATTTAGCATGAAGGCTACAGAGTGATTATTGTTTCAGGAGATATGGTGAGAGTTTGACCAAGAAGCTGGCTCAGATCTTAGCATATCTGCTTCCACGATGGAAAACTGAAAACTGCATGTATTTTCTGACAGCTGATCACTTGCAACAGAGGCAGTTTTAGCTTTCTCTTGATGGACAAATGTTTTTCCCCCAGTCTGAGCCTTGTTGTTGACCAGAAAGAGAAGAACTTGACTTCTGGAGCACTTACCAATAAATCGTAATTCCCTAAATGGTATGAGACCGCCCCTATTTTCTCATATTCTTTACTGGTTTTTATGTTTATCCATGCTTTTCTGTTGAAAAACCATTTGGGAGTGATTAAGGGAAGCCAGGTGTGATAGCCCACTTTCCCACAACATGTTATCTAAAACTCAGATGAAGAGTCGTGTTCCTTCTGCTCTCTCTCCAGCCAGGTGAATCATGAGTACGTGTTCTCTGCACTGCAGGGCAGCCTTGGAAGTCTGGCCTGAGCACATCCTTGCCAGATCTCTAGGTGAATTCCCAAAACACGTAGAGATTAGTTGTTAGGGTTCTCTCTGAACAGTGGGAGATAAGCGTTTGAAGCCTCTGAGATTAGATATACAGTTGTGTTTTACACGTGCTAGGTGAGTGCTCCAACAGCCGTTGTTAAAGGACAGCGTCTTCCCTCCTTTTGGCTTAAAAAATCAGCAGGGCAGTTTATGCCTGACTTTATTGAATGGCTGTGCCTTGTGGGAGTACTAGATAACCTTCTGAGGAAAGGTAGGGTGAACGAGTGCCAGTTTCTGATTCCTAGTCAGGGTTAGACGTGAATTAAGACTTATCAGCATCCTGCTTTATAGCTCTCCTATAATTCAGTAGATTCTTTCTTATGTAGATCATCAAAAGCTGTCATTACTGTGCAGTAGCTGTTTTCTAACCAATGATCAGTGGTTCTCAGCAGGACAGGTGTTCCTGTAACAGATTGTCTGTAGTTGATACCACTGTCGATGTTGACATCTCAATCCCTGCCATTCCAGGAGTGGGTGAGCCATAGTTTTGAGGTCCTTTCTGTCTCCTAGAGATCCAGAACAAAAGTGTTACAGGTAAAGTTCATTGTTAGCAATGCTTTTAGTTGCTCCAAGGATGAACAGCAGGTTTCAGTCTTCTGGGTTGATTGTCTGGAGTTAAAATAATTTACCAAATCACTGTGTATCTGCAGTGTAAGTATGGTTTGAGTTGTTTTACTCAAAGCTCACCAGTTTCCAAAATTGGGAGCAGTCTAGTTAACATAACTGTCCAACTTTGACTTCTCAGGCTAAATACCACTTACCCTGGGGCTAGCCACATTTGTTTTTCATACCATTCTGACCTGGCTTGAACTGGCACATCTGGATCTGTAGTAAGAAGCTGCAAATATCCTGGCAGCGAGACCTCTCTGAATTTTTTTGTTTTCACTGAGTAGTCTTTCAGTCACTATCAGCATAACCTACTGTATAGACATCTGTGAAATTTATGCTGCAATCTCTGAGCAGAGACCTGTGTGCCACCGAGGTCGGTGGCCTTATGTGCACTCACAAGATGGAGCCCAGGTTATCAAGACTTCCTGAAAAGCCCAGACTTTGAACACCTGTTTAGAGCAGACCTGTGTGAAACAATGCAGTGTGTCGCGGGGAAACACCAGACCGACCCACAGGAATGCAGTATTTTTTGGCTGGGTGCACTGTCTCTACAAGGAACAGATTTTTGGAGTGAGTATGTGCACCAGATTATTTTGACTTGAGTCTGCTGTAGAAGCCCCTAGTTCTGAAAGGAAGAGGGTGACTTAGATGTGTGATCTTGTTGGATATTTTTGGATATTTTTATTTCCTTCTGTTCAGTGTAGGAGGGTTGTCCTGGCTGTTTCATTTAGTATGGGGCATTTGACTTTTATTGGGATTGACGGTTTTTCTTAAATCCTAAAATTGACACTGAATACCATTTATAAGTGGTATAGGAAGGGGAAGTGAAGGTCCTTTTGTGGGGTGAGAAATGAGAAAGAAATGAGATACACATGCTTCAAAATACATTCTAGATTATGCAAAATGAGTGTGTTGCACTAACTAGATACTACAGTACATCTGTAACTGTAACATCTGTTGAGTCTGTTTTTAACAAGAAAACCAGAAGTAAGGTATATTATCTTATTTAGGAAGAATAATGATGAAAGCCCTTAAATTTCCACTCTGTAAAGCCTTCCCATCATCTTAGTGTCAGAGAAGGGTTACAGCGTGCATATGTATTTGCTTATTATTTATGCAGGTATCACTTCAGGCATCTTGGGCACAAGTTAGTTCCTGTCTCAGATCAACTTTAAGCAAAGGGAAATGAAGCAGATATCTGGGATAGCAAAGTGCCACCTTGGAACAGGAGAGAGAGAGAAACAGGCTGAGATTGCAGTCATTGGAGCAGTGGCCATGGCTCCATGCCCAGCCTGGTGGCACAGGGCAGCTCCCTGAGACGTGATCCTCCACTCGTAGCTCAGGGCAGTGAGTCTGCGTGATCTTGCCTGTCCCCATAAACAGATGGCGCTGGGTTTATGCCAGTGTGTAGGACTGGACTCTGTACCTGCCCTCACCACACTCCCTGTGGCTGTCTAGGGCTCAGGGGAGAAGTCATCCACATGCCAGGCATCTGTGGAGGAGACACCTAAAGCTATTTTCTTCTGCCACCACCTGAAGGGATCAGTACTAAGTTATCTGTCTCAGCCAGGCTAAGTACAAGCTGTTGGCTCTGCTGGGATCAGGAACAGAGCAGGTGTACTGTGGTTGCCTACTGCAGGGGCTGGAGCATTCCCTCTTGCAGAGCTGAGCCGTGCAGAGAAGCGCAGGTGTCTTAGAGGGGCAGCCCAATTCCTTCAGACATCAGCATGTTACTGGCCCAAAAGGGCAAAATCACTTTCCCCTCATTTTCAGGGAGTCGATTTTTACCAACACTTCAAAGAAACCATGCCCAGTACTCTATCCCTTCTATCCCTCATGAAGCAGGACAGCAGATGTGGCACACTGGAAGGCAGCAGTGCTGCTTGGACCAGGCAGGAGGAGGAAGTGAAAAGTGAGTTACAGAGGGAGGCTCCCTCAGAGAACATAGAGTACAAGTTAAGAAGGACTGTGTTGGGACTAGAGGCTGGCAAGTGCTAAAGGAGTTCAGACCCTGAAGTTAAGACAGTGCTGCGTTTTAGGTACTCATGTTCTTTAGGTACTTCATATTTCTGTATCGCATTACCAATGAGGAAATATTAGAATTAGATCAGCAGTGAATTCCATATGTATACACATACATATGTGTGTGTGTATACATGTACATAGATTTTATATATATATATATATATATACACACACACATCTATCTGAGGGAAATAAACTGAAAGCACCTTTTCACCTGTAGCTGCTACTCTGAAACATGGAGAGACCGGGTCTTTTCTCTCACACTTCTTACTTGGATCCATGCAAAATGCAGACTGCTCTGTCATCCCTTCCTTATCACTTTCTGCTGCAGCCTTTTCTCCACTGAGATCCTGCAAAAGTGAGGAACTTATGCTTTATTTTCTCTCTCCATCTCTTTTCTCAGGAAAGAAGAGCCCAGACCTTGGGGAATATGATCCCCTCACTCAGGCTGACAGTGATGAAAGTGAAGATGACCTTGTACTCAACATCCAGAAGAATGGGGGGGTCAAGAATGGGAAGAGCCCCCCTGAAGAGATACAGGACCCTGATTCTGATGTGGAGGTTGGGATGACAAAGCAGCACACGTCAGAGAGCGCCCCTGAGGGTTATCCTGCAGAGACGGCTGGGAGTTTGGAGCAGAAGGCTGCTCCCTCCCTCATGCCATACCTGCGCACAGCAATCTTTTTGCTCACTGTGGTGATCTCGATGATTCTTGTGTTGGTGTGTGCGTTTCTAATTCCCTGTCCCCCTAGAGACTTGCATAACACCTGGAACCGCAACCTAGGTCAGGGAGCAGGTGAGAAAGCCCCAGGAATGGTGTCTGGCATGGGGGAGGTGGCAGTTCGCAGGCAGAGCATCAGTGGGAGAGACCTATCTGGCAGAGCCAGGTCAGAGCAGAGACCCTTCCTCACCACTACAGATGCTCTGAAATAAGAGACAGGTGAGCATGTCCTGCTCGCTCTTCAAGCTGAAGCCGGTGAAATCTGGCATCAGTAGATAACAGTGCCACAAAATTTTGCTTCTGCCAACACCAGAAATTATTTTGACTCTTCCCCCATCCTGCCTTTTTGTCCGGATGGTGTGCTCTGTTACAGATGGGGATGGCCCAGCCCACTTTAAAATACAGTGCCTCCCTTTCTACAACCTGGATTTTACCAGCACCTCCACACTGAAGTGTGTGAGTGAGTGTGTTTGGGTGGAGAGGGATAGAAGTCTTTGTGTCTTCTAACTAGCTTAACTAACCTTATTTCATTGCCTTTTTGTCCTGCTTGAATCCATAAATCAACATTTGAGATCTTTTGTTATCCTGTACAGGCCACTGATAACATTTCTAAAGTATCTCCCATTCTGACTTCTTCAGTAAAGTAACAGTGGTTTGTGAAATAATTTCTGCCAAGTCTAGATACGTCTCTCCCTCTTTGCTTTCTGCCCTGGCTTCCAAATCTAAGCCTTGCATAAGATATGTAGTTCCTACATCACCTCAGAAATCAAAGTGGGAAACATAAGTCTTTTTCTGTTAGCTTTTTTCCTTTTTCTGACCCGGATGCTACATTTCTGCCTTTCCATGCAGTGAAACATTTTACCATGGTGTGAGCTGCCTGGGTGGGGCATTGGTGGTTCCCTAGCAGACTTTGTGAGGCTTGACTGTCCATGAACATCTTTTCTGGACCAGCCCTCCTCTCCCAGTGTGGAAACTGAGTTGGGTGGCCTTTTTTGGCAACAGTGCTATTCTCTGTAATTGTTGCAGGTGGCATATTATCTCCACTGGAACTGTGTGATGTGAACGGCGATGGGCTCCCTGACATCCTCATTGTCTTCACTGCACTGATGAATGCCAGTGTCATGGGTAAGCACCACACCTCCTTTCCATTCCTATATTTTTTGTGTCAGTACGGACCTTTGTTTGTCTTATGCTGGAAGAGTTCCTGCTGCTGCAAATCCACTGCACTGCTCTTTTCAGAGTTAAAATTGCTGGAGTACTGTCCCTGTGGTTGGTCATGCTTATAATTTTCATTACAAACCTGTGCTACCTTTTGGGTCAGCATCACCTGTTTGCCTTTATTTCATCTTGGGGCAACTTCATCTCTTTGTCCTGCATTTGTGCACACTTGACTTGGGAACAGAGATAGAATGATTAGAAAGCACTGCTGCACAAATAGCAAATGGAAATAAGGTGTATTTCCCCCCTCCCCCTTGTTATCTCTCAGACTCCTTCACAAAAGAGCTCAGTCCAACTACTTCCATTTTACAGGCACAGAAGTGGAAGCTCAGAGAAGGGAAGCAGCTTGACGAAGGTCGCAAATGAGATTCAGTGGTAGGGTCTTGACTCTTTCCTGATCAGTGGTCCAGTGTCCTGGTCATTACCAAGGGTAGCTGGCAAAAGGAGCAGTGGTGGCCAAGCTGACTGTTGCAGTGCCCTGGTTCTTCTGAACTAAATAGTGGCTTGCCAACAGGGAGCAGTACAGATTTTTTTAGAGCAGCTGTAGATCAGTGTTGCAGGAAACGCCTTCACTTTTCTGCCTTTTTTTCAGATCAGTCCATATACTTGCCAGGATCCAAATTATTGTCAATTCACAGATAATAGACTGATGATGGGGAAGCTACTATTCCTGGCTGTTTACCAGGTATCACCCTCCTTCCTCCTCCTGGCTGCTTTGCTTTCCCTGTTAATCCTCACACCCCTCAGGTAGCATAGCAGCAGCCTGCTGATACTGTCCACTGTTACACAGGGGCTGCCAAGTCCAGTGACATCCTATTGCACTGGGCTTCTGAAGTCCTGGAGGTTCCCAGCTGTCTGATATACTGTGTCTGCCCGTCCTGGCATCACCTGATATTAGGTGAATCTGTTCAGTCTCGGAGACATATTCAGGGAGCAAGCATACATTACACAGCCTGAAGAAGATTCTTAGGGGATCAAAATGCCTTGGCTCTTCAAAAAGTAGGGTCATAAAAATATCATTAGAAGATAGGGAAAATGCCTTTCTCCATGGCCCAAGCAAGGCCCTTGGTATTTCAGAAGAAGTCCATAGAAGGAAGCCTGTGAACAGAAAGAAAACTGTAAAGTAATTTAAAAAACAAATGAGAGAGATGCTGTTGACATAAAGGTGGCATTCAGTTCATATAGGTTGTTCTTGCATTCAGTATTTTTGCCACTGCGTTGTATTTATCTTTCATCACAAATATACCTACAGTTCTCTGCATGCTCTCAGTGAAACTAGTCATACCTCATTGCCTCCTGGGCTATAGCTATGCTGGAAGACAAAACCCAAATACTAAAACAGGTATAAGCACATAGCAGTCCTAAACCCACATAGGTGGACATCAGCCCCGCTGTGGCTTGTGCTCAGAGCATTCACACAGTGTCAAGATAAGCTTGGGGTAGGTACCAGATGGAGTAAGCTATGACTTGTTAGCTGTTTCTCCAGCTTGTACACAGAACAGCTGTGAGCTGCATTCAGGAGTTAGTTGTTCTTGGTCCCTATCAACATAACGAAGATAACTTGATCTGGAGGAACCCCTTAGCGTAAGCCACATGATTTTCAGTTTGAGAAGAGGTTTGCTTTAGAGAGTGGACTCAGACTTGTATATGGCCAGTGGCACAGATATGCCATTTGTGTAGTCAGGTCCCGTGTTGCATGTGTTGCTAGTAAGACAGAAGTTGACTGTGACTGTTGTTACTTGAAATATATGGGAGTTCATCTTAAATTGTGATATGACCATACTAGATAGATAGTACAGTAACCACTTATGTCTGAGGGAAGGCTGAGCTAAAAGTTGCTCACATTTGGAATCAGAGCAAACAGTCAATTGAAACAGCACAGAGTACTTTATTTTACAGTTATTTTGTGCCAACTGGTGAATTAGAAAAAGAATCCTGAGTTACACCAGTTATATTTGCATTCAGTCTGTTCGTCACAATAATAAAACTCGTTTGGAAAACAAAGGAAAAAGCTCTCAGACTGCCAATCACCTTCTGTTGCTTCAGAATTACAAACAAGCCAGGACTTTCATATGAGTTGATACCTGCCTTGGGAGTCACTTAAGGTTTCCCCATGGTGCTAGCTGTTTTGTTGAGGGAGAAGGGATCAGAAGAATCAGTCTGGTTTGACAGCAGTAAATTTCATATGAGGAAGTCAGCACAACTGAGCATGTTGTCCCCAGGAACTTGGTTCTCTGTGCCCAGCTGATTGTATTTCTTGCTGTGAGCTCCGGTCCAGCCTCCATGATCGTCTGCACTGTTAACTGGCAGCCCAGCTTGTCTGGAGATTACTGCTGGTCTCTGCAGGCAGAGAGACTCAGCCATGGGGTGGGATTTGACCTTTGCTTTCAGGTAGTGTGGATTTGGCTGTCTTGAGCCACTCAGCTCCAGGAGCTAGAGCTGGAACTCAAGCACAAGGACAAAAGGCAGCATGGTCACAGCCTCTGATATCAAGGGATTACACTCTCTCTTTCCTGCCTCTTCTAGGTGTCTCTAGACCCTCTGTAACTGTGGTGGCACTTTCTGGTATGAACGGCAGCACCTTGTGGTCCATCCAGCTTCCAGAGGAGACTCGGAGTGTGCAGTGCAATGGGCTGTCACTGGGGGCAGCTGCAGAGCCTGTCTGCCTTGTTACAGGAATATCAAAATTCCTCAGCCTTCTCAGCGCCCCCACAGGTACAGTTGACTACCAGCATATTAGAAATATGCTACTGCTTTTTTGTTTTCTTTAGAGGACTAATAAACATGAATGATTCAGTTTCAGCACTTCATGGTGGCTGTAGCTTAGTGGCATCCAGGAAGGAATCAAAACACTAATGAGTTTTTAGTTACATGTGATAAGAGAATCCAAACCATTGCAGCTCTGTGGCAACATCTTCATCCTACCATCTCAGAATATTTCACAGGGTTAATCTTATCCTGTAGCATCCCCATGTCATAAAGAATATGTCAAGTCTGTTCTCGTCAGCATTGAGCTGTTAGTACAAGCCATCACTTACCTAACAGCACTGCAAAGCTCAACAACATTCTTGGATAAGTTATGTAAGGATATGCACAACAGCCAGGAAATCTTACAGAGAAATTAAGACCATAGAAGAATTGATTAGATGTGAATGAATATTGCATTTTTAATCACTGGATCATGTGCACCTTCATTCTCTGATTGCTGTTTGTTCTACCACATTAATTCACTGGCAGAAATATTCATAGGTAGGTATAGGGATGTTTTTGGAATCTGAACGGAGAATGGAGACATATAAGAAACCTTGGGTTTAAGTGACAGATCCAATCAATGAGCAGTGGCACTACCTTTCAAATGCTTTTAGGGACCAAATTGTTTGCACAGTGTTTGCGTGGCCAGGACCATGAGCTATCTCCTTTACCTGCAGTAATTAATGTTATTAATGTACAGGTTTGGCCTTTAGTTTACTTTGTCATACAGTGCCAAACCCTATCCTACAGAGCAGCAGCAGCAGAAAAGCATTTTTAAGATTGAAAATGCAGAAGAGTTAGCAAAAGAATGATGAAAAAGTAAAAGCATTGAATTTCATTTTCTTGGGGTGTATATTTGCAAGTTTGCAAATCTGGTTTTCCTGAGTTTACAGCTGGATCCATGCTGGACTGCTGAACCATTTGACCTCATGTCTGCTAACATGCTTTCACCCTGAGGTGGAGTGAGCTTGCCATGCTGGAATGGTAATTTGCTGCTGGGAGTTTAACTGAGACACAGATTTGCACTTTGAATATCAGAGCTGCCCATCTGTTCCCTTTCTTCACATCTACCTGGCTTTTACTGCTGGCTGAGGCAAACAACTGCTGTGCAGAGCAACACTTTCATTTGGGTTCTTCTTCCAAAAGTGAACCCAAAATATTATCTGATATTTCAGGAATTGTTTAAGGCTCAGGTCTTTCTAGCGAGATGCTAAGAAGGATACACAGCAGGACTTGAGGCCTGACTCAGAGATAATCTGAAGAAATGCTGGGAGAAGAATATTGCTTCCCACTGCAGCTTGCCCAAGTTTGTAGATTTATCCTTCCTCTTCTCAGAGAACAGGGGAAATAAGCTCTCTTGCTGCCTCCTTCAAGAAGGTTTTGTGCAACCCTCTAGGGATGCCGTCTGTTTCCACAAGTGCTGCAGGTCTCTTTCCCCTCGTGTTCTTCCCACAGGCAAGACCATCTGGACGCTGAACTCTATTCACCTTTCAAATGGGATCCTGGCTGCACCAGCTGCAACTCTTCCAGATGTAGATGGAGATGGCATTAGGGATATTGTTGTTCTGGCTCTCAAAGAGACACAGGTACAGCATATCCCTACTCAAAGTTTGGAGAGACCTTGACTATCTATATGGAGGAGGAACAGGGAGCCTGATGTGGAAGGACTGTAGCAGGAGCTGCAAGAGCCCCCAGTTTTCATTTCCTTGCAGAAAAGCACCCTTTTTTCTTCCAGTAGGTCAGAGCAGTTAGATCAAACAATAGTAGTGACACTATCTGCATTTCTTGACAGCTGGCAATGAACAGAAGGGTAATTATTTACCCCTGACTGAGATTTGAGAATTATCTATTTCTGTTCAATGAATGCATGGTTTGAAGTGAGCGTTTAGCAGCAGTGTAGGGATGGATCTCTGGAGAAAGGAGCATTTAGTTTATCCGAAAGAAAGAAATACTTGCATGATTAATTCAGATGCAGATTTCCTTTATGCTCATCCCTTCCCACAATTCTAACATTGATGTTGTTAGAGGAGTTCAGGTTTTTGAAGTCCCTTCCATATTTGATGCATTTATATCAAGAGAAAAACCTGAATGTAAGATGTCCAGGAAGCCAGATTGAGCAAAGAGAAAGAGAACACTAGCTACACCTTGTTGAGGGGGAAGAAATTCAGTGGAGCTTCATGCTGTGGGGTTGGGGAAGATTCAGTGCACAAGTGCATGAAAGCACTGATAAAAACCTCTACATCTCTCTCCTTGCAGCCTGATGTGTTTTTCATCTTGGTATCAGGAAAGACTGGGACTGCTTTGGGTGGGCCTGTGAAGTACAGCACCAATGGAGAAGGAAAAGTGATTGGCCCCCAAGTCCACATCACCAGCCGGGGAGCCATCTACATCCTGTTTGGTTTTGGTAAGATGCACCTTGCCTCTCCAGCACTTCACCTTACTGAGAAAACATTATTTTTTATCTACAATGGTGAGTGTGCCTTGGATATTTCTACCATGCCTTCTGCTGTACAAGCTAGGAGGGCATATGGTGTGGAAAAGTACACGGACACCAATACCTGTTAGCCTGGAATACCTTGAAGTTTCCCAAAAGGCACATCGTGCCAGGGAGGTTCCAGCTCTGGGCATTTTGTTGCCTTCTACCATAACTGCAGTGGTCCCAATCACTCTCTCTTCTACTAGGTTAGCTTTTACAGTCAGGACTCTTCATCTTTACTCTTCCTGGCAGGTAATGTCCAAGCAGTTGCCCTGAAGGATATCTTTACCCAAGCCAGAAACCGGGACAGCTTTCCTGCAATGCTACAGCAGGAGGAGCCAGAGTGGGAAAAGCGCAGATCTGTCAACCTGTCAGAGCTCATTGACATTTACAGGTAGAAGAAGGATTTGGTATCTTGCTCCTTCTGGGAGAGGAATGGGAGGGTAGGCACTTCTTAGTGCTCCTAGAGATGGTCCTTTCTACTTCAATACTGTCCTTCTGTTCATTGTCCGCTTGATAACTGGGGAATACTGTGGGGAACCCATCATTTCCCCCCTGTCCTGTGGTTGTCCTGTCAAAAGAAGAGTAGAGTATGATAAAAGGGAGTCCTTAGCTTCTCCTGCTCCTTGTTCCTTTCTTCAATCCTATAAGGGTAGCTGAAGGGGAAAAAAAAAGGTGCTCCCAGCTAATGGCATCTCTTTGGGAAACTCAGCCTGTGTGGGCCTGAATTTCTCAGCTCATTCTTTACTGCCAAATTGTGGTGCAGGTCAGCTTGGATAGGAATAAAGGGTGGGAACGAATGTGAACTCACAAACTCTATGCTTTTTATAGTAAGTCATAATGTTCAGAAGGCCCCACACTTGAATTAAGCTCACTTAACTGAGGAACACCCATCACTGGGGAAAAGATGGACTTCTCCAAGAATAGTTCAAATCTTAAGTAAGATGAATTGCCATGTGGATGAGCAGCTAATGCTGAGATGTGCAGATAGAAACCTTGGTCTCCTCTCTGCTTTCCATTTGTCCCAGTGGGGGTGTTGACTTCCTGCAGACAATGAAGACACCTGACACAAACTGCAGCAACCTGCTCATCACAACCAAAGAGGGCTTGATCCTACTGCGGGGACAGGACCTGGAGCCCCGCTGGACCCTGCAGCTGCAGAATATCAGCAGGTTACTTACTGGGGGTGTTTTTCTGTCCTATTTCTTCCTGTACCATTTCCTGCCTTACAGTTGTAAGCACATGTGCTGCTTAGAAAGCAGGTGACGGGAATTCTCCCAAGTCTGCAGAGGTATCTAAGAACTGGAGGTGTGCATTGTTTATCAGGTGAGCAGATCAGGGGGAGCAAGGAACACAAGAAGACTGGAAACTTGAGCTGTGTTCTCGTGAATGATCACAAATAAGGGGCTCGATTCAGGTACCCAACACTGATGTCATGGGAATGATGTGGCATTGGAATTCAGTGATTCAACCCATCTGCTGTCCAGGGATGCCACATTCCAGCTCAGTAGAGAGGAGCAGTTACATTAGTGATGTTAAGTATTTAGAGAAGATGTCTGAGGACGGCCCAGGGATCTGAATGTTCCTTGAAAGTTGAAAAATGAGCACTCTGTTGGCAGTCAGCGCACCATCTATATTAAAAGTAAACCTTGCAATAATACTGCTCATTCTCTAGTATCACACATGGAAATTAAGTAATTTTCCAGATCTGGTGGGTTGATAATAACCAGCAATTTCAGCTTGCCCAGGATTAAATATTTGCAAAGGGCAGTTGGGCACAATTGAGGGAAATTATGTAGGAAACAAATTATTTGCACTGCTATCTAGAATAAAGAAAGCAGCTCTCGGCTCAGTGTCACCTACTGTCAAGAGCATAAATAGGAAGAAGGCCTTAGAACTTCATTAAGAAAAAAGAAAATCGGTGTTCAACTGCGTTTGATGTTCAAGTAGCATCCACATTTTTGGGGGCTGATAGGCAACATAAGCAAGAAGTTTAGGAATGGCTTATGGCTAGTTGGTCATTCTATGGGGAAAGGAAATGGACTAAAAGTGGGCCCCAGAATCTGCAGGTTTCTGGATGTGTATGGACTCTAGTTTACTGACTGAGCGAAGCCACTTCATAGATGCTGTAGAATCAATTCTATACAAGAAATTACTCAATGGACCCACTAATAAATTGGAAAATTTTTATGGGTATAAATCAAGAAGAGTTGAAAACTTCTGGTATGGTTGAGGTTGGAAGGCACCTCTGGAGATTGCCTAAACCACCTACCTGCTCAAGGAAGCTCAGCTAGAGCAAGTTACTCAGGGCTGTGTGCTGTCAGGTTATAAATATCTCCAAGGATGGAGACTTCACAACATCTCTAGGTAACTAGTGTTCCAGGTTGCTGCTCTCCAGCCCTGTTTTTCCTGATGCCATGACCTCCTAAGGGACAGAGTGTAACACATGTAGAGGAGCTGTCAGAAAGACATGGAAAAATAATGCAAGCAATTCTTATTCAAGGCCACTGTGCTAAAGCCCTGGACTGCCTGTTTTCTTGGAATTAAGAAAGACAAAATCTGCTAGACTGAATATATTGTGGACAAACATTTATTTAAGAGGTTTGTTTGGGTTTTTTTAGAACTTAGAAAAGTTCTGCTTAAGCAACACAGGCTGGGGGACAAATTCAGCTCAGGGATGTTATCACAGAGTCAAACAGACTGAAATCCTTGTCAGACAAAGCTTACAGAGCCAGCTGTGAGCCCCCCTTTTCCTGGGTATACCTGCCCCAAGCACACTGAGCCAGGCAGACTGAGTCCAGACCTTTGGGAACAGTCTCAGAGAAAAACAACATGGCTGCTGCAGATGTGCCGCATTTCCAGATAGCTTTTGACAAGATCCATGGAAAACCACAAAGGAGAATCAGTAGTCATAAAACAAGGGTGAAGTTCAGAGACCATGAAATTGAGTAAGCAGTTGCAAATTGTGTTGTAAATGGATGTTTCAGATGAGAGAGGATTAATAGCAGATTTCTGTGGGGATTACTGTTGGGCAGGAATAATTACTAGCCTTCTGGTTCATTTGAGAAAGTGCCCAGGGGATTTTTCGCTTGACTGGTAGCATCTGATATACATATGTCTGTCTGCATTCAGTTTGTGGGATCTGCCACTGACTGTAACCCATAAGGGACATGAGAAGAGGCACCTTAGGAGATGTTTTGAGTTTGTGCCCACAGGATAGAATTACTTACTACTTCCTTCTGCTACTGGAGAGCTTTCAAGCTATAGGAGTGTGTACTGCCTTAAAAGCATTCATTCTGGTTGCCAAAGGTAAAGCAAATTACACTGTTTGGTATCATAATTAAAAACAGTCAACCCAGTGCTGTACTGTGGCATTGTTGTTCAGGAACCATTCTGTCAAGCACATTTTAAAGGGGAAGCTGGAAGAAAATTGAGAAAAGGTCTGGAAAAGAAATGCTTTAGCATGGAAGATTGAAGTCAGTGAGTTTATATGGTCAAAGAGAAGCCTGCGAGGTGAGTTTATAAGCATGTGTAAGAAATAGGAGCTAACAGGCATTTTAGTCTTGCCATAGCAAGAAAAAGTGCCTTGAAGCAAAAGCCGTTCATGTTCAAGAAAATGAAAATGCAAGCATGTTTCTTTGGGTGAAATTATTCATTAGAACTGACTGTCATGAGAAGTGATGAATTCATGTCATCTTTGTATTTCTGAAGCAAGCCTCATGGGTGGTGGATCTAGGCAAAGTTGGCCCACTGATACTTGGTTATACAGTAATCCATAATAAACGAGGAGAGAGGACGTACTCTGATCCTGCCTTGCCATAAAATCTCTGATTCAGTGAATTTTGAGGAATTGTTTGTGTTTATTTAGAACCTTGTGTCTAGCTGTGGTGAACTGAAGGAAGACAGAGGCAAAACTCAGAAAGCCTAAGGCAAGAAAGATGGTTAAAAACCACTTATAATGTGAGATATTAATATGTTATGTCACCCAGAAGGGAGAGGATGAGAGGGCACTTCATTTAACCTGCTGAAGGTCATAGAAAGGCTTGTAAAACTGCCAGCAATAAAACAAAGAATCATGGGCTGACATTATTGGTGAGTATATTAAGATCCATTTCACGCACCTAAGGCAGCCTGGGAAATCCACTTTCAGCAGGAGGTCAAATGTGGCAATGCATTTTGGAAGGGCTGGGTAATTTTTTTATTATCATAGCAGAACTGTACAGGTTCTCACGCTAAGGAAAGAATAATAGAGAGTCATGTCACAGGGTGATAAACAGATGTCTACCCAGCCCATCAAGGGATGCCCCCCCACAGACAACTCTGAAGAATGGCTAACAAGCACCATGGTCTACTTGACCATTTTTCACTTTTCTGATCCACCAACATATGGTTCCTGACAGTCAGAACAGCTCTGAGTGGATAAAAGATCTTAGTTAGCATGGCAAATTCTGCCATTTTAAGAGGCAGAATGGAGAATGAAAGCAACTGCTCTGCCTCCATCTGATATACCTTTTTTCCTACCATGGGACTGAGTGTTTCTTTTTCCAAATTTACAGCCAGCCTGTACCAGGTTACTTCGGTGCTGACCAAACTCTGGACTTCATGCTGCAAGCGCAGACTGGAGATGGGAACAAAAAGGTAAAACAGGTGAAGGCAAGGAGGCCAGTGGTAGCACAGGAGTGGGGGCGGTTGGGTAGAAAGCAACAAGCATTCCTTGCTCCTCGCTCTTCCCATTTCTGTGGCCGACTGTCATCACTGTGTGGCCACAGGCATGAAAGGGAACAGCACAGGCCATGCCACTGCAAGGGCACACTCTATATACCCACACCTGGACACCCCATTAATGCTCGATCTCTTCCCTGCCTTGAGGTGGTGGTGGTAGATGGCAAATCCGGCCTCCCTCTTTGGAACCAGGAACTCCCGTGGCAGAAGCAACAACTTGATGCACTCTCAGTCATGACTTTGGACAAGAAGTCTGTTTTTCTCTTCTGGGCTGATGAAACAGAGCCTGTGTTACAAAGTTTGGTGAGCAATTATCCTTTCTTCACTTTGAAGTTTCTCTGTGAAGTGCATGCAGTCTTTTATTCCTGTTAGCACTGAATTTTAAATCTAACGTACAAGAAGGCTGTCAGAGACATCTCTTTCTTTTACATGATCCTGAACACAGTTTTTGTGTGCAAATTCTTCACCATAAAGCTTTATCAACAGAAATTTCACATCCACAAAACAAAAAATTTCTGTATGAATTTCATTCTTTTGTGAAACACTGAGGTGTTGTAACTGCAGATTTGTTCCCAGCCCCAGAGCACTTCTCTGCATGCAGGCACAGAATTCAGCATGGAGACTCAAACTTCCAGACTGTAGCTCTGCCCATTATGGACGGAGGAGCACGGGACAGATGCATACGACCAATGTGATCCACAAAATGTCTGATTTATTGAACAAAGACTACACCTTATATACAGTCTACACACCCTGTTGCATAATCAATACAATTTCATTGGTACAGGTCATAGATCAAACTATAAACATACATTACTAATACACTTCTAATTCGGTGCAACAGGTATCCAGGCAGAGTAAGAAGTTTGTTATCTGGTCAGATGTCCTGCCTTCTTCTTGGATGAAATCCACCTTTGTCCTAACCTTAGAGGCAGTAGCCATCTTAGATCACACCCTGGCATTCTGTTTATGCTAAGGTATGTAGGCAAAGCCTCAGAAGGTGCAGAACAGATTGTTCACACAATGTTGTTACCACAGCCCATCAAACTGGATTTGACAGAGCCAGATTTCAGTCTTAGCAAACAGAAGTTTCACCTCTGTAAAACCATAGAGTTTTTTATTCTCTGATCCTTGAAAGACAGCACAGTGTCAGAAAACTTCATTTTTTTGGCAATACTAGAGTCCTCTTTGCTAGCCAGTTGTTATGTTTTTGTCTGTCTTTCGATCCAACAGCAACCTGGTCCCAGACCTGAGCGCCCAGGGCTGCACCACCTCTATCTCCTCCATCCTGTTTTTCCTACAGTCCTTTTGGACCTCACCAATGCAACTGACAAAGTCATTGCTTCAGCAGGTGGGTACAAACGGAGGAGAAACTACCTAGGCTAAAATAACTATGGAGAGAGAAGTAGCTGTAAGAAACAGTGGAGTGTAGTTGTGCCTTTAAAGGTAGCACCCGAGGTCCACCACACATAGCCCAACAATGGGAAATAAGATTCATCTTCCTCCTGAAGGAGCATCCTCTCCAACCCCTACTTTGGAAATGAAAGACACACAAAGTTTCTTGCACATGTTTAAGCAAGGAAAGGTCATGCATGTCTTACACCAGAGAAGTTGCCTTGCTTTTTCCATGGAGCTATTTACGGTTTAAGGCAGTGCATGAAAAATCACTATGAAACTTTGTCATCTCAGATACACTTCTGCTTTTGTTGGCCATCTCTTTGGGATATCGTCCATGCTGCTTCTTCATCTTTCTTTTTGTAAGGGGGAATTCAGAATATTTAAACCTGTGTTTTTAGGGTAGATAAAGATTTAACATCTATACAGGACTGTACAGTCCGTGTTGGAGTGCCTTGCTCTTTCTCAAGCACTTTGACCAATAGCCAGCCTCTTGTGCAGGGCAATATGGGATAAAAGAGGAGTTCATCCAACACTGGAACCAGTAGTCCAGGAAGCATGGAAAAGCTGCCACATAGTGATAACATGTAATTGGGTTCGTATCCAAACCACAGTTCAGTGAAGAACAAATAGAATATAATTTTTAGAGGGATTTTTTAGAAATTGGGATTTCTGAGGTCTGTACAGATCATTCTGCAGTGACTGGAGTGAACTGACTTGCCCGTGCTTTACAGATTTCCCCTTCTATAGCAGTAAACAATAGCTTCTAACAGGTGTGGGAAGGAAAGCTCTGAGAGTGAACTGCATTCTTGAAATATGTGCATCTCCTATGTCAAGCTCAAAACCACAACCTGGAACCAATCCCTTCCATTTCTGATCTAAATTACAATTTCTTTCCATGGAAAAAAATTTAACTTAAAATCATTTCCCCTTATCAACTATGGTACTTAGAATTGTAAAGTCAGACAGAATATACCGTCAGTCCAATGAACATTTTGACTGAGTAAAGGCTGTAAGATTTCTTTTGGAAGAAATGTAATAATTTACTTCTTACCACTATTTTCTCACCCTTTTCTGATGGACCAGTTGGAATTAACGATCTCCAGAAGGATGCATTTCACATCACTGTGACAACAACTGCAACCTCTGAAAAACAGCCAGGATTTCTCTCGGTCAACAAGCTGGGCCTGAAGTGGGCCATGATGAGCCAAGGTCGAATGGTGTGGTTAAAAGACACCACCACTCCAAAAATCAGCCGTGGAGAAGTGAGGCGATTTCTTGCCCGGATGAAATTTGTTGACTTTCCTCAAAAGGTGAGACTGTACAAGAATCCCTAATGAAATCCAGGCCCTTGAAAACATCTGATCTCTTTCCTGAGAACAGACACAGTTAAGGTGCTCTTTGGGATGCAAAGAGACTGGTGGGATGCAAAGAGATGATAATAGGTTTTGACTTTAATGTTTGTTTGCCTTTCCTTCTCCAGCTCTAGCCTGGTGGTTCCTCAGATTTTGGTTGGACCTGTAGCCTGTATAGGGAATACGGGAAGCTGCTCTGTGGATCTTCAGGAAAATTACTGTGTAGAGGGAATGGAGGCTAAAAGCACTTCCCCTTTCTTCAGCTATCTGGGGAATGCTGGTGCAGGCAGGTTTGTCCTAGGCAAACCTGTCCTGTACCAGAGGAACCTTGTTCAGCGACTCCCCCTCCATATGCTGTTCTTGCATGCTTCCTTCCAGGTAACACAGAAATGTGAATTTAGAATTTATAGACATATATATATAAAACCAGGCTTTATATATATATGTGTTAATTTATACAATATATGTATATTTTTTGTATGTTTAATTTATGAATGAATTTTAGGACACACCTTTTTATGTCCAAACAGTATTCCCAGGCAGTCAAACAAGCTCTAGGCCTAGAGTGGGCCACAATGAGTCAAGGCAAATGGTGTGGCTAATGCACACTACCTGCTTTAATATTTGTATTTTTAGAGTGAAGCCTCTGTCTGGCTCCTGCAGGGTTAGTCTTGTCTACAGCCTCTCCTGTGCTCTCAGCCCTCTTCTTCATGCTGTCCCCAAACTCACCAACAAACTAGCTCTCTGGCTGAATTACCTGATCTAGAGAAAGATGGTCACCACAGCATTTGCCAGCTCTTGCACTTGTGTATTTCTGTCCCAATTCCAAGTTCAGGACACGTGCATGTGGGTGGTGTGGAAGTGCAAGATTCACATCTTATTTCTATCCATCCCTAAGCTTTGTATGAACCCCAAGTGTCGCTGTAATACCATGCTGCAGTCCAACGGGCCGAGTTTCCCTTCGCAAATACATCACAGCCCTTTTGGGATAGATTCCCTGCAGATCCTGTCACTATAAAGGTCACTCAATCTAGTCACAGAAAAGCTGATTCTTATGCCACTGCTTCAGGGTTTAGAGGCTCAGACAGAGACAGAACTGGAAAGCTTTTCTGTGCATTTTAACCCTATTCTGGTCTCAATACTGCCATTCCCTGCCAGCCCAGTCCTGTGTGCAGCTCCAGGAGGAGCAGGCTACCCCCAGGATACATTTGCTCACAGTGTGTTTAGTGTTTTGAACTGTGCCCCAGAGTGTGTCATCAGTCTCCTGTGTTGCAGTTACTGAGCATCTGCACGAATTTTCTTGTGATAGAAAAGACTACCTAAAAAGGAACCAGTTTGATGCCCCAACAGTTCCCCACAGTTCAGGGCAACAATGTAGAGACTGTTTTCCCAGTATGCCTTTCCAGGTCTGACCTTGGACATTAGGTAGAGCCAGGCTGAGATGAGGATTGCAAAGACTCTTCTGTCCTCCTGCTGGCATGTGCCCTTCTACCCTCCCTGCACTTCCCTGTGAGTGGTGAGGTTATGGCAGACGGACTCTCCTTCCAGATGGGCACATCCGCCATCGGTTTGCTCTCCTAGGCTCTTGACACCTCTCCTTGCTGTATCATCCTCTATCTTTATCATCCCTGCATCTCCATATGAAGCTTCCAGGATAGCCCTTCAAGATTAGCTGCAAGCTTCAAGGCTGGTCCTTGGGCCCTGCTCTCTTAATGTCAGAGCCTGTGAACAGTTTGTATATGTTTAATGGTATTTTTGTGTAAATAGCTTTGTATATATTAGCACAACTGTAGCAACTGCTCTAGGCCTGGCGTTTTCCTTCAGACAGGGTTTAGTGTTTATAATACATAGTCAATACAGCTGCATAATAGGACTGAAAGTGTAAGGACCAGTAACGTAAGAGGGATCAAACAGGAGTGCCTCTTCCCTCCTGTCCAGCCACCACCTTGCTGGGAAAGGTGAAGTGGCTGTTACCTAAGTAGTTATCTTTCTGAGGTTCTTCCTGAGCAAACTGTTACTCCAGTGCAGTGGCAATAGCTCCTCCTTAATGTGAATTCACCCTGCCCGCACCTCCCCCCCCGACACTGTGAATAAAGAGTCTGTCTGTATATTGTTGGGAAAATGTATTTGAACTGTGAACTGCAGTGGAGCAAATAAATACTGTGTACAGCATCCTGTGTCATGTGAACCAGTGTTTCACCTTTGAGGGATTATGAGTTTACTTTGGGTTTTGATTTGGCGGTTGCTTGCAATATCTTTATGATAGAGAAAAAGGAACAGATGAATAGAAGCAAAGAAAAAAACAAAAGTACAGCCAAAGATTGGGTACAACAAAGGTCGTGGAGAAACAGTAAAAAGAGGCAGACAGCAAAGTACCTCAGAATGAGAGATTTCTGGGGAAAAAGCGAGGGGAGCATGTGGGAGTTATTACAGACAGGAAAGAGGAGAGAGATGTCTGAAAGCTACTTCCCATTCCTACTGCAGCAGGACTTTTAATCTGGGGGCAAGGAGAAGAGGAGTCTGGGCCTGGAATTTAAGAATAAATAGGGTGTTCAGAGAGGATGACAACTGATCAGTATGAACACTGATGCACTTCACCATAGCACTGAACTGGGGGTGTTGATAGAAGGTCAGTGTGACACCACTCAGAGGTCCAACAGTGCAATCTGCCATGTGGATGGTGCTGACTGTCTACTCGCAAGTGCAGTACTGGGATTAGGACATCTGCCTCAACTCTGTCTGAAACTACTTGAGACAGCTGGCACCAACATGTCCTTCCAGTTTCACCCTTCTCAGCTGAGGACACCCATCAAACTGTGATCAGGGAGGATCCTCAGCCTGTTATTGTTAGCACTGTAGGTTGCATTGACCCAGTGCCCACCTTCTCTTCTTAATCCCTGAACTGTAGAGGAAGGAAGAGCCCCCCAGGAGCTTGCTAACAGTGCTGCCAGTGTTCGTTGCAGAGCTCTTGTGCTTCCCAAACCTCGCTGCTCTGTCCCTGTACACTCATCCCTAACAGCGATCCTCCCCGATCGTCTGGCCCAAGACTTCATCCAGCTCCAGCTCTGGTTCCTGCTGTAGCATTTTCTGCTGCAGGTCAGTGTAGAAGTCGACTCCCTCAGAGACTGAAAGGAAGGCCTTGCCTTTGGGCTCATAGTAGCTGCTTATTTGCTGCAGGAAGCACTGGTGGTGCTGAGGCTGATCCTTGAAGCTCCCATCGTAGCCCTTGATGTGGTTCCTTTTGAACTCCAGTATCGTCTTGGTGTAGGTATTGAGAGTGGTGACAGCAGAGGCCATGCAGCAGGTAAAGGAGGCCCAGGCCATGCTACCAGAGAGACACAAAAGAAGCACATGCTGTGAGAAGCCAGGTAGGGTAAGGAATTGAACACTGTGACACACCCTGATCTGCAAGGCAGAAGCTGCTGGGCATGGACATGAACTAGAATGACTAAGGTTCATAGCACTGCAGTTCAGTGGGAGAGTTATCCCACCACAAGATCCTTTTTAGATCAGTGGGATAAATACTGGTCATCTGTGTCACAGGGAAGGGAGGGATAGAGGGGAGAGGAAAAGGGCAGCAGGAACACTGGTTATTTGGTCAGAGCAGGAGAGCACAGCTTGAAAGCCAGTTCTGTATTACAGGGCTGCTCAGTGTCTTTCTGCACGTGAGGCTTGTCTACTGCAGTGTAACCAGATTGCCCTGCTGACATTTGATGTCCGTGGGTGGCACAAGGCACTGGAATGTTTGAGTCTTAAGAATCAATGTGGTCATCATCAGTACAGCATTGCAAATTGAACCTGCACTTTCTATGGACACTTGCAAGGCTCATCCAACTGTTTTTCAAGTCAGATATGTCATACCAGCTGTTGTTGGCTACTTTGTCCTTTAGAGAAAGACACCCCGAGCCACTTGCTTTTTGCAGCTGCTCTTCCTGGCTTATAAGTGACATTGTGGTCTATCACCCCCTTTCAGTCCTTCCTGCTTGTAGTATCATCTTAAGATGACCTTGCCCTCCAGTGCAGCTACCATTGTACAGCTGGGCCAGCACTGGAGAAGATGGTGTGACTGCTAGTTGTGGGTTGGGTTGTGTCCAAATCTTTAAGCATATGTCTAGACTTGGTGTTGCAGGAAGAGGCCCTTTGGACATTGCTTAGTGAAGGTGCCAAATGGGCATGCAACTTACTGAAACTGCAGAAAAAAAAGTTTAAGAGAAAACATGTTTGAGAAAAAAACATTTGAGAGCATCATCACAAGTGTGACACTGGCCTCTGCACACAGGGAAGAGCTGACGCCAAACAAGGCAAACCAGCAGAGGGGCAAACCTGATTACTCAGCAGGGTTGAAGGAAATTGTTTAGGTGTGACTCCATTGTTTTGCCAGTCCTTTGGTAGCTACTCATTTAAGTAACTATTCAGCAACTATTTATTAAAACAGGGGATAAGGCAAACACAAGAGGTTAGTAGTAGGAGAACCATGTCTTTGGAAACACAGAAGGTCAAGAAATAAGGAGGAAGCAGGTGGCATGGCTGAAGCCCAGAAATCTGGGGAGGTCAAGACGGCTTCAGAGCTCACGTACTAGAACGCCCAGCCGTAGTCCCATGAGTGCGGTCTCCAGTCCTCTGGTCCCAGATTAACAGTTGCCTGGAAGACTTGAGAGTACATCATGTGGGCCACCATCCCAAGGAGACCTGGACACAAAAGACAAAGCAAGTAAGTTACAGCAGGAGCCAGAGCAGCATACTTCAGCCTTGCATGGAAGAGGAGGCTCTCCTGCTTCTGTGATTCCAAGCCTACAGTAACAAACTTACCTGACAGCACCGAGGAGACAGCAGCAAAGGCATTGAGCTTCATCCCACAGACAGGATTGCCAGTATGCAGCATTTCCACCGTCAGGAGGATGAAGCTGATGAGCAGCAAGCTGATGTACAGCATCTCTGATCCCAGTGACAGCCACAGGATTCCTGCCAGGAATACAGGATGAAACCATGTTCAAGGGGAAGTATACCCCCCTTTCCCAACCCAGTCCTTAAAGGATGTCCTTTGGAAAGAAGGGAACAAAGGCAAACAACAAACACCTAAAAGCAATTGCCCCAACCTGTGAGCAAGGACTCAAAGAATGCTGAATGGGACAGTGTCTGTCACAGAAGATGGCTTGGCTAGTCTAGCATGGCAAAGCTGAGAAGAACTAAAATGTCATCTGTAAACAAGTCAGCATTATTCATAAACAGCAAGGAAGAAAACAGGTGGAAAAAGACAGGGGGAGTTGTTGAGTATTAGCATAAAACCTAGTGATCATACATTGGCCAGGAACACATCTGAGCTCTAATCACAGCAATGTAAGCAAACAATTTTTAGCCTGGGACTCAACTAGTTAAGAACTATGTGGTGCATCCACAGCTTTGTCAGGACCTGGCCTCAGGAATTCAGCAAAGCCCTTGCAAACCTGTATTTCTCACCAAATCCCCAATTAAAATGAAACACATTTTTTGGGGTCGATAGCCAGCAAGGGCAGTAACATTCACCAATCACCCTGCTTCTTGAACAGAGTGCATGTACTTTCATGCTGGGATTTTGAGTGGGATTTAAGTGATACCACAGTGCACAGCTGAGCTCAGTTCTACAGCTGTGCAGTAGAACTTGGACGAGAACGAGAAAAGGCACTCTGTAATGCAGGACTGTGGAAAAGCCCAGGATTCACTGAGGAAGAAACATTAATCTGACAAATGAAGCAGCACTGTGAACACTACTGTTAGCAACTATTAATGGCTGTAGAGGAGACATTCAGCTGGGGAAAAGGAGTGTGAAGAAAACCCTCATTAATGTGGCACTGACTTGAATACTCAACATCATTAGTGCCATAGAGTCACCCAGCTCTTTAGCAGAAATTGATGAGCAGCATTCCCTGTTTAAAGGAGCCCGCTTGCTTGCTGCAGCACCATTAGGGAGAATATTTCATTAGAGGTCAGACTGCCAGAAGCATTCTGGAGGTTGCAGGCAGCACACATGCACAGAGACCTCTGCATCTGGCCTTTCATTGTGAGGCCAGGCTCTCCACAGATGCTTTGTAATTTGGTCTTGTAATGTTGCCTATGATTTGTGGAGTTGCTCTGCACACACCCAGCTCAGCCAGCCCAGCCCACAGTCAGCAGTCACACCACCTTCTCCAGTGCTGACCCAGCTATACAATGGCATCTGCACTGGTCATCTTAAGATGATACTACGTGAAATGATGACGGTACTATGTTCTTACAATTCCCCAGCATTTGTTCCAGCCCTTGCTTTCGTGGTTTGAATGCTGACACCAGCTCTGCACCCCAGGCCTTTCCCTTCACATACAAACATCCTCTGAAATGACTTGCCTCCAGCCTCCATCTAAAATCTCCATAGCACATGTACACATACATCAAAGTGTACTGAGGTTATCCACAGGATAATTTGAAACATGTGACAGTGACAGAAGGGGTGATCTCTCCTACCCAAATGATGTTTTTTATTTGATGAGGCAAGGACTTTACCCTAAAAGGGTAACTTTCAGGTGTGCTGTTCACTTATGACAACATAAGAGGTGATTCAACTTCTAGATTCACCACACTAGACTTCACCCAAACTGCAGCACTGAGTTAACATGTAGCCTATGTTGGAGGGACTGCCCTCAGGTGGCATCCACCTCTTCCCCCTGACTACAGCACGATTACAAGCTCCGACTGGGAAACTTACTAGATGAGAAAAATCCCGCTTTGTATGGAAGGGGGTCTGAGGTTTCCTGCACTGATTTCACAGATGGCAATGGTTTATGCAGACATCTGGGTCAAAATCTTTGCTCTTTTAGCAACCACGAGGCCAGGATTTCATGCCTGGCTCTTTGGGAACCTGCTGTCCCCACACACGCAAAATGTTCCAGGTCCCCTGAACAGATTGTTCACACTGGGCAGTGTGAGATATGGGGGGACACTGTGAGATATGGGGATTTGCTCTTACCTCTCTCTGCTGGTGGTGAAAGCTCAATAAAGCTGCGGCATTTCTCTTCTGAAACACAAAATCAAAGCTATTAGTTTACGAAACAGTGCAGGGTACATAAGGAAAAAGAAAATATCTTCATCTAACTCTCTTTTCAGTGCATAGACCCAGTCACCCCTGAGTCCAACCATCAGGTCTTCTCACCTCTGGTCTTTTTCTGACTATCTTTCCAGGCTTTCACTGGGGCAAAGTAGGGGAAGACAATGTCTGCCTGGAAAACTAGAAATGGCCTTTCCAGAAAAAAACCTTCAGCAATTTGTAAACCTTATGAGCCTCTGCTGAATATAAAAATCTGTTGCTACTCATTCACAACATTACCGATGGTCAGGTCTATTAGGAGTGTAGCTTATAAACAGATTGCAGACCCAGCACTTCCGCTGAGGATGTGAATTCCCACTCACCTCAATCTCAGAAAAGCAGTTCTAGCACTGCTTCTCAAAGAACAAGGAAAAAAAACCAAAACAAAAACATAAGCAAAAACCAAGCTTCCCACATAAAATACTTCATGAAAGAGATGTAAGTCCCTCTTCTGTGGCAGAGATCATACAGAAACATGATCTTCTGTCCTCACATTTTAGGCATGCTGTTTCGACAAATTGTGTTCATATTTGCTTTATGTTGGCCAGGCACAAACTATTGTCTCAGCTGAGGGTCCATCATTATTATCTATAAGTTACTCTTCCTGCGTACCGCATTACTGCATTTGAGGGTCCTCTCCTCTACTTGGCACAATATTTTCTCCCAGACATTTCCACTTCATGTAAGAATCTCATTCACTTAATTTCTATCCCCGGTTCTAATCTTTCCAAATCTCCTGTGTTACTTCTGTCATCCACGGCTCTCAGGATGCTACCCGGTTTAGTGCCATCTGCAGTTCTCATTAACTTCCAATTTGCTACTTCACCTAGAACTTTAATGAGGATATTCAGAAATGGCTCATCTAAACTGATCCTGAGATTAGCCTGAATAATGAAATCCTTTCTGCAGCTCAGCTCAAAGTCCTTTTGTTCTTAGCAGCCCCTTTTATGTTGTTGTTGTTGTTGTTGTCTATGCATTTCCTTCAAAGATGCGCTGCAGTGGGTGGGTTGTACTTGATTTACAGGAAGCAGGAGACTGAGATTGACTGTGCTTTACCCCACGCTCTACCCCATGCTCTGCTGTGATCCAGATGTAACATGCTCTCCGTGTTCCTTCAGGCACTGGGGTTATCCCAGGACTGCCCAGTGGCCAGATAAGTCTTTTAGAGAAATCAGTCAAGGGATGCACTTCCATTCCCATATGCACCATGGAAACACACCCCAACCCAAACACCCAAACCAGTCCCAAATAAACACTTCTCCTTCTGCAGCCTGTCTGGAAACGCTCACAACAATTAGCAGCCCACCCGTTAGGACATGAGAGTTTCGAGCACATTCCCTTCTGCTCCAACCCCCGCTTCTGTCTGCTTTTATTCACCAGTTATTTATTTTCAAACTCTGACAGTAACAGATAAGAAAATTAGAAATGCTCTACTGGAACTATGGCTTGGTTAAAGAAGATGAGACGTTTGTCCTTGGGGAGAGCTGAAGGGAGGGCAGTGGGCTCAGGGGAATGGGCCTGATGAAAGTGACTTTCATCACTGTATCCTTAGATGCATATCTCTCCAGTGGCCCCCTTCTGGGTCAGTTCCAATCCTTGATGTGTGTGCCAGGCTGTAAAGAGCATCTGTGCACTGCAGAGCATCCACCTGTAGGGGTGTAGCACAGATTCCAGCAGAAGGACTTCAGTAGGTCTGGGCAGGAACAGGTGCTTCAAGGGAAGCACCAAATGGTTCTCGTACAGGTTGCACAGCCAGTCCTTGGCACTTCAGGATTTACAGTGCCAGTCCCAGGTGGTGAAAAATCACAAATGAAACCTGTCACAACATCATGAAAACATCTAAAAACAATTAGAATATTGCTGCTCTAATCCTCACATCAATTTGCCTCCTAGCTTCAGTTGCTCTGGGTTCAAATCCTCCAGGTTTTCTCTGTATCTGTAAGTAGTAATTGTCTTTCTGGTTGGTTTTTTTTTTTTTTTTTTAAGAAAAGCTGATTCTCTGTTTAATAACACAAAACCTCTCTTTTTGGTGTTTTAAGGACAACACCAACTAATGCAGTCCTCATAGTTACAGCTAAAAATTGACAACTATGCATAAAGTCACTGTACTTAAATTTCTGAGAGGACATGAACAAATTTACCCTGGAGAGCATGAAGTAGGCTACGTGTAGGAATGGAAATACGGGGAAAGGGAAAGGAGGGTCACTGAAGTTCCCATCAGGATGGACAATGCCATCACAAAGTCACTGCCATCACCACCACTATTTGCACTCCACAGCCCCTATTCCAGACTGAAGGGCACGCTAGAGACAACCATTCTTCCTTTCCCTGCTCTGTGAACATTCCAGTGAAGGACAGAAATCTATCGATCACAGCAGTGCACAGGGCTGATGCCATCTAGGAAAATGAAGAAGACTTTTCTCCCAAGTGTTGTCAGCCTCCCACCTCTCAGTTTCAAACTCCTGTGGAATAAATACAAGGGAATAAGTTGTGGTTGTCTGAGCAAGACACTACCTGGCCCTTCCATGCTCTCTTCACAGGAAAGCCACATCCCTGTGTGGAAGTATCTGAAGGCAAAGCGGTCATCTCCAGTCTCCCAGCTGTAATGCACCACATCCTCAGATGAAGCATTGGTTGTATCTGCATCAGATGGCATGGGCACACCGATGCACTGGGTGGCTTTGCTCTTCCCACACAGAGGTTTGGGCACTTTCTGGGTCCCAGTGCACCAGTAGCTGCCAAGCAAGGCAGTGGTGGAGAGGGTGAGAGCCAGCAGGTTCAGGATGACAGCCAGGAAAGTACGGTGTAATGGCAATCGCTTCAGCAGCTCCATCTACAACACACAAATGGGAGGGACCATCACACCAGCCACTTGCCCCACCTAGCCTTACAAATCCCAGCTTTTCCCAGCGGGCATCTCTGGGAGGGTTTATGAGGACTCTGTCCTCCTCACAACATCCCAACAGCTCACTGATCATGGCAGAACCATTTCTTGAAAGCCAGGGCAGTGGACCAATATGTCAGCTTCGACCATTTCAAAGTATGCTGAATACCTGTACTGGGTAAGAGAGGGTAATCCAACAGACATAGCAGGGCTGAGTGCATTGAGGCACCTGAGCACATGAGCAAAATGAAAGAACATCACATTTACTCCATCTCAGAGATGATAGGAAAAAACTGTTAACCAGCTTCATCAAATACCATGAGTTGCCCTGTCCAACTAAATGAGAAGTCTTGCTGTCAAGTGTCCCAAAACACTTCTTCAAGCAGTTAATTACTGAACCTATGGAGGTAGAGAGTGTAGTGATTTCACAGTAGGGAACGGCAGGAACATGTTCCCATATTGCTGAGGGTTGTGGGTCACACATGAAAGCAGTGGCCTGCTCAGAGGAGACACCCAGCCGCCCAGACCTGGAAGCTCAAGTTCAAACCCCAGAGCAGCACCTCCCACCTGAGCCCTGACCAGCACATCAGAAATCTGGTAGCATGATGGGATGACGGCATCTCTGCTCTCACACAAAGTGCCAAAGGTTGGGGTTTTTTTTATAAGAGCAACCATTGCCACAAACCTTCTTCCCAGTTTCATCTCATCATTAAAAGTAATTCAGAAAGCAGTTTGGGAACCAGGGTCATGTGGACTTTTCCACTCAGAGGGAAGTTTAAGACCTTAGGATTCCTGCAAAACCCTTCACTGACTTCTGAGAACCCCAACCTATCACTCCATGGATTGATTAGATAATCATCTACCTACACATCAACTTTCATGTAATCAATGCATGTTTCTTCCCACATGGCACTCCCTATGTTTGGCACAGCTTCATCCAGATACTCCCACTCTTTCCTATTTATGACTCAAAATCTATTTGTCCATGAATAGATTCAGTTTGTACAGACATTGCCTGCTGCTGGTCCTCTTCACTTAACTTCGGCTGACTCACCCAACGTCGAACGTGTGAGAAAGACCCAGCATGCTGCGGACACCACTATAAATAAACGATACGAGAGCAAGCTTTGCATTGTTTGCGACTGCACCGCAGCTAAAAGCGGTGCAGTTAGAATCATATTTGCTGCTAACCAGCAAACTTGGAAATGTGGTCAATAAAGATGGTGCTGAAGCTCCTCTTGAAAAGCAGGACTTCATTAGCATGTCATCACACTGAGGAAGCAGCGCCTGACCCAGAACAGCCTCACTGAAAGCAAGAAAATACTCAGCTCCTGAAATTTCTTGTGTTGTTTTATACTCTGGCTTCTTTTGTCTCTTCAACAGGGCATTTCTTTTTTGAAGCAATGGAAAAGCTGCACCCTGGAGATGGTAACATCTCAGTGATTCTATAGCTAATGACTTCTGTGATCTGAAAGCATGTTGGATATGACCATTTTTGCAGAGCACATACCTACTGGGAACAGTTTCTGGCTAAGGTTGGTGGCAGATTTCTCACTGAAAGTTTTTTTCAGTGGAAAATTTGGCTTATGACTGAAAAGGAAATTATGGTTAAAATTGTTCTCCTCAAAAACATGATTTTTCACCTGAAAATAGAAACCTTTAGCACACAAAGTTTTTCAGATTTTCATCAATGCTTGATTATAAGACTTTCTGTTATGAGGTTTTGGGCTGTTTATGCTTTTATTTAAAAAAAATCCACTCACAATATTGACAAAAATCATCTTTCTAATCTAAATCGTCAGTAGTGGGAAAAATGTTCTCTACAGTTGATTTGTGGCAGTAGTTGAAAGGCCATAAAATTTCAAGAAAAGTGTTAAGGAAAAGATAAAAAAAAAAATACAAGAAACGGATAAGTCAGAAGAAGGAAGTGGATTAAGGATGCAGAGGACATAGGGAATGAGAAGCAAATCTGAACTACTTCCTGAAAACATTGTCAGAAAAGCTTCCCTCCACAAAAGCTAAGCACTCACTGGCAATAACTGACTATAAATATCTAAATAGCCCCAAAAGGAAATAGAGCTGAATTTACCTTAGCAGCAAGTCTTCGAAGTCCTGTTAATTTGATGATGAGCAATATAGAAATGGGACTCACGCTCTGTCTGCTGTTTTGCTCATCTCTACATCCTCCAAGAAACCCAACTGCTGCAAAATCCCTTTCTCCTTTGTCTTGCCCCCTCCTCCCTTGCCTCCTCAGTGATTATTAAATGCTATCCCTCTGATCAGCAGCTGTTTTGTGGAAAATGGTCATTTTGTAATCCACAATGCAATCACAGCACAGCTGTTCTGGGAGATTATATGGGAGGCGATTGATGCTGCGGGTTGGGATTAAGTGGAGAACAGTGACCCGCATTGACTGAGTAGAAAGTTTCTCTAAAACACAGAAATATTCCAGACATCCCCATGCAGTGGCTGTTTGGGAGCTTGTATGGAGTGAGCTGGCAGATCTTTGGCTTCAGGAAATAAGTGACCTTAGCTTGGAAACCCACAGCAGCCTTGTCATCAGGTCACTCCTGTCTCAGAAGATGGCAAAGTCCACAAGTCTTCCAGCCCTGGGATATCTTCCTGGCCAGACCCGGCAGTTGCAGAAAGGGGAGAAATAAAAAATGGGGAGAAGGAAGTTTATGCAACTCCTTCTCTTCTGAGGACTGGGATTTTAGTCAGTGAAGAGATGCCAATGCAGCCCTCCCCATAGGCACTGGAAATTTTGATGCCAAAAGGAGCCACTTAGCGGAAGAGCTGCTCAGTGGCAGACTGGCACCATGGCATCACCACCACGAAGGTGTTGTGAAACAGTGACAAGTCAAATCCAGCATTCAAAGGATGGGAGAATGAAGTAGACTGTCTGTGTCCCTTATAGCAGCAGTTTTACCAAAAAGTGAAGTTCACTGGGAATCCCAGCTCCCAGCAGGTTCACATTGGATGGATTTGGGAACCTAATAAGGAGAGACAGAGACTCACACTTACCCAAAGTCCCCTCTGAGCTCTTGTCCTGAAAGTTTAAAGGCTCCCGCAGTACCTGAAGGTGTTGATACCCCTCGTTTGGTATCAAAACTGTGAAAAGTAATAATGAAATCACCTCTCAGGAGAATGCACTGTCACTAGAGGGCATGGAGCAGAGCTGCACTGAATCAAACTGCAAGGGAGAGGAGCATCCCAAAGGTACACAACCTTCTTCCCCACAAAGGCTTTGCCCAGTGCTAAGTGGGTGAGACTCCCACCACCACTGGGAGGGAGCAAAGCAGATTCCCTGCATGCCTGCCATGCTTCTCCGCTGGGACAGAGGAAGCCAGTGGTCCATCTGCTCTCATTGCCCCACTTCCAACACCAGAGCTCAGAGGCTGGAGGCAGGTGTAGGAATAGTTCTGGGTGATAGCACAAACTGTGACAGCCCCACACAGCACAGGCAGCAGACAGAGCCCACATGTTCATGGTCCAGCTTGTGGGCTGTGCTATCCCAGGCTCCTGACCCTTCCTGCCCTGAGCAGAGAAGGCAGTAGCTCTGTGGTTAGTGTAATCCCAGTCACTGCTTAAACTCCTCTAATATAGATAATCATTTCTAAGACGGACTAACTGAAAGCAATGCTGAATGTCTCTGTGCTCCGTGGACTGCCTGCAGGTTTTTGATTAATAAAAGGTTCTGTTGAAACAGATGTACTTAGTTTATTAAAGTAGGTAGGATAACAGCTGATGCTGTTTAAAAAGAGAGTGTTGCTTTTTTTTTTCTTTAATTGTTCAGCCTGCATCTGGGCACCTTAAGATTAACTTCTAAATGCTCAGGAAAAAAAAAAAAAAAGCCTGGTTTACAGGCTCAAGAATAAATAAAGTTCATCTCTCTACTGATAATCCTTAACGTTAACACCCTTGTAATTTTAAGCTCGATGAGAGTATCATTAAAATGGAGTCTATGTCAGTTTCTAAAGCTGGGATCATGTCATATATATTGATGAAATGAGACTGAGTTAGTTTTATATGGATAAGAATTCAGGCAGGTAAATAAATTTATCAGAAATATACTATGGTTTCAAGATATGCATAGAGCAGATTTAGTATTCTGAATAATGGTAGATATTTATCCTACCAGAAGATGGCAGTCTTTCTCTGGTCTCCTTTTTATGAGTCTCTACTGCTCATGTGTGTGATGGGGGAAGCAACACCAAAGTTTTAGACTTCTATTTCTTCCCTTAAAATTCCCCCCCACACACACCTCTTTTTTTACATTTTTATAAACACAAACTCTTTACCTGGCCTGTGATATGGGATGTAGGTCCTTCTCTTGGAGTTATCTGAGCCTGGGAACACTTGAAATCACTGAGGAAATAAAAGAGGAATTAATGCAAGAGCTTAACAGGGCATTTGCTCCACCTTCTGCCCTGCATGGAACTATTCTTTCTAATACTTTTCCCACTATTTTGTCAAGTACCATATTAACTTTCCCCAGATCATTGCACACAGCTGATAGAACACCAACACCAGAACATGTTTCCTAATATTCAACAGTCTTCCTTTAGCAAACTTCCCTTAGCAAAATTATGGGGGCTTTGTTTGGATTTGTTTTGTGTTTTGGTTGATTTTTTTAAAAATGTCTATTCGAAACTCGCTCTAATCTGACCACCTTATGGACAGGAAAATCAATCTGTATCTGTCTTTCACCCTACTGTGCCACCCAGTTTTCTCCTCTTTGTATCTGATATTTCCCACCATAACTTGCCTTGGTTAGAGTTTTTGGATGTCTCTTTCTCTTTGAACTCAGCAGCAGCCAGTCCCTGGTGACTTGTTTAAAATTCGCCCATTGAAGTGAATGCCCACAGCAGTTGACTTCCTGCACAATCAGCCAAGCCCTTGGCTTATAGAAACAAAACAAGGAAACAAAATGCAGAGCATAAGCTTAGCAAAGCCCCTCTGTAGCGACTGCCAACTCTAAAAAACCCCGGGCATTTACAAGTGATGCATTTTAATCCTGGTTCTATCACTATCTACACCTGGGCTTTGGGTGTATCCTGCCCCAAAGTGATACACTCATCTCCCAGGGATGTTGGTGGAAAAGAAGGGCAAGAAGACCTTACCAGGTAAGGCACAGAAGTTGCAATACTTAACTGGAGGGTCTCAAGAGGCACACAGCTCTTCATAGCCCCCCCATGAAGCAATCCTCCAGGGCTATCAGGGATCATATGCTGTCCTGACACTGGCTCTTCAGCTGACCTGAAGAGGAAAAGAGAGGAGGAAGAGTGACTGGTTACACCCATAAAGTGTCTCTGTGAAAACTGGACAAAGATGGGCTAATACTCACCCCTCATTCCACACATTCCTCACACATGACACTTCCCACCGCTCCTGTTTTTGCTGTCTTTACAGGAAGATCATTCAGTATTGCAGTCCCCTCCCTCACTACCACACAGAAAGCAGCATGTCTCCCGAGTGACAGTGACATGGAGAGAGCCAGACTTCTCAAACCCAGTGACAGACTGCAAATGCCAGATTTCTCCCTGAGCTCTGAATAATTCCACTCAGATTGTAACCTTTATTTAGCTGTTTGCATGATGCATTAACTCTTGCTCTAAAAATGACCTCAACGGGCATATTTTTTCTAGTCTAAGCACATTTAAAGGTGAATTCCATTTTTAAATGTGAACAGCTTACATTGCTAGACATCAAGACTGTGGCAGAACAGAAATAAAGATTGAATTGGAATAAATAAATGCGTCTTCAAGATAGACAAATGAGTCCATCAGTTTGGACCTAACCGCTTTTTGGTTTTCTTCTACTATTTTTTTTTCTTTAAACAAGTATTACTTGGCTGGATTTTTTTTACTAGTCTTTATGGTTATCAACCATTCAAAAACCACACAGAAAGCAGACATGAAAAGAAAACAAAAAAGATGCAGCAACAGAGACTTTGAGGACTCAGGAGAGATTACAGGTGTCTCAATTTCTGAATAAGAATTACAAGACCATATATTACATATAAGGCTAGGGGGTTACTTTTCACAGAGTACTTAAACTGTAGCATCTCTAGGAAGTGTTCATCTGAGCACACAGAATAAAAAGTTATTTGTGTAATTTAGCTAACCATAAACTGTTAGCAGATAAGAAAGCCCACATTTTTTCACATAGATCTGTAAGGACATTAAAGAGGAACCAGTCCTGAAAAGGGTCCATACAAACCCCCAAGTAGATAAATGCTTACCTTATCCACTGCTCACTGTCCTGATCTGCTCCTCTGAGGCATCCAGTGAAATACCACAAGGCGATTATGGACTCTCCCCACTGTTTCTTTGTCTCTGACTGAACAGGTAGCAGCCAAGAAATTCCATGAGATCTGATGAGATGCTTTGAAATGTACCAAGTCTGTCATTTTATTGATGGTTAAATTCTTTCTGAGCTCGCTAAATCATCACTGCACATTATACCAGGCGCAGGATTGGCAGGGTGTCCACTTCTGCAGAATGCATCTTTGTAATTTGGTAGTCCCGTTTGTGAAAATTGTTTCTAGTTAAAATCTGCCACTTATGGGATCTCAGTCTGTTACTATATAGAATCACAAACACCCAGACTCAATGACTATCACAGGCTCATGGAATTTTTATCATCAAGAGGAACCATTACAACAACTTTGTCTCATCTCAGGGGTGACAGAACCCAAAGAACTTTGGATGACCATTTCTAGTGGTACACAGAACTCCTACTGGAGCTACAGCACGTATTTTATACAACTAACTGGTATTGACTGTGCAACAGAGTATGATGGAGAACCCATCACATCCTTAGAAAAGTTATTCCAGTGGTTAATTAACCTAATTTTTAAATTTTGCTCTTGGCCTCTAAGCACAGTATCTGCTTAGTTTTCAAACCTCATCAGGCTGCTCCAACACACAAATAAATAGCCACCGAAATTATTTCCTAAAAACGTTATTCTAAGAGTCACAAATCAATGGATTTCATTACAGGCACTCAGTGTGATTTAACCAGTTGGCTTATGGCCCAAATTCCTGGTTCTGTACTTGGCTCTGACACACAATTTTCCCCTCCCATTGGCCAAGTCATTAGTGGTGCGTTTACACTGCAGTCAAAGCAGTGGCAGTGATGGGGAGTAAACATTCAGTGCTTGTTTTAATTGGGTGTTGCTAGGAATTTCACTCCAGCAAAATGGAGCACAATGCAGGGTGCAAACCTCAGCCCAGAAGTGGAGTAAACTGTGCTGAACTCTGCTTTGCCATAGCTGGACTGATACTTCAAAAATAGTTCTTGTTTCCATATACTATTATGTTGGGTCTTTGTAGTCATTCCCACAGATGCAAATCTACAGCACAGCTGAATCTTGTTGATGTTGGAGTCAGCACAAAGACAGTGAGAGACATTCTGTTTTGATAATGACAAAATTCAAGAATCTAAAATTAATCTGTGCAAGCAGTACATCACATAAGCAGGTGATCTTGCAGTCAAAGAAATGTTTTGTATGTTTTAAAGCAAAAAAAAAAAAAAAGCTGAAACAATACAGTTGGACCACACTTCACTTTGGTTTTATACATGGAAATGAGAAAGCCAAGCAATTGTTCTTTACTTCATTTTACCTTTTCCTCCATTTCACCATAGTGAAGCAGAATAAGTGAAGTTAGAAGAAGTCTCCTAAGATTATCTAGTCAATTCAGCTGCATCAGTATGACCTAAGCACCCTGAAGACTTACAAGCCAACTGTTAAAATTTTCTTTGAGGGAGTTACTACTCCATCCTGGGTTGAAGTCCCTTGCAATAACTTTTATCCAATCAACTCACAATATAGAACAGAAAACTTTTCCATCTCTGCTAAAGGCCATGGTCTACATTCCACATCTGATTTATTTATTCACATGGATTGTCCTCTCAAGGCCATTGGAACTACCTGGTTTACTAAAGTTATACTCACGTGCTTGTGTTTGAGGAACCAGGCCTCAAAGGAAGCCTCTAAGCTAGCAGGAGAGGTTTGGAAATCTAAAAGAGTGAGTAAGACAGGGAGTTAGCTTTTTTGAGGCGAGACGTGGGAGGTGTGTTCGTTCTTTAGCTATTAAAAACTCCTTGCTTTGGCAAGGAAGAAAAAAGAGGGGAGAGAAAACTGGGATGGGGGAAGGATTAATGAATAAAGGGACAGCAAGGCAAGAGATGCAGCAAGCAGAGTGGCCAGAAGGCACAAGCAAGTTTCTGATGGGGCACACAAGCTTTCTGGATAGGGCAGAGATGGTAGAAAACACAGATCAGAGGAGTCAAGGTCTAATACACTGTCTAAAGGGAATAATGAAACCACCTTTCCTTACAGTGCTGAGCTGGGTTTTGTTACAGTGGGTGCTTTGAAAACCATGGTGCTAGATATTACAACTGCACCTTCTATATTTCTGGATGTCATGGTGATTATTCAGGCTTGAGGGCATCTCCTCTTTTTCTCAGATTTAATGAGGATTTTGGATTCCTTTCCATTCCTTCATGGCATTTTGGAGCTGTGGCTTCACAGACAGTCCTGCTGTCCAGTGCCATCTCCAGTGCTCATGAATCCCACGCCCTGCCACGCTGTGGTGGGCAGGATGCCAAAGCTGCCTGTGCCCCTGGGAGGAGACAGGTCAGGACAGAAGGGCAGTGACACAAGTCTGGGGCCCTGGCCACATTCCTTGCAGGCTCAGTGGGAGGAGGCAATGCCCAGAGCAGGTGGTGTCACTGCCCTGGGTGTGGGATGGATGCAGCAGTGTATGTGTAGCCAGGGAGTTTCAGGGCACCCAGGCTTCCCTACATGTCCTGAGGGAAAGGTGTGCCCCAGTTGGTAAAAACACAAACACAAGATATTTCAGAGGCAGCTAGCAGAGAAAACGGGTGTTTGCCTCTCTTCTGCTGTATTTCTTTGGTCGACTTTTTTTCAGTTGTGGTTTGGGTTTTTTTCTTTTCTGTCTCCTCCTCCTCTCTCTGTACCTCCCTGCTTCCTCACGGCCAAGTTTCCGCATGCCTGGGCAACCCCAGTTCCATGCATGGAGTGAGGACATCAGTTCCCGAGGGTAAGCCCGGCCATGGGCAGGAGGGGTCCAGCAGCAGTGACAGCAACCTGGGCCAGGGGAGGCTGGAGCAAGGTGACCCTGCAGCCACAGTCAGGAGCCTTTGTGAAGGTACATTGTAATCTGGGTCTTAAATCATGTGCTGATATTTCCATCAGGCCCACAGTCAAAAAAAAAAAGATAAAAACTTGTCCTTCTCGCCCCCATTATTTTTTTTTTCTGAGCAGGCTCAAGCTGCAATAACTCAGAAGTTCATTATTTAGCCAACTTTGGGTGGGACTTTGTCACAGATGACAAAAAATGTGTTCCCGACAGAAAAAAAATGTGATTTATTTTAAAGCAAGACATTATTCAAAAGGTGCTTTGTTGGATTTTTTTAAAAAGAAAAAGTAATTTTATATATTTTTTTAATGTGTATAAAACGGAGTATTCCCTTTCAGCCTTGTTCTCAGAAACAGCTTAGTGGTTTTGACTGAAATTAAAAACAAAACCAAAAAGAACCCAATAAAACTACTGAAGCAGACATGAGCTAGAAAATGTTGTCTCCAAGTTTGGCAGAGGCAAAAGCAACCAAAGCCAGACCTTGTGATGGAATGTGTCAAATGACTGTTACAACAAAGAGGCAACCCTACTAACACTGTCTTCTATGTTCTGTGCACCCATTAACATGCTAACCTCAACATTAGTCTTTCCCAGGTAGCCAAGGACTTCATTTGCTGAGCTTTACAAGTATTAAGCATTGTGGCTAAACAGCTTGACTGAACAAGAATTATTTGCCATCACCTGAACAAGGTAAGCATGAAGGAAGGAGAACATTTGGCTAGCGTGTTACCACAGGCAGAACTTAAAGAAATTAGGTCAGGCAGAATGGAAAGAAAACTTCAGAAACCTCTTCCCGACACTGAAAAGTAGTTCTCTGTGGAACACTTTCTCATGGGAAGTAAAGGATGCCAGACTGGATAATGCACTGGAAAATGTATTGCAGGCAAGAATCTTGCAGGAACTGGGCTAGGCTAGAATGAGATGATGGACTGGATGAGCTAGAAAGATTTTTCCATCTCTAATTTCTATTTTTTTTTTTTTTNTAAATTTGCTGTAGTTTGCATTGCTTCAAATTCCTTCTCACAAATTAGAGAATCTCTTAGCAAGGCAGAATATGAGGCTGGGGCAAGAGAGGTGGGTGTGTTTCCTGGATGGCACAAAGAAAATAAAAAAGAAGCCTGCAACCTGAAAGAGGCTGTGAAACTAGAAAGACTGGCTGGAGAGAACAGGAGGGAACACAGCTCCGAGGGGCCGTGTTCATGGGTAAGACACACTGAGGACATCAGGGGTGAGGATTAAGGATTAGGTCAATGTTAAAGAGGGTGACTTCGAGAGAGCCGTGGCACTGCTTAAGCATACTGCAATCCTTCACGGTCAGTCTTCAGCACTGGGTAAGAAGGAAGGCTCAGCTCCAGCTCTCTGCATGAATCTTCCCAGTTAGTTTTCACCAATTTTTGAGTTACCAGAACATTTTCATTAGTGTCTTCTCTCTCACCCTCCTTCTCTTTAAAACAAGAATTTTCTGTTTTGCTTTGGTTTGAACTCAGCTTTTAGAGGGTTGGATTAAAACAGGGATTGCAGAACTGGTCTTTCACTCCAATCCCATGCTGGACAATAAATATCCTTAATTACTCCCATCAGTCCTGAAGATTCACACACAGCTTTACCAATGCACTGCAATCCTGACTTTCAAAATCACTAGCATTTCAGTTCATGACTGGATGCTGTCACGGGTCAGACACTCCCCTTTCAAAGCAGGTCAGTGGCCTGTGCTACTGCCCTTTAACATTTCTGGTAAACCCCTCTGTGTTGCAATCTTAAGGATGCTCTAGAGCTCTGATAATGCGTACCTGAAGTCCAACCTGTATTGAGCAATTCTCCATCAGCCCTAGGAAAGTTCGTTTCTCCTACTGTACCACATTTATTATTCCAGTCTTGGAACACCTCTTGGTTTGGGCTAGTACAGCAGTCCAGGATAACACCTCCCTCTGCAATCATCATGCTCCAGGTTTGGTACAAAGATGATGTGAGAAGTACAATATTACTAAGATTCTCAATGAAACCATTCTGGAACTTACCGGTGTTTCTTTCCACCCACAGTCTATTACAGACCTTTAATGTGTGTTTCACAGCTTTGCTGGAGCAGATCTGCTGTTTCTTTCTCCTCATATATTAAAATTCATCTTATAACTATTAAATGAAAATTAAAATCTGTAGCGATTGAACTTCTCCACAGTCTTTCATGGCCATTTTTACAACTGGTTTAACCTCTCGACTGAAGATCTGGAGACTGTTCTTTCAAAAGCTGTAATGAGGTCCTCAAGAGGCTTTGAGATCCTCTAGAACAGAAGAGCCACTGATGTGTTCTTGTTGTTGCTAAAGAAAAAACCTGTGGGTCACAGATCAAATCTGGTAAGGTACAAGGTGTCCCAGACACCTTGCTTCCTTGGGGATGTATCTGGGGGGTGTAGGCAGGCGTGTCAGACGAGCCATACATCCAATATGACCTTGTTTATTGTATTTCCTAATGGGAAGATTCCTGTACTATCCCTTCTCCACCTCCTCACTCCCAGGCTTTCACTGGGGTCCTGACTCACACACTCGGCCCACTAGCCCAAAATGTACAAGCAGAGAAAGTGACTTGATGCCTGCAGGATCTTATCCAGCTTGCTGCATCACTGCTTGGAAAACAGCCAAGGCTTGGACTGCCTATGTCCACCCCCAAAAAGCTTCTCTCTCTTTTTCTGAGCCCCCATAGCCCCTCTCAGCTACTCAGTTATGTGTAGGCACTGAGACTTCCCACAGAAGAGAGTGGCAGGGAGTGCAGGGAGTGCCACTTCAATCTCCTATCCCAGAGGCAGAGATTTAATCAAGTGCTTTCCACAGAGCTTAGGGCTCCTAGCAGTGATGACAGAGAATGATTCTCTTTATGATCATTAGGAGGTTCTCACAGAGGCTTTCCCTGTAGTGATCACACCCTTCAGGGATACAAGTGCATCTGCTGGACATGGCAGGTACCTGCTCTGACCCCCTGCACAGCATTCACCCTTGAGCTCTCTCCTGTCCACACTGTGGCCATGGTTTCTCTTAAATCTCTGTCTTTTTAGGGTGACATCCAAGCTGGACTGAAAGACTCCAAATGCCAAGGAATTTACTGTCCCTAAACTGTCCCACTGGCTAACCAACCTCACAGTTTGGAGACCACACCCTATTTCTAGATGGCATTCAACCGCCAGCCATTGAGGTGACTTCTCTGTTACAAGCTGAGCAGTTCAAGCCATGCACAAGCCCTGACAGGCAGTTTCTGTGTTGTAAAACTGTCAGCATGCTTCATGGCAAGATTTGGCTTGTGGCAGCTAGTACTCTGAACAACAGGAGGGTACTCTCCTAACAGCAGGGCTGAGTGTGACAACGTGGGTCAGGGCATCATTCCTAACAGATTACTTGGGCAATCTTCTTTAGGGGAGAAGAAGTTTTATTCAGATGGATGCTGTGCCACTTGCCCTCAGGTTCAGAGAACTAGCTCTGGATCGCTTTATTTACAAGTGTAGGTGTAACCTAGATTTCGACAAGACCTTTTCTGCCAGAATTGTTTACTATTAGAAATCTATCTCCCAAGTGAAATATTTGTAGAGTTTGATTAAGTAAATTCTTAACTTTCTCTTATATAAACTACATTCTGATTCCTTTCCAGTTTTTAGCATCCTTTGTGAAATTCAAACAGGAAAACAGAAGACAGTTCTCCAGCATGATCTCACCAGTTATGCCTGTATTCCAGGCCCTTCCCAGTTTGCCTTCCTCTTAGGAGTGTAGCACAAAGCACAAGCCCTCCTGTCTTCACCTGTGTACCTCATTTCCAGTGTCAGGAATCTTACAGATGTGGGCCAACTGGATAATATCTTCAAATTAAGTGTCACATCCAAAAACACACTTTGCTATAAGAAGGTAGCCATGGTTTTTTGTTATTCAAATGCACCTAAGAGATCCATCTCAGGATGGATGTGCAGTTTGAGCTGACCTTACTGTTGTTATCCTCCTCTCTGTTATTTATGGGACATGCAAATATGCCAGAAATTAAATTTTCCTGATAAATGAGTTCAGTACTATCAGGCTAAAAGTTTACACCCATAGGAGCCCCGCTAGAAGCACTTGATGATAACAGGATCTCCCCCTGGCAGGTGCTTTCTGAGGTCTAATCAGTGATATTCTTCCCAGTGATGCAACAGCAGTGGTGTTGGGTTTTTGCCTCTCACTCTGCTCTCCACAAGAAGGTTTCTGCATCTTAGCCCATGGACTCTTAAATGCCACAGCCTTGATCATTACATCATAACACAAAAAATAACTGCGACTCAGTCTCTCTACCTCTTGTCTCTATGACTGCAGGAAGGCTCAGTTATTTCTTCACAGGGCTGTTGGTAAGGCCAAATCAGGGAGCCACTGCAGGACACTTGGTGATACAAGTTAGGTGAGCACGTAGACAAAGTCACCCTGTCACTACACCTGCACTCACCGACTTGGGGATACACTGATGCAAGCTTTGCCCTGTTGCAAAACAAATACTACAGAGTTTCAGCCTCACCAGCCCTCAGGTGTGACACAGCTGTCACTGTGCCTCAGCACACTTGTCACTACCTTGCTAGGCAACCATCACAACGTGTTAATGGCCTGTCAGTATACCGCAGGAAGGTCATAAGGCCGAATCTTCAGCAGCGATCTTCGGAACTTCCTTTGTTGAGCTCCCCTTGGCCAAGCAGCCAAGGAGAGATTCTCTTCAGCAAGCAGTATTTGCCTGAATAATAATTTAAAAAAACCCAAAAGGGACAATAAAAGACTCAGCCTGCTTTGCAAGCACAGCTGCACTTTGCAAATATGAGCCTAATTTCCCAGCCATTAGAATGTATTTTTCTCCATATCTGTCCTTTTTTCCCCCAGACAAATACTGCACTCTCTGTAACATGGGCAAAGTTTTAGGGCCTAAATCCAGCGCCCTTGGAAAACACCGTATTTGCCACGCTGGAAGCTTATTGTCAGTGCAAAGACTTCCCCCTGAAGTCTTATCCCTGACTGGTAACCTCTGCTGGGGCACTTGGAGGGACAAGACTTTGCCTTCAGCAGAGAGCAAGGTGGCATTAAGTGCTGAGACCTAGATAAAGTCAAGAAAGCAGGAATCTTATTGTGCTAACCCTTATCTCCAGAAACTACTTTGACATGCAGAATGTTTGTTCGAAGTGATTACTTGGGTGGAGAGGTTATTGTTGCATAAATTATTTACTTTTAAAACCACAGTTATTTGCCTCCACCCCTCTCACCACTGCCCTGTGTACCCCAGCACTAACACACCTTAGTATTTGGGAACACTGGGAAGGACTATAAAGAGCACTAGGAGTATGGCTGCTCTAGGATGCATCTGGCAAGGGACACGGATGTCCACTGGAATCAATCATCAGCACAAGAGCAAAAAAATCACCTGCCTCTGCTGTAAGGGCTACTGGCAGAGTAGCCCCAGGGGAGCAGGGGGCACCAGTGCAACGATGTGAAGTAAGAGCAAGCCTGGTAGAAAGGCATCAATTCCTTTACCTTTGCCTTTCCCTGCCTCTGCCAGATCAGAGGCCAGGGTCAGTGTCAGTTAATTAATAGCCCTTGAGGACATGTTTTTGCAGTGAATATGGTGGTGGTGCTAGGTTGACAGCTGGACTTGATGATCTTAGAGGTCTTTTCCAGCCTTAATGATTCTATGATGTATGAAATAAACACAGTCTTACACAGACGTCATGCACATTGGGGACGTATTCCCTCCCATCCCTGCAGGTGACAAGTAGATCTGGCTCTCTTCTCCTAATGCTCTGTGCATCTGAGACACTCAGCACCATTCCTTAACAGCTGCCTGAAAGGAGCAGGGAGCAGAATTGAATTGAAAGGAATGGCTTTGGATATACTGGTGACTTTGCCACCACCACTGCACTGATAAGATACACCTCAGAGTGTACAGGAGAGATGGAAAATCAGCACTGGATTACTGCTTAGAAGGAGCCTGTGTTCCCTGAGATCATTGGCAACACTTGCACTGGTTTTTTGTGGTGCAGGTCACACCCATACTCTTCATCCCAGACAAAGTAAATTCATTTCCTGGCCTGCAGTGTGTTCTGCTGTGTTCAGTCTAGTTTTGGAGACCAGAACTGACAGGCTTCCAATACTGGGTTTCCCTTGGGAAGCTATTCCACACACCAACAAAAGTCAGTTCCTAGCAAAGATTTCCTGATATTCAACTGAAAATTTCCTTTCTTTCCCTTACAGCAGCTATTTTCTTTTGGATCATCTCCCTTATGCAGTGTATTCCACTTGCCTTTCAAGGCAAAGTTTCATCACCATGTATGCAAGTCTTCTCAGAAGAATTCAGAGAAGAATTCTTCTTCTCAGAAGAATTACCAGCCGCAGTGCTGCCCTGCCCTGGTTCACCGCCCTCTCAAAAGGAAGCACACTGCTTGCAGTGCTGGGAGCAAGAGCCAGATTTTCAGAATTATTAAGAAAACACAGTTCCAGAGCAATTTGTAGGAGCTACAGCTGTGACCATCTCCAGCTGCCCACAGCAGGCAAAGAGGCTACAATCCAGTGGGGCAGAACAGGTTGCCTCCAGATGGAGGTCTTGCTGCTCCTGATGACAGCCTTGTTATCACCAGAAACAGAATAATTGAGGTGTGAACGTCAGCATCACATGTCTAGAAATACTCCCCAAAGTATCCAAACTGAAGAGAAACAAGAAAAGAAAATGTTTTTCTGTCAGGCCAATCACTGTGTACTCTGAAACAGGGACCCGGATCTCTGCAATAGCCACACTAGTGATGACTATTGCGTTTCAGCATCACACTGATCTCTAAGGACAGTGATGGCTGATTATATTTCTGACCAGCACCTAGTATGTTGGGGCTCTAGCTTCTCAGCACTGCCAAAGGGCAGATAACAGTAATAATCATTAGTAATAACATGGTTTGGTTTGTTTCCTCAGACTGTTAGAATAAGGTGTCAGTAAGAATTATGAGCATTTTGCTTGCCCTTTATATCAGTGCAAATTTAATCATAGTGCTACAAAGGTGTTCATTTGGGTATATGAAGCCATAGAGTTGCTAGCTTTAGGCACAAGCAGCCATATTCCCCAAAATACAAGTCTATTCCAGATGTTCTGGTGACCGCATCACACAAAGAACAATTTTAACTTGAGAAAAGAAAAAAAAAAACAGTCACTTACTCCTCAGAGATCTTAACCCCTTGTTCCCTCAGCAGGGAAATAGTCATAATATGCGAGTCAAACTGAGGTAGCATGTAGGCCAAATATGGCCCAGATGTGTACAGACCATTAAATTACATTACATTTACAGGGCAGCCTAGAAAGCTAAATTGAGTCAGACAAGTACCTATAAAACATGTCATGGTTCAAGTCACTCTTGTTCAGCACTTTATTACTACCCTCTCAGCTATGACGCACGAGCTGAACACTGCCTGTAGTAGTATGACGTGAAACAGGACAGCATAAATCATACCCTGCAACAGTTAACTTTTCAAAAGGGGAATGAAAGGATGCCTTTAATCTCTCAGGGGTTGAGGATTAGAAAATTGATACAGTTCTACTATAATATATTCCTTCAACTCTTGAGTGCTTGTATATTCACAATACATCTATTCTTCTCAGAATAAGGCTCCCTTACTCTAAGAGTAAAAATTCAACAACCAGCCACAAATGGTTCCCAAATTATACTAACTTAGAAAACAGCCTCTCTAGTCTGTTCAGATTTGCAGTGCAAGGAGGAACATCAAGGCGGATGTTCCCAGGCAAGCAGGCACACAATAGGAGAGCAACAGTACCTTAGTGTGACGCCAGAAGTTAAGGTAGTTGGACCATTCAGGCCCTAGAGATCCAATATAGGCTGAAAAACCTGAGGGTATTGTGCAGCCAAACCAGTGGATTCCCACAGGAAAGGCACAGGAAGCTGCTGGCCCTTATCGGAACATAAAAGCAGACGGAATCCCATTGGGAAACAAACATGACATTCCCCTCACCTTTTTTTTTTTTTTTAAATTTTTATTTTAAGGAAAAGACACACCTGTTTCCTCTGTGCCAGGCCTTAAATTCCAGACCACCAGCTCAATGATCTTTGTCCTATTAGTCATGACAGCGGCATTTATGACAATGATGAGTGTGGCTGTAAGCATTGTAAAGCACTCCATAATGCTGTCACAGAAGAAAGGCTATACAGGCTAAACAAACCCAGCGATAACAACTAAGGCTCTGTTCCAGGGTATTTAAAATGGAATTACAAATTATTCACCTTCCTGGCAGGCAGGGGGTCAGGTTACAGCAATTTACTCTAACTCAGCAAGGAGGATGCAAGAAACGTAAAGTTTTATTCAGTGGTGGAAAAGTTACCAGGAGCCTGAGTGAACTGCTCTACAGACAAAATGCAGCCCACAGGCCACTGGCTGGACCATTTGGACAAAATCTGTTGTGGATGTTGGAACCTATGCAATGCTTCAGACAACTTCATTTAACTGTTACTGGGTATATTACCTGAGCCTTAAATCTACCAAATCCAGGCACACAAGAAACTGAACAGAGATGCTTGCTAGTTTGTGTGTTGGTGATTTTCAGGGAATCTGAGGGCTGCATAGGAAAAACAGAGTTACTGCATGGGCAAGGTTGAGGCTATTCACACCAGTGGAGGATAGGGTGCAGAAGAATGAACACCCCTTTCTGAACTGCTTTCAGTGCGCATATTTGGAGACCTCAAAACTAGGAAGCCCTAAACCCAAATAATAATTTCCTTGTGGGAAAGAAAGTCTGGAAGTCTGGCACTTGAAAAAGGATGTGAGGGTCACAGGTTTCTTCATAAAGCCTCTTTCTGCCATGCCTGCAACAGAGTATTTAGACAGAAGGTTACATGGACTGGATTTCAAAGCAAGGAATGTCAGCAGAGATCTTCCAGCTGTGAATGGCCTCCAGATGTGGGCTTTTCTTCTCCAGTCCTGGGGGAGGGGATATAATTAAGTGGAAAAACGTTGTCTACCGATGAGGGTGGGCAGGCAGAGAAGGCGGAGTCAGAAACTGGGCAGAACAAAACAGGGGGAAAAAAGCAGGACCATAGCTGAATGGTTCAGGACATATATGATCTTAAAAGCTGTAGAGTCTGAGAAGAGATTGGTCATTAGATGACTGGACAGGCATCAGCAATCAAGGCATTTGAAATGGGAAAGGCCAAATAAACCAAAACATAGCTTTGTTTGCAGAGAGAATATTCTCCCCCTCCCAGAGCTGTGACAGGATCTTACATTATGAAGCACCTCCAGAGAGGCTGAGGCTAGGACGGCTTGCTGGTTGAAACTGTGCTAAGCCATAACCAACGTGTTTCCCTTACCGGCACAGTTCTGGACTTGTAGCTAGTTATCCTTTCCTCCACAAGAGATTGTCTATGGACAGCTTATACCTCCTTTCAGCTTATTCATGCAAAATTATTCTCCTCTATTGAAACTTGTCCCCAAGCAGTGAATCTGTGCAAGCTGCAAAGACCAACACCACTGGGGAGAAATTTTACTCTCAGTTATTTCTGCAAATATTCTACTCATGGCTGCAAATACACAGAATCCAAATTCCATTACTGATACAAAGCTTGGCATTTCCTGCTTGGACAGGTGTAACTGTTTGGATCAGACAGCCAGGGCATATTGACTGTTCATTCAGCAAGGGAAGATTATGTCTCTTCTATCTTCTAAATGTCTAATGACATCTACTGCCCTGGCCAAGCTAATGGGAAAAACAATGTTTTCTTGATTTTAAGAACATTACCACAATCTTTGTTTACTTTCACTCAAAAGTCCCTATTTCTGGTTTCTGATATGTCCTAGCACACCAGTGCAAAAAACATTAAGAACGTCTATAAGAGATGTCAGTTGTCCATCTGGAAGTTTGTGCTCTTCTCCAGCTTACTGGTTCACTTGCCACTTGTCCTGTATCACCAGTGGTCGGATGACAATTTAGGAAAATAGTGTAGGGAAAAAAAAAAACAAACTAAAAATGTAACACAACCCGTGGTAGCCCAGATTAAATAAGCAGTGACTCTTCTCTAGCAGTCACCAGGTATTTAGGAAAGAAGTACAAGAAACGGAGGAAACATAAGCTATATCCCAGTCCTCCTGTTCACCTCCAATCAGCCTGCTCTTTAGGACACTTCTGATGCAGAGGTAACAAAGAAAATATGCTGCATAGATGTGCCTAAACCCTCTGTGGATTGTCTTCCACCAACACTCTGTGGCAGAGTTCCATTATTCCTAGATGCCTACGTGGAAAAGCTTGTTTATTTTAAACCTGTTGCCTAACCAGTTTATCAAGTGCCATTAGTTTTTGCGATATGGAACTGCATGAATGTTATTTCGCTGTTGACATTCTCCATACCATTTGTGATTCCCTTTCAGGAATCTCTTCTTCAAGATTAGCAATCTATGTTTCCCCAGAAACTATCTCCTACTTCTGATCATTGTTGATGTCCTTTCTTCTCTTACTAGTGTTACTTTATGCTCTTCAAAGTAGTAACCAGAAGCACTCACAACTTTCAAACTTTCAGCAGACCATGAAGTACACAGAAGCATAATCATGTTCTTTGTTTCTTCTGTACTCATTCCTAACATTTCTCTTTGGCTTTTTGACCTCAACAGAGCCTTGAGAGAATGTTTTCAGCAGCCTATCCTCAATGAATCCAAGAATCTCTTTCTCTGCTAGCAGCAGCTGGTTTAGAGCCATCCAGTCTATCTGTACAGCCAGACTGTTTTCTTCCTAGTGGAATTGCCTTGCATTTTCTGCCCCTGAATTTCATTTGCCAGGGAGTGTCCGGCCACTCAGAGTCAGGAGATTTTCTGCAAGCCTTCGCAGGCAGCCTCGTGTTGCCGCTCCGGAATAATTGTGGGACACAAGTAAACTGTTAACTTGCTGTTCGTGTTCCTCTCCAGACTGTAACAAGTGTGTTGAATAGCACTAGTGCTAGCACAGAGCCCTGTGAGGTCCTTCTGATGAGCTCTTTGTCGAGACTGACCATTTGAAGTCCTCAGGTTGACGCTTGTTTTCTTACTTATGATCCCATTTACAGAGCTCTCCACAGCCAGAGCTCGCCTTTGAGACTGGTCCAGTGCCCAGGACTGCCTGGCACCAGCCCTTACAGAAGCAGTGTGCTCAGACAACAGGTATGTGAGGATAGTCTTTGTGATAACTAGACTTAGTTGCTTAAGTGACCTGGACCTTAAATATAGCAAATACAGGGATGCAAGAAACTGAACACAGATGCTTGCTGGTTTCTGTGGTTTTGAGTTCCAGGGGATCTGAAGGCTGCATAGGGAAAATAGAGTTATTGCACAGGGAAGATTGGGGTTATCCACACCAGCGGAGGATGGGGTGCAGATCTGTACCATCCCACTGTAACTCCTCAGCTCCATTGAGCTGAAACATTCCTGATGTGTCCCTTCCCTTCATCTATGGGACCAGTGATGGCAAGCCAGGATGCCTTGGGCAAGTTTCCATCAGCTGCAAACAAGCCTGTACACAGAAGGATCCTCCTCGAGCCATCTACAAAGAGTAGGATGGATCAGAAACACATCAGTGGGCCAAGTGTGGGCACAGCACACCCTCCACTCTCCTCTGCCAAACCACAGGCTCTCTGAACCGGGATGTCACCCTGATATCCTATTCTGATACACCCCAGCTCCTCCATATTTTGCCTCTCAGAATCCCCCAGCCCACATTCTGAACTGCAAAATAGGCCTTCTGCTCCTGAACTGGAGCTGTCAATAACTGCATGGTCATGTGCCCAATGGTTTCAGGTGCCACACTGTCTCCAAGGCGAGAGGGGCCACCTTGGGGGAAAGCAAATAGGAAAGTATCCCAGGCATGAAAATGCCTCTGTGGTTCTCAAGACAGGAATTTGCCTCACACCCATCCTCTCCCTCTATTCCTCCACACTGCTTGGTGCAGCTGCAACAGCAGCAGAAGCAACAGCGGGCAAGTTTAGTCACTCCAGCACCTGAGTATCGATTACACCTGAAGGTGAAAAACAAGCAATCAAAAACAAGGTGTCAGCTCTGCCAGAGGATTCTCCTTGACTCCCAGTTTGGGCCCTGTGCCAGTCCTCACCCTGCTGTACTTCAACATCCCAGCTCTTCCCATGACAGTCTGGCAGGTGTTTATTCAGGCAGAGGCATTTTGCTTCACATGTCTTCAGCCTTCACGGAAGGAAGAGAATTTCCAGAGCCGCTTTCCTGAGCAGCACTGAGCAACCTAACACCACTGACAGAGAGGACAGGCAGAAAACAGCAGCTTCTTTGTGTTTGGGTCAAGCCCTCCCATTGCTTGTTTCTGCCTGCTGACATTTCCCTAGACGGCAAAAGGATTTTTAAATTACAGTGACAAGCTGGCCTTTCTTGTATTAAGAACTCAGCTCTACAAGTAGCACATGGTATGCAGCAACAGCCTCCTTTCAGAGATTGCTCTCCTGGGAGGAAAACCCCCCCCATATCTCCAGTGACTCAGAGCCTCTCAGCTTGGCGACTCTCTCCAGGGATTTTGGGAGGGACAGTGCATACCGAGTGACCCATGCTGGTGAGCAGCATCAGCTGCCGCTGGGACACAGTGGGATGGAGAACACTTAGTTGCCACTTTTATGAGTACTGGGAGTGATCAGTTTCCAGCAAAGAGAAAGGCTGGGAGTTCATGTCTCCCATGCAGCCACATATCTTGCTCCCTGAAAAGGGGATAGCAGAAACAACAGTAAAACCCCTGTGAGAGATGAAGATGCACATCAGCTACCAAAGACTTTGCAGCTTCCATTTGTCATTGCTGTTTCCATCCTGCTTTCACTCTGCAATCACTTGTTTTGGTGGTTGTGACATGCAAAGATCTCTGTTAACTTTCAGAGCTCCACCTTGCCCACTCTTTGCCCCAAGGCACAAATATCACCTCTTCGTTGAGCCATGAAGGTAACAGCACTGGATTAAAACAAGTGAATAGGAGGCAGCACAGGGAATCTCCATAAGCAGCAGAGCAGCTCATAAGCTTTCATTTACAGATCAGAGCTGGTCTGCCGTGACACACTACTGCTTCTGACTAACAATGAGCCCATCCTTGCTGTGACATTTGGAGAGTTCAAAAGACACTATCTTCCCTTCCCTCCACCCTGAACACTTTTCTTATAGAGAAAAGGAGTCCATAGCCAGCCAGATGGAGCTGTGGTGATCTGGTGGGATGCTGTTCTGCATGTGGTTCATGAGTCAAAAGAGCCTCTTTTGCCATCATCTGTAGAAAACACCACCAGTTTAAGGAGTATAACCAGCTGTAAGAGATGTAACTCAAGTACCACATAGGAGTTCCTAACATGTGGCTCACTGCCTCTTTAGCTACAATAATAGAAATAGGACATCGGAGTGGGTCAAACACCTGCCTGCACATTGCTCACCCCAACACACGCACTGAGCAGCACTGTGAAGAGGATCAGACCCTGCACTTAGAAGGCTCTTGCCCTGTTCTTCTGGAAGTCATAAAATCACAGAATATTCTGAGTTGGAAGGGACCCACAAGGATCATTGAGTCCATCTCTCAAGTAAATGGCCTGTACAGGGATCAAACCCACGACCCCGGTGGTGTCAGCACCATGCATATAACCAAATGAGGGTGATGAAGATGATGGTGCCCCTTGTGTTCCTCTGTGTTTCACTTGACCCAGTAAACTCATCATTCATACTGAACCCGGCCACCACAAAGCTATTGTTGCAGGTTATTCAGCCTCTGTCTCATTTTGCTCACTTTCATCCTCTAGTCCAATTTGGGCAATTATTATAAAGTAGACTCATTCTCTTGCATATCACAAGAGATGTAGCATTTGCTCTCAGCAAGGCAGTACCTGCAGCCTTGGGGCAACTCTTAAGCTTCAGTCCAAGGTTCAAAATCTGCATTTCTTCAATTCACCTCCAAGAGTCCTTATTCTTCACTGTAAGCACTCTTTACCAGCCTGCCATGTTCTGTGCTTCAGTTCATTAATTCTCATTTTTTGTCATATATCTAAGAGGGATGGAAGTGCTCAGACATACCTATCAAATTCAAGCAACTATTTTGTGATATTGAGATGTTTTGCTGATGTTTTGTTTACACTCATAGAGCATCGCCCTTTATAGGTACACTTGAAATTAAAAAGCCCATCTATCTAATTACCCTATCTAATCACCCTCAGAGCCTGGCAATGTGGTGAGTGCCCCCTTTAGCCCTCTCTTGCTAGCTCATGCCTTCCCCCATATTCCCAGCATGGAGCTGCACAGTGGCATGATGCCTCTGACTTTGACTGGTATGAAGGTATCACAGATCATCCAGGCAATTCCTCAGTCCCTCAGCACTGTTGCGACTACACTGGAGTGATCCCTTTCTATTGTATTTAAGGGAAATCTTCTCAGCAATGAAAATCTTAAGCTTTCACTGTCATTACCACTGATAGGGCATCTCTGGGGATGAAACATAGCTCTGAGATTTGTAGATGTGAGAGGGACATCAGCATCTGAAGAGCTCTAAATGACATTATCTGCTAAGTGCTATACCACAATGCAAGCTTTTCTCCAGCTCTCTGTCTGCTGTCCCTGTTAAGTTCCTTCCAGCTTTATTTCTCTTGCAAGTTCCAAAGGCTCACGCCCTCTGAATAGCTAACTTTGAGTTTATTTTCTCCCAGATAATAGGCTTGCATTTTTCTAGTTTGAATCTCGTGCTATTATTTCCTGCCCATATCCTTCCTCAAGCATGAGGGAGCCATGCAAGTGGTGACTACATCACAAAAGGAGAAGGAATGGAGTCAAGAAAAATTTTGTGCTTATGAATGCATAAGGCACAGACAGGGAGTGAGTGTGTAAAAGGGGAAGCAAAGTATAACTTATTTCCTTCTCAAAATCCAATGGAGAGCTGGCAAGAAGCAGAGAGTGAGGAAGAAGAGAGAGAGTTTAGGTAAATATTCAGTCTTTGTGCTGAGGTGAGAGGTCTTCCCCCTCAAAAATTCTCTCTTTACCACCAGCTTCTCAACATGGTGTCACTGCTTCAATCCCTGATTCAAAATCAGAAAGACTGCTGTGAAATCGATGCAAGTTGTTCCAGTTCTGTCCTGCTGCAAATAAACTCAGAAGCTGGCCCATAGTGTGACACAAGTGGAGGTTTCCTCTTTCAGAAGGGAACCTTTGCTCTGCAGTCACAGGAATCATTTCCCCCTCTGTCAGGGAATGGAAAAGCAAAAAACAGATTGTCCCCTCCCTCTGCCGTGCAACAGCAACAGGAAGGACAGGACTTCCCAGCCTCCTGCCAGCCCTCTGCACTTGGCTCAGGAACTTACAGATTGAAGTTGTTATCCTTACTGGCTGCATCATCCATGATGTTCAGCCCTCTCTGTCCTGCCCTGACCTTGTCCAGCCTGTCTTTCCATCTCAGCTACACTTCTCTTTTTCATTTCTCCTACCTCCTCACTGATCTTGCTGCTTTTCCTGCTCACACCAACCCTTCCCCGCACTGGGAGACCAGTACGGACACCACTAGCAAGCCTTCCCCAGGCTTTTCTTTCCATTTAGTTGCAAGAGTGATCTGCCTGTTTGGTTTGTTAATACGCCAGGTCCCTTGCAGTGTCTGCCATCTATCCTCCTAGGCTAGAACTCTCCCTGCATATCTGTAGAGCCTGTGACACTACAACGTTACTTAAATAAATGAATCCTGAAATTCAAAAAATGCAAGTTACTGCAAAGAGTGAGAAGCAAATATGAAGTCTTCATGTCCCTTCCAAGCCTTACCTCTGGCTGGAGAAGGAGATCCTACAAGTTTCTGAGGACACCAACCTGCTCTAAGAAGAAAGTCTTGAGTGGAACACATGCAAACAGCTCATAGGAGCAGCAGATAAATAGAAACAAGTCCCCTTGTCAAACCTCAACCACAGTGCAAGTGACCCGCCCTTGCCTTGGCCGCTTCACCAAGGTTGGTTTCTACAGCCAATAACAAAGTTGCAGTCCAGGACACGGGGCAGTCAAACAGCTAATTCTCTTTGTGGCACTGAATGAAAGGAGAACAGAAAGACGCTGTCAACTTATGCCATTTCTTGGTGCTTGTAGGATAGTTTTTGCTCCACTAACATGGTGAAACCTGTTGGTGAAGCAATCGGGTGTGTGTACTGCATGGTACAACAGTCACAGAACACAGAGAAGCAGGAGCAGGATAAAGCAATAAAGAAAACCTCCTTGGCTGGCAGAATGGAAGAGAGAGACCTTCATGTGCAGGTGGAGAATACCAAAAACCACCATCCCTTTGATGTGGAGTGGGAGAGGTTCTTGTGGAAAGTGACAGCTCAGATGGGTCTGCCAGGGCAGAGGTACCATTTGCAAATTATAAGCACATGCCTTCAGCTGGGCTGTTTCCAAAGGAAAAAAGGAAGAAAGAGACTTAAGATAGAGCCTAAAGTAAGGCACCTCTGGGCTACCTGACCCCCTAAGAACTAGTTCAAACCCCTTCACCAGTTACAAATGAATTGCCATTTAGCCGGTCTGGCAGAATCTTCTGAAGAGACCACAGTGTATTTGTCAGACAGTGTGAGTGTGATGCCAGCCACTCACTACACAGGAAAATCATATCTCCCTTTCTAACTTAAAAATGAAGTGTACGGTACTTTCCACATGAGAGGACAAAACTAAATTCCTATAACTATGAAATTATAATAGAAATTGTCTCCTTATCTCACGCCCATATTAATGTTTTTATTCCTGTTAAAGAACAAGGGAATTTTTGGGTCTTCCCAGCTGTGATAAGTGGGATATGGGGAATGCATTCTGACACAGACCTCACTCATAATGCTAAAATCCTGGAAGAAACTACTGCAGTTCTTGCCTGTTAAAGCTTTATGACAAACCATTCCTGCAAAAACACTATAAATGCAGAGCATTTTCAATTCAGTACCTATCATGCACTTTCAAAAGATCAGTCAGTCAGGAAATCCTGAGAGATTTTGGAAAAATCAGATGTAGATGTTTCAGCAGTTTTTTTTCTTCATACAGTTTACCAAAGTACTTAGGACAGAGATCATCCCTGATATCGAAAAAAAAAAAAAAAAAAAAAGTGAAAACAGCAACACAAGTAAAAAACTAAACTCTGCATAGGAAGAGTTACATCTGTTCAGTGTTGACTGTAATCCACCCTTTTCCTGTACCACTGAGCTTGTAAAGTCAGCTGCCCCAAGTACTGGGCATCCAGCAGTCCTTGAAGGGACAGGAACATGACAAGACATTAGAGAAATGATCAAATCCATAAAGGTAGGATTTCCTACATCTGTTTCCTCAAAACTGAGTGAAGCTATAAATAAGGGAACTACCGCCCTTTCTTCTCCAGTGGATGAATGCTCACATTTGAAACCCTGCCCAGTCAGGAGTGACAAATACAGTTTATCATATGGCTCTGAGATGTGGCCTATGTGTCTGCAAATTATTGTATCGCATGGATAACCCCACAATACGCACACAAACACATCAGTTACACCACTACAGAGCAGTATGAAACTTGCTGGTGTCTATGTCTTTAAACCCACACATTAGCTCAGGCTCAACTGCACCTTCCCGTGTCATGACAGGTATAGAAGTAGTGAACACCATGGACCGCATCACTTCCATTTGTCCTGCAACCAGCCAACAAGATAATGCACAGAATAAATAGCAGGCAGTCGAGAGAGGAAGGAGTATAAGTATGTTTAGGTAGAAAGACATGCTATTTAGGCTGAGGGGTGCTTAACATGAAATGTGTATTTGCAGGTAGTTAGCCAGAAAAGGATATCTAAATAGCGTATAGTTAAATTCCTATTGAAAGCATTCCAGAGAGCATGAGAAGTCAGCTACAGATCTTTCCCAAGCATAGATTCTCACATCTGTAGAAAGTGCAGAGAGACCATGGCCTATTTCTCCTGGCATCTCCACTCTCTAGAAACAATCTGTTCTAGATGCTTCAAGCCAAGCCTGACCATGCTTCCCCCCACTCTTAACTCCACACCCCATGTCCCATTTATTATTGTCCATTCCTCCTTTGATCTGGGTTTATTCTGGTCTTGTAAATGCTTAATGTTTGTCTTATCTAATGTCACTGTGGATGCTCATCTTTTTAGCCAAGGGCTACTGTTCACCGACAGTAGTAATGTCTGCAAATGTGTAGAGCATGGCAAAATGAGCAGACTTACAGCAGCTGCTTATTTAGGAGGAACTTCAGCAGAGGCACGGCATGGGTGGGAAAACTTCACTCTCTCATTGCCTGTGGTAATGCTAACTCAGATTCTCACAGCTTAAATTCTCACGGCTTTGACCTGACCATCTCTCATTAGCAGACTGCAGGCATTCAGAAAAACCTGTGAAATGAGTGGTGCTTAGGTCAAGGGACACCATGGATTATGGTGTGGGGATCTGAGGCAATTCAACCTTAGTGTGTCAAACTTGCAGCACGCTTTAGACTTTGATCTCATGATGAGACTTTTCATGTCATGGGTTTTCTATTGCAACCTGCCTTGTGGAAACTACACACTCTAAAGGGAGATGTTGCTGCAGACACACAGAAAGACCAGCTTCTTCTCTAGATGAGTGAATAGAGCTGGTTCTCAGCCACACACACATAAGGACTTATTGGGCTAACCCTCCATACACAGACAAACAGCTACAGAAAACCTGATAAATCTTATCAACTTGAAACTTTCTCCTACCTTTACCTACTGGTAGGAAGTTCACTCCCTTCTACTCTTTCTCTGTATCCAGATGCAAGGTGAAAATATCCCAAAGAGCTACCAATCTGCTCAGTGGAAGCTAAGCTCTCCCCGACCTCATTATTCCTTGATATTTGGGGGGTACCACCTCTTGCTTAAACCATCATCTTGTCAACATGCAGCATCACAGCATTGCTCCCAAACAGGAGCATCTATTCACACCTTTGTTCACTTGACACGTGCTGTTACCTCCTGTCATACCTGGCTTGACAGGTCTAGCAAAAGGGATGAAACCAGTTGTTGGCAGGGTATCAGTGCTTCTCCAGAGCCATGGTCACAGCCTATGTGGCCTGTCCGGTTGCTTTTCTTTACTCTCCTGGCTGGGCACCAACACTTCCAGATGGAGAGTTAGGAAGCAGCGCTCCTGTGGGCAAGCTGATGCTGACACTGCAGAACACTGCTGCCTCCCTGCAAAGCCTCTGATACTGGCAATTGCCTGTCAGCCTCCCAGGCTAGAGAGCAGTTTGTACAAAACTAGTTTGTTCTCTCTGGACAAAAAATTATGCTTTGCCAGTCACGGTTCACTTCATACCCAGCCTCTTAGGGGGCTCCACCCCGCTCCACGGGGTGTCCACTCCCTGTGTGAGTGTCTTTTTGATGCAGGTATCTTGGCTGCTGGGTCTCAGATAGCATTTCTGTGACTGTGCAGGCAGCTGCTCTCTGGCAGGTGGACTGTCACTTGTGAAGAGGTCTGGGGCAGAGACACAGCTGAACTCTGATCCACAGAGTTTGCTTTGACATCCTGTAATCTAGTATTCTGTGTGGGGCTCCAATAAACTATGCTGGGGGAACAGAGAAGGGAAAATGGATGGTGCAGCTCAATGGGAATGCCAGCTCCTTCTGCAGGGTAAGCAAATGAACTTTCCTTTCCCTGGTTTTTGTGTTTATGTATATCACCAAGAAGCACATTCTAACCCATAGGTACTAAACCCAGTTAGACTTATTCTGTCCTTGAGGAAAAAAGACCCTATGTTTATTTTCCATCAGTGGAAAACGTCCCATAGGATTGTCTTTGCCCACCATATGTGTCATCTTTGCTGCTGTTTTGTCCGTAGCTCTGTTTATAAGCAGGTTGCTATACTCTAAATTAAGACCAGACCCATATCAATAATACCAGACATAAGGAATAATCTGAAAAACAGCAAGATCTTTTAATCCGTGTATATTTCAAAGAGCACCAGCTTTGTCTTCCAAATAAAGGAATTCCAATGTCATTTTCATTAAAGTGTGAAAGGCCTTCGCCAGGTATTTTTTTGGTATCTGCTTATCTCTTGCTGGGCCTCTGCAAAGATAGGGTTGATTAACTGCTGTAGCAAACCACCAACTCTATCACAATATGGATCACATTTTAACATGGATGCTTTCTGATGAACTTCTTCCCCTTTTACCCGTATCTCAAGCACATCACCACTCAATCTTGCCTGTAGCATCTACAAGACAACTCCACCAGCCAATTCTCTGCAAACGTAAAGGATCTATTTTTAAAGGTCTTTAAGATGACAAGAAATGCTGACCTCAGAAAACTGTGAATAACAAGCTCCTTATTTCTCCTTCCTTGCCTGCTCTCTGTGGAAGCAAACCACCACCATCTGGCCAACTTATTCCAGAGTCACCACAAGGCCAGAGCTGCATTTTGAGCATCTCTGCTCCTTGATATATTCCTGAAAGTCTTGTCCATGCCAACCCCACAGGTCTGATTTGAAACCCCCCATGCTGCCAACCTCAGCGACTTCTCTCCATACAGCACAGGGAGGGGATGCAATGACTCACCCAGCCTCATGATCCCCCCTGCCAACCCACTGTTTGTTTGAGTGATTGTATTGTTGAAGTCCTGTTGCCACATTTGTAACTATACATTTTTTTTTTTTATGACAACCAGAAGTTTGGTTTTATAAACAGATGCTGTTGTGGGCCTCTCTTACTCAGCTGGATCAGCGTCAGTAGTTTTTCCAGGCTGCGGTTCTGTACTGCACACTGAGTCAGACACAGCCCTGTACAGATTTCTTTGAATCGCTGGTTTCCTCCCAGAGACTCTTGACTCCCTGCCAACAAAGCAGGGCGTAGCTCATTAATTTTATTTTTTTTTCCTTCTCTTTAAAGGCAGACTGATTCATAGTAACTCCTTTAAAACAGAAAGACACCACCCTCCCACATCACCGGAGGAAACTTAAACCACCACCAGGTCACTCCCCTTCACTCCAGCTCCGCGCTCCAGGACATCAGCACTGCAGTCCAGCACTCTCCTTCTTCCACAGGTGCCAGTACCAGCCCCAGCCCACACGGTAAGAGCTGCTCGAAAATCCTCACCAACTTTCCTCTCTCACTGGCTGTTCCCCATTCCCAGCAGCACCAGTCTGCTTTTCTCTTCTGCTCCTTCACTTCTCTTCACCTTGGCACTCGGGCCGGCTATGGGACACACCCTAATTTTCATATTTTCCTTTGAAATCCAGCTGCGTTACGGGGCAAAGGGACGCTGCAGGGTGTTCTGGTTGCAACCCCAGAGCACTGGCAGCAGCTGTGTTTTTTTCACCTCCCAGGCACATGCAGCCAGGGCGCAGACCTGGGCCAGCACTGGCTCAGGTGCTGTTGTGTGCTTTTGGAGTAGCGTTGTTTACAAATGTGGGAAAATGCCTGCTTGGAATTAGGGCTGCTGGCTCAGTTTTTCTGGCTTTCGCATGTTTCTGCTTGTCTCTCTCCCCTCCGTCATTAGTTTGCCAGGCTCTAATTAAAAACAGTAGCAATCATTCCAAGTGAAGACGGAGAGGCCCCAAAGGTGCAGACTTTGGGGTACAGTGGAGACAATCTCTCTTTTTCTGTGGGGGTCCTGGCCCCTGAGGCTGAAGCTGAGCCCCAGTTCTTATGAAAAGCCACGTGATGGGTAGAATGTATGCTGCGCCTCCCTTGGCAGCACAGACCCTGGAGTGGGGAGCACTGCGAGGCGAAGTGAGGGAGCGGGTGGAATTGCTAAGAGCACCATGGGCTGCATGGTAGGGTGTGTCGAGGGGGTAGAGGCACTGATGGGAAGTGTAAGATTGCAGAGACTGGCAATTTTGCCTCTTCACCTGCCTTTTTCCACACAACCACCCCCTCCTTTTTCCCTCCACTTCTTCACCAGTTCTCTCATTTCATGTGTCTGCTATGGTTTGCATCCTGCGGTCAAATCTGAACTATTTTTGAGGTCTGAGAAAGAGAGCGCAGCAGAGCCAGTTTTTTGGCACCACACTTTGGTTCCTCTTACAGGAACCCAGCCCACTCCTGCACACTTTGAAAGAGAGTGAAACAGAATTTAGCCCAATAGGGCCAGGAATGGGTGGGGCTCAAGCTGGGGTTGTGCACGGTTACTATATGAATGATCAAGAAGCTGAGTTGACCTGAACTTTGTGGCAGAAGGATGGATTTTGTGAATTTCAAAGTCCCCTCTTGTGGCTCAGTCATGCAGCGGTGCCTCCTGACTGAGAAATAGGTGTGTTTGAATGGTGGGAAAGCTGACTGAGGCAGTGAGTGTTTCCAGGGCAGTCAGCAACCAGAATGGAAAGAGAGAATTTTCAGAAGTTGTCATTTAATACAATTGACAATTAAATCATTTAAAAAAAAATTAAAAATGCTGTGGTCATAGAACAACTTTCAGTCAGAAGCTTTGAATTCCTCAAGTCACCTCGGAGAGCAGAGTTGCCCACTTGACATTTCTGTATGGAGTGGGATTCTTTTCTGAGCAAACACACAAAAGGGAGCTGGACATGAAGAGTGTGAAAACTTAGAGCCCATTAGCTATTGTTCCTGTGATAACAGGTGTTTAATGCCTCCACCCAGTCCACCTGAGATAGTGAGTGCTGAAAGGCAGTTTATTTCTATTTGCTCCGTTGGGGATTAGCATAGGAAAAGGATTAAAACTGAGGTATCTTACTAACATTGCAGTGCCTGGAAGGACACTCTGAAATGCAGCTCCTTCATGCGAGGCCCTGCACACCCACCTAAGGAATTCCTCTCAGTAGGCTTCTGTGGAAGCTCCCCCCAGCTATGACTAACCATCCAAACACATGACACAAAGTCTGAGCCATTCATCCCAGCTACCCTTGTGAACAGGGCATCTCCACTGGGTACATGCCATCCCAAGGTAGACATCTGAGAGCTACAGAGCAAGCCACACCCAAGGACACATTAACGGAGGAGCGGCTTGGGATCTTGTGGAGAAGCACCAAGTTTTGGAGTGGGTGCTTCAGCTGCAGGGTTGTTAGTGCTTCCCTAGCGCTACCCTGCTGAGGACAGAGATCCCTGGGCTTGGAAAACCGGCCCTTCTGGTCTAGCTGGTGGTCTTTCAATTTTGTAGTGTGGGAGCATGCAGGAATTACTGTTTGGTGGTCTGGGGTGGAGCAGAAGTTGTGTTTTGAAACAGTTCTGGGAGATATGCTGGTAATAGCCAGTGTGGTTTTGGTAAAAGACCCACCTCGGGACCTTGCTTATAATGAGACAAGGGAGATTTGCTGCAAGCACTAATCCTTCTCTCTATTCATCACCCTCCCAGCCACAAGGCTCGCACATGGCACTCAGCCTGCGCCTGCTTGAGTTTCCTCAGAGCAAGCAACAGCGGGAGGGTGATGGGTTACAGCCTGCTTCCATAGCCCTGCCCACTGCCATGGAGCTGCACAGGCCCCCTCAACTCCAGGCAGCAGCTGTGACACCCCTTCAATGGCACGTTTCCACTTGCTTACACCCCCCCCAGTTCACTGTGGCTGCTGGATAGGTGCTCCCTGCACTACATGCTACACAGATGGCAAAGGGGGAGGCACCTGATACTGGGCTAGGATTCATCCTCAGATGCTCAAGTGCCCCGTAAAACAAGAAATAGCACTAGGAGACCCCTTTGATCCTTACCCTTCAGTAAGGAAATGATAGCACTATCACCCAACACAACATAAGGTAGGCTGCAGGACATGGCACTCCTAATTTTTTTCCTCCCTTCTGTTTTCCTACAAAAAAACATAATGAGAAAGAACTAAAAGATGAGATTTCTTTACCCTTCCTTCAAAGCAGGGAGAAGTAAGAGGCCTGGAGTTAATCTTTTACTCCTCTGAAAAGGAGGGCAAAGAAGGAGATTTCTCATCTTCCAATCTGAAGATGGATGCTTAATACTTCATGGGTCTTTTCTGCTGAGGCAAAGCAGTGTTCACAGAAAAGGAGGCTCTTCTCCATGGCCCTGCTAGGACTGATAACTAACTCATAGCCACAAGTGCTGTAACAGTGGCCCTGAACAAATGTTTTGAAACACCATCTCAAATGTGCCTGTATTGATCCTCTGTCTGTTTTCAGCAGGGCAGAGAGTATATAGGAACTGCTCTCTTAGTAAGACCAAATATAGCCCATGCCTTGTCATGGCAGGGAGGGACAGCTTAGGACAACTCAGCTCCAGAACCCACATTGCCCAAGGGAGTGACCATTTTACCAGACTCATAATTAAGATCTATCCCCTTTACCCTGCAAAAACCAGTCTCTAACACGAGAATGGGGAGACACCCATGACAAGAGGCCAGGGACAGACCCTGGGCTGGGTCATCCCCAATCATGCAGAGAAATGCACTGAACTATGGAGTGGCTTACAACAGGTGAACAGTGACTCATGACGAAGGCTTAGCTCTTGTGATGTCAGGCCACCTGGCAATATGATTGTATTGGAGGAAATCCAGGGTGAGGACCTTTGCTGTCCTTTTGCCCTCGCAGGGCAGAGTCTGCTCAAGGAGGGGAATTCTGAGAACAGGTGCCACGACTGGATCTAATGCCCACATTTTTCTCATTTCAAAAAGACGTCTCCCCTTTTTTGGCCCCAGAAGGGCTCTGGGAAGGATAGTGAGGGCTGTGGCAGTAAGAGGGGAGAGCTACAAAATGCTCAGAGCTGGGAGCAGGCTGGTCAAAGGATTACTGAAGATCAGCTCCGGGAGCACAGACCACTGCTGAAGGAAAGCTTGGGCAGCTGGGCCAACCTGCCTACTAGCCAGCCTTTAGCGGCTGCAACTAGGCCTAAATAGGGGAGTTCCTGATGTCTTGTGGAAAGCCATTTCCACATGTAATATGATCAAGCTTATACCATTCTGCCAGCCCATACTGATCACAGGTGTAAGGAGCCTTCTGGAAGCCAGATGAGGCATTTTACATCACAACCACCTTCATCCCACCCTGCATAGAGCACTGACCAGCTCCAAACTGCACAGCATCCTCTTGTGTCTGCTTTATACGTATGCTTCCCTCAGTCCATTACTTATGCACTGTGGTTGAAAGAAGGAGCTACCACACAATTTTGCATTTTAATCTTTTGCAAGCTGGCTTGCAGGAATAAAGGCATCCTGGAAGCAGACTGACTCAAAAGCTCAGGCTCTTTAGATGCCTGAGTTATTACATTGACCTCAGTGTCTCATAGGCTGTACTGGCATGTTCAGAGGTTTTGCAGTTTTGAGAGAGAGACTCTATCTGGTAAGGAATGACTTCTTTTTCAGAGTTACCCTCCCTTGGAAAAAAAAAAAAAAAGGAAGATCTAGACGAAACTGTCTATGTAAATCACAGGATTGCAGTTTTAATCCAAAAATGCAGCCAAAAACACAGCTAATTTGGGCTTCACAGACCTTCCACCTCTATCTAAGGGCTGCTGCAAGGCGGAAGTCCAACCAGAAATGATCTGTGTACTTTTGCTCACACCACACTGTCACTGGAACTTTTCTTTCAAACCTGTCAGTTGGTTTCTCCCATGTGGGTGCTGTCGGTGTCAAAGTCGCACAGATAGATAGGTGCACCCCTAACGAAGCCATGCACAGGCACACACATAGGCACACGCACACACAGTTCACAGGGAGCCCACACTCCCATTCATAGAGGGAGCCACGCAGAGCTGCAGATGCACAGCCCTACACACAACACATCAGTGCCCAGACTGTCAGTCCTCTGAGAAATGTTGCTTGTGTATCTTGTCAGAACACCTGCATGTGCCAGCAACTCCCATGTCTCATTAACCCACCCAGGGGCCATCCACTGCACTAAGGGGTGAGGGTACTCCCCACTGCCCCTCTGGAGGTGCAAAGGAACGCTTCTGTGCTTCCATTAGCTCTGGAGTCCCTTTCCCACTCCTCCCTCTTACTCGCTGCCCATCAGTCCCAGCCCTTCCTTGGCATTCCTAGTGTGAAGAGTGACAGTGTTTTCCCCCAGCAGCAGCTGCTGGCTGCCTGCCAGGCCCCAGGCAGCTGTCTCTTCCCCTTCCTACTACCAAGCAAGCATTGGAGTTTCAGTTGATGTTGTCACATGGCTGAGTGCTCGAGGGTGGTTTCTTCTGGAGAAAATGCCAAATTCTCACTGTCTGCCTTAGGAGCTCTGATATTTCCCCACTCTCATATGAATCATGAGCATGAGAGCTGGAAAACCCTTGTGTGTCATCTTTTGTGACTCCCCCCTGCATCTCTGAGTGAGTGGATATTCATTACCAAGGGTGGATCCTTGAGGAATTTGTCAGATCCCACAAGAAATTTTTCACATACTGGGGCTTCACTGCTCCCTTGAGAAGGCAACTCCCCTGATCTCTTGGAGACCATACCACCAGGAAATACTTTGTAAGAACCAGACAAAATCTTCCATTTACCTGAGGTTATTTTCAGTTGTAGCCCCTCAGGCTGGTCTATACTTTCCTTTTGGCTGACATTCATCTGCTGCTTTTGCAGCCTTGCTGTACCCCAAGTGGTCATCACAGCCACCACCCATACATATATGAAACCTCACTGCCATAAACCAGAGGCTCCACAGGTCTCCGTGTGCCCACGCACACCTCCTGCCCAGTCCTTTTCCCATACGTGTGAAATCTCTTTCCAGAGGCACCAGCCTACTCATCCACATGTCTATAAAAAGCATCTGACTTGTAAATTGAGTCAGGCTGCTCTGTCAGAACCAGGTTGTCAACAGCAGTGCTGACACACAGTGGTTTGTAGAAGTCTGGAGTCAACAAGGACTCCAGATTTGTCTGGATCTGAAGCAAGAAACAGAGCAAAGGGGGAAAGCAAAAAGATCTTTCTGTGTCATTGTTTGAAGTTGTCATGAGCTTTCTAGTAACAATGTGATGTGTCCAAATTCATCATGCTACTGGAATATCACAGAGATCTTTGCATCCTGCCAAGTGACCCTGGGCACAAGGAGGACCGATGCTCATATCACACACAGTGACAAGGTGTGCAGTTGTCGCAGGGCTAAGATGCAGTGATGGCCTCAGGTCAGTCAAAAGGCAGAATTTGCAGAAGGTTTTATCCCATGCTGAGGTTTCCCTTACTGGTAGCAACATGGCAGCGCTGCTCTTTGTGGATTGGCTTTGCACTGAGGAATGCACCGGTAACAGAGGTGGCAGTTTGTGACTGTCTCAAACAATATCAAACTGTTTTTCCTTTCTGTCTATTACTATCCAGTTTTCTCCTTCCTTTCCAAGTGGCCTTGGTCCTGATTTGAACCTCCAGGATTCCTGGTGTGACTCTGTGCCACTTCAGACAGTGGTGAGGTTCACATGCTTTCTCTAAATACTGGACCACCTACTGTCACCATCAGAGACAGTGTACTCAGCAAGACAGACCACTGGTCTGACTTACTACTGCATTCCTCATATTCTGTAGTGGCAGATAAGAATGGCAGAATTTTTTTTATGTTAGTTGCTTTCAATCTATGGAGATTTTTGTTGACGTTCTGGACCAAAGCACTGGCTTTTTCTCCAAAATGCCATCTCTCCCTTTTTGAGAAATCTTACATATCAAACTAAAGGGACTTCAGCTGAAAAACTCAGTTTCAGAGGAGTCAGAGGTCACCACAGTGTCCACAGACAGTGTGATTTAGATGTCCTCTGCTCCCTGGACACTATAGGCTGCTGTAGGCTATTGGATGCATTCTCATCCCGGCCAGCATCTCTCACAGCACACCTCACCCACTCACCCTGGGAGAGGCAGTCCCAAGCAAGGACCTCAGCTCAGAGAGGAGGATGGAAATGGAGGTCTGATGAGTTGCATCCCTCAGGAACACTTCCAGGTCTGAAATATTTCAGATTTACTTGAGAGTGCCCTGATTCTTCACCCCAAATAATCCCATAATTCCTGCAGAAGTATCGTGTACAATCCCCCTCTACTCCCTTCACTGCAGTACACTTTCTGTCAGAAGCAAATGACTTCTACCTAATCTAGTTTACCCTCTTGAGTAACCCACTCTCTATATTTGAGAAACTATATCATTGGCCTTTGTCATATCTCCAAGTGGCACTTCTCATTCCATCCTGATGCTTTGTGAAGCAGCAAACCAAGGGAAAGGACTCACTTTTCGGTATTGCCCTCCAGATAGAAGGATCCAAAACACTTAAGTAGACAGAGCGGCGATATGGGTGGCACCAATCTGCCTGCATGAGAAGATTTTGTCTTAATTTTTAACTGATAGTGCCAGCCTGCTTGAACTTGAATTAGAGGGCACCAGAGCTGTGTGTTGTTCCCCAGTATGTGTACTCCTGCATGGTCAGAGAAATAGTCTACACAGCTAAGAGTCTGTCATGCTTATCTGTAGGCATTTTTGTACTGAAGGCTGCTATGGTGATTGTTATTCATGGTTACTGTTGGTGTGGCTTGTTATTGCTCTTCATCCATCATCCACTGAAAAGGAAACTCAGCCCACTGTCATCAGTGCCAGATCTTCTCTTGACTCATGCAGGCTTTTCAGCAGGTGCATGACCTTCACACCTTCTTCCCCACCAGCCTGTCCTACCTCCTACCTGTTGTGTCTCACCCCTTTTTTTATTGGCTTAGTTGGTGTCTATCCTCTGTAAGATGCACGAGGAGGACTCACGAACTGTTTGCTTGACTGGTTCTTGAGAAGCAGTCCTAAAACTGACAGTGTCCTGAGCACTTAACCTTGTAGGGTTAAATAATTGTGCATTTTGAGAGCTTTGGGGTGAGTCAGTGGAAAAAACTGGCAGCTCTAGGAAGGCTAAGACTGACTCATAGCCCAAGAAGAGCCTGAGGAACTCCAAATGCAGCTGCACTTTAGGTAGGGGAATGGAAGAAAAGGCATTTGCATGCAATTTTGTCCTATTGCTCCAGCAATGTGACCCCACCCTGTAGCGGAGAGAGATGTCTCACACTTAACAAATGGAAACCATATTCCTGTCAGTCCCTGATGCTCTGCCAGCTTCTCTGTCTAATGGGAGGAAAAGTCCACGCCGTAGCATCAGAGACAGAGATGACTCTATTTCACTGCCATTTGTTCACCCCCAGTTCCTTTGGGATCGTTCTCTCGTGTTTTATTTAACAGGCAGAGAGATATGAAGAAGGAGCAAAGCAAATGAATAGAGAGGGAGGCTTGTGCTTTAACTCACAAAGAATCAAAACTAAGCTGTGAGCACATATCCCCTGGGGGAGTTTGCATTTGATAGCATGTGTATTCAGGGAGAGGTGCTGATGTTCTCAGGAAATAGGTGCACTGAAAGCACCTGAACTAACAGTGCTCTCCTGCAGTGCTAGAACAGGCAGAAAAAGCAAAGGGAATAAAAGATTTCATTTTTTTCATAGAGTATTGGTCAAAGTCTTGGGTGCAGGGTTGTGTTTTGGTTTGGTTTGGTTTTTTTTACTGTGTAAATTAACATTTATTCCTCATTTTCATTTTTGAATGCAAACAAAAAATGCGTTTAAAAAGATTGTTCTAGTCCTTTAGGGTGTCATGTAAGTAGGTTTTTAGTCTTTCAAGTAGAGAGCTTTGTTTGAAGATTGTAAAAAATAATCAGGAAAAAAACCCTGTTGAATGAGTTTTTAAGAAGGCTGTGGCAAAACATCCATCTAAAAAAGAAGAAAAGTTTAGCTATTGTTAAGTACAGGCAAATTTCAGAGCAGGCAAATTTGCCACAGTTTGGTGAATGCATACCAGTATCCTATGGTGGCAAGAGCTCTTGTTACAGCTTGTGTGAGAACTGTTTTAATAAAAAAAAAAAAAAGAATAAGAATAAGTTGTCAAAAGGACAGGAAGATTTGACTCAAGTCTGCTGCAGATATGTCACTTAGTCATGGCAACAGCAACAGTTTCTTAGTTCAAGGTACAGTGGTGGTATCTATATCAGTTGCCATCCAGAACTTTGAAACCCTCATTCCTTTTGCAGTCAAATGGAAAGAAGGGGGTTATCTCTTAAGTCCGGTACATTCATATGGTAGCTTGCATATAGTATTGAGAACCTGAATTCTAGCAGTGCTGAACTCATAAATGACTGTTACTACTGTCAGAGAGGAACTCCTGAGAAGGCTGTGCTTTCTCCAAGATCGTCACTACGGGAGGTACTGTGACAAGAGAGGGCACAGCAACTAGGCCATCCAGGCAAATCAAGCTTTAGAGCATGAAGCTTGCTAGGACACCCCAAAGCAGAAAAAAGGAAGCCTGGTCCAGGTTCAGCAAACCAGGGCTAAAGAGCTCCAGAGAGTTCTCCCAGGTGAAGGAAACCTCCCAGCAGACAAGCTTTGCCGAGGAAATAGGACCAGTCACCAAACCTAATCTGTTTTACTAAGGACTGGCCTTGTTTGGGTGGGAGGAATGACCTACCAGAGCTGGTTCCTTGAGATCCTGAACTCAAGGGATTCCTCGTGGTCACCAGCTAATGCTGAACTGGCAGAAGTGCCATTGATGGAGAAGCCTGCCTACCCACTGTGGTTTAGGAAACTGTATCCAAAGCAGTGCAAGGAATAGCTGCAGCACTTCACAGGAATACACTCCCACTCATGGTCACACTGAGAGGAAAGACAGGAATGGAGAAGGTGGAGTCATCAAGTAAAACAAGACACATGAATGGGACTTCACGAACCCTTTTGTCACAGTTTGTGTGAAAGACATCATGAAGTGTAATTGTGTTGTTTCATGACAGTGTTACCACACCCTGTACAAATGGTGACAGCATCAAACCTGGACTGAGTCACCTGGACCAAAATAACTTGACAGCTAACATTAATCACACGCTTGATACTGCTTTTCAGTACCAGCACTACCAAGGGAAAGAGCAACACAGCCCTGTGAAACTTTCTAGGAAGTTTACTGGCCACAGAGTGGACCCAGTAAGTTCTTCTGCCTGAAATATACTCATTTACTTCGTGTGAATGGTCTGCACTCATTCTCACAGCTTAGATTTGTCCTTGTATTTCACTTTTTCAGGTGAGAAGTCAGCAGCCTTGACAAACAGTGTCATGCAAGCTTTCTAAAGCACATTCCCCTCTCTTTCCAATCACGTGTTCATCAATGACAGGAGATGTTACAAAAAGTAAAAGCTTGCAGGGTACAGAGGCAAAAAATAGCCAAAACCAAAGAGGAATTTGCATTACAAGAGAATCTTATTGCAGTAATAAAGTGATCTGCGTGCCTCAAGTTTTAAAAGGGAAACAGGCAGTTTTTATTGCAAACCTAAGCATCTTTCTCAGCTCCAGAAAACTTCAGTGGCATTTCTCTTATGCTTCCTCTCCTCTTCACACAGTGGAGTAGGGGCTGCCCCCTGGTTTACTCTCCACCACTGCTCAACACCTGATGCACCCAGGAACACACAGTCCTCCACTCCGTCCTACCTGTCCATGTCCCAGACCAGCTGGAAGAGGCTGTGACACCAGAGAACAGGAAGAGAAAAAACCTTCCTGATCTCTGTGAATGGCCTGGGCAAAATCTCCTCTTCCTGGAGTGTAGGCCTGGAGTATGGCATTTTTTACATTATGTTAACAACATCAATATACCTGTGTATGTAAACAGGCTATTTTTGAAATGCCCCCAAGCTATCTATCCCTGTTCTACATCTCCTCCCAAACTGTTTCCTTAGCCTCCAGGCTCTATTTAACCTCCTGAGCAGATTTTGACAAACGTTTTAGTGGTGGGTTTTTTTGTGCTTCCATGTTTCCAGAAAGGATTTGAGATCAACCTGGTTTTTGCATGTAAATAAATGCTGTCCTTCGACTCAGCCCTTCCCTTCACCTCCTCCCTCTGTTCTTGTTCTCCAGATCTCTCGGTATCAGTGACACCACCTAGAAGGGACTCAAGATGTTGGTGCTACTGGCTGGTATCTTTGTGGTTCACATTGCCACTGTCATCATGCTCTTTGTCTCCACCATTGCCAATGTAAGTAGACTGCCCTGGGTGAGATCTTCTGTAGTAGCAGCCAGCCCTTGATACGGCTGGCAGGTGGACTGGAGGGTGGGTCCTCACGTACATGGGTGATGAACACCTGATCATGGTCATGAGGAGAGATGAAACAGTGATGGGTGCGCTCAGAGAGCAGGAAGGCAGACAGGGCGGTACAGGAGGCAGCCTGTGTCTGTGATCTCCCCAAATCCCAGAACCAGCAGCACCTCAACACCCTTCACCACGGAGAACGCAAGTCGGGGCTGGGGAGATCAGCAGATGACAGCTCTGATGCGTCCTTGGCGGCCAGGCTGTTGCCCAGTGGGGTGCATCCCAAGCCGAGGGGGGCGGCCGGGCCAGGACCACCCGGCTGCCGGGGAAATCCAGGCCGAGGGGGACCCCTGGCGGCGGGGAGAGGGGGCGGCATTGCCGGGGTCCTCCGCACCCCCCGCCGGCCATCGCAGCGGATTTCGGAGTCCCCTGGGTGGCTCGCTCAGCCCATTGTACCCTCCCGCCTCCTCGCACGGGGAGAGGGCGAGGATGACCTGGGAGATTTCCCCCCATGACTGGAACAAACTTCCCGGTGTTCTGCCTGGACCAAACACCTCCTGGCCCTGGAAACCAGTGCTGTCTCTCACTCATCTGGTTGCTCATCGCAATCAATATGTGCCGACATTTTCAGACACTTCAGCTGCTCGTGCTCACTTTATGGTTTAGTCTGGCAGAAGAGCAGGAAAGCCTTCCTCCCCCTTGATGCAACTGTTCTATCCTATTTCAGGTTTGGATGGTGAGTTCCTCCAGCTATGGAACGGTCTCAACAGGACTCTGGCTGCTGTGCAACAAGACCTGCAGTCAGCTTTCAGTTAACAGCGGTGATGAGAGTAAGTCACATCTGCATTTTTGTCATGGTGGTGAACCGCAGGACCTTGGTGCGCAACGCCAAGACCGAGTCCTGACCTTCTCCAATCTATTCCTTGTGTTTTCACAGCTTCCCTCAAAGTCGTGCAAGCCTTTATGATCCTCTCAATCATTTTCTCTGTCGTCGCGCTCATCCTGTTCATTATCCAGCTGTTCACTCTGGAAAAAGGCAAACGTTTCTACATGACCGGAGCCGTCATGCTGGTTTGCTGTAAGTATGCGCATGCACACCTTGCGCTGGCCCCCTGTGCATCTCATTGCTTCTGTGAACACGAGTAACCACACGTGTTTGCCACACATGGCCTTCGGGGGAGGTTGTCAGCCAGCTAAGTGTTTCCAGTGGCCCATTTTTGTTACAAAACAAAGCACTGAGAAATTGGAAAGTGTTGGGTCGTTTTGGTTTTTTTTTTTTTTTTCCTGTATATAATGAAAATGTTTCAAGATTTTCATTAGGAAATTCCACCGGGTTTTGCAAAACACCTTTGAAAGACAACAAAAAGGATTCAAGTGTTTTGAGGGGGCAGGGGAATAAACAGTTAGACAGCTACTGCTCATGGGATTCAACACTAGCACCAAACTGTCGTCAGATCTTATTACTGATTTCCTCCTGACAAAGGTTTATTCCTCATGGCACCCACTAAACAAGCCCCAAGTGTCTTATGTCATCACATCTGCAAAAGAAATCCTCCATAAATAAGCCTAATGGGCAGCAGATCCTCTCTCACGCGGCACAAGACATGCATTACAATCTCAGGGGACAACAGTACTTCAGAAGTCTTGCAGCAGTGCTGGTTTCTGTGCGTTTTCCAACTCTCTTTTCCTTCTTCCTTCCCACAGGGATGTGCATTCTGATTGCAGTCTCCATTTACACAGCTCGGTTCACAGGCAAGACGCAGTACGTCACAAATCCTCACCATGGCTACTGCTTCATATTGGCCTGGATCTGCTTTTGCTTCAGTTTCATCATCGGCATCCTCTACCTTGTTCTTAGGAAAAAATAAGGCTGATGGGGCTCTAGGGGAGAGGGTTGGCTACTGGGAATGGGGAAGAATTACTCTGCTGAGAGAACTGTTGGGACAATAGACAGGAACAGCCACCATCATCACCACTGCCACTACCACAGAAAAATCACTAACAAAGCTAGAATCCTCAGAAACTCCTTCACCCAAGAGAGGGAGAAACAGCTCCTACTGATCTTGCACTTCTGGGGCTAGAAATATGCAAGTGACCCAGACAGCTCTTCTCCTTTTCTGCAAAGTCATGTCATGCCTTCACAAAGCTTCAAGCTCAGCAGTGATGGTTGAAAGGCACCACAAAAACAAGGGCTACGTCTTTTTCCCTTCCTAGAGCCCTTCTCACTTACCTTTGAGTTCGCCTTGTGGGTTGGGCAGTGAGGATTATGACTGCTTTATTTGTCCATTGGAACAAATGGGATGGGCCTTTTGTTACATTTTTTAATATATATATATATATATATGTGCACATAGGTGAACGTTAAAACCATTAAATTGAGAAGCAACCAGAAGAAATCAGATAAATTTTTTTATTAAAATATCTAAAAAAATAAGGCAGCAAATTCTTTTGCTGTTCTGTTTTCTATTTGACATTCCCATGATTCCCAGGAATGGCAAATATACAGGCATGGATGAGAGAGAGAGAGAGACAGGGAGAGAGAGAAAGTGTGTAGGTGAAGATACACAGGGGTTTCTAACTACAGAGGATACAGTTGCTCGGTGGTGCACATGCAGGAGGGAATCATCCTGGTGTGTGCCTACACTAAAATAATCTTCCGTTCAACTCCAGAACATGGTAACAGACTGCAACATCACAGATCTTTACTGACAAAGTCCTCATCTGTAGACAGGTTTCTTTTCCCACATCATCACCTGCTACAGGGTATTAATTGAGAAGCCCACCTTGTGACAAAGCTCATCTCAAAAGCAGATAATGATTAGCAGAGGAAATGTATTCCCGAATGAGAGATTAGAAGAGATGAAGCAGGGCTTGTGAGTTTTGCTCCTTGCTATACAGCCTTAGGCCAGCCACTTAACCTGGTGCTTTTCCATCTGCCAAATTCTTCCATAGAACTAGAGCTACCTCCCAGGGTTGCTGAGAGTTTTGAGTCTGCTCTGAAATACAAGGTTCCCATGTGAAAGGCTGGCATAGGAAAAGTAAGGCATTGGTACTTCTGCAACCCACAATTTTCTGTTAGTTCGAAGAATCTCAGTCACAAGAGGCATTTGCAAGGAATGAGGTCAAAATTCCCTGTGACTGCATTCACAGCTAAAAGGTAGAGAGTATAAAAAAACACGCGGTGCAGATTGTGCATGGATGCTATTTACGTCTCTCTCTCTTTCTGTTACATTTTCTTCTTACGTAGACTTTATCAATTTGGTGGATATATTCTAGTACTGTTTGTTGCTGTTTCATTAACAAAGGTTATTTCATATATAGTCATTGTAAATATTTTGAAATGCATATTTTTAACTTTGTGGGTATAAAAATAAAATCTGATTCCCTTTATAAAAAAGAGTTTTGCTGTGGGGTTTTTCATTAGTGTTTCAGATATTTGTTAGCAAAAGCATTTGCTGTTTTCACTGCATCAAAGCCCACCCCCTTTAAGATGACGCAGAACTAACAAGTTCTCTTGCATGTCAGTATATGCGATTTCCTGTTCTGGAGGGAAGGGGGAAGCAGAACAACTCTCAGAGCTCCTTTTTCAGGCTGCCTGCAAGCTCAAGCGGAGTGTGAGCAATGGTATCACTCGGTCTCAGCGCCAAGGCTTTGCTTCATACCCAGGAGAGCTAGAATGTATGTTCGTACTCTGGCAGAATCTCATCTGTCCCAAAGCAAAATCACCAGGCTGTTTGCCTGGGTCTCATGAGTTGGTGTAGCTGTTGCCTCTTTAGCATTGTCTGGCCAAACACCTCTGCAATTCCAGAGTTTGAGCAAAGAGTCCAAAGCCCAAGATACTGGCAGATCTCAGGAAACTTGGGGCACAGTCTTGTGAGCTGTGAGGTGAGGTAAAACCTAGCAGGAATCAGCTTGTAGACAATTTTTATTTAGCCCACAATGCACCTCAGGAGACCTAAGACATGCTAATTGACAGCAAAACAGTGACAGGAAGCTGAAGTTTTACCAGAGAGGGACCTCTTACATAGCAGGGTGTGGAAAGGCTCAGAGTGTCATGGGTGGACACTTGTCTTGATCTCAGGAGATTCCAGGAGTCATAGAATCATAGAATATGCTGATTTTGAAGGAAACCATCAGGATCATCAAGTTCCAACTCCTGGCCCTTCAGAGGACACCACAAGAATCACACAATGGGCCTGAGAGTGATGTCAAAATGTTTCTTGAACTCAGACACATTTGGTGCTGGGAGCACTGCTTGGTGCTGAGACCACTGAGTCCTGCTGTTCCTCCTGACACTCCTATAAGTGCAGGGTAACCAAAGACCATTCGGCCAGTGGGAAGAAGGCTAACGCTCACAGGTGAGACATGAGCCAGCTACTGAGGTGGGAATACCCCAGGATACCAGCCAGTGAGCTTTGCAGGAGCACACCCACTGCTAGGCTGATACCTATGCCCTGTTTCTAGCATGGTACAGATCAGGTGTGACAATATGATACCTCACAGGATGACAAGGCAATGCCAACTTTGTTGAGATAACCAGGACAGGTCACAGGCAATGGTCTCACTTTTTAAACAGTGGTCTTCAATGACATTTGCCTCACCACTAACTGTTGTCACTGGCAGCTTAGAAAGGATATAAAGGTTACTGGACATTCTGAGTAGCTTGTCTTGCCCAAAGAAATCACTTGAGCAATTAAAGGATCAGTGCCTTTATCTACAGGTGGAAAAAGTCACTGAATCCCCAGGCATCTGACAAACCAAGTTGATCTAAGTCCCTGAAGTATAATTCATTCCAAATGAGACAGTATTTGCTCCACACCTGGTAGCTCCCACCACCATCTTCTGAATCCTTTTACATTAGAGGCTGGCAGACAGGAATTTACATTCAGCACCATAAGGACAGAACACATCAAACAGAAAAGCAGATGCCAACAAATATGGATCAATTACAAAACATAAGGAAGCAGAAAAGGATAGGAGCAAATAGCACTATTGGTTGTGTCATAAGACAGGTGTTTGCTCAAAAATCATCTTCAACACAGCCTGAAATGACATTGACCCAGTGCCACATGGACTGTGAGACACAAAATCATGGCACTCCTGCAAGAGCCATTACATGGATTTCAGGGACCAAGCCTCATAAGGCTTAGGACCACAGCTGACTCCAGTACTTCACAGCAGAATCCTTGGACTAGGAAGAGAAGCCTTTGAGAGAGGAGAAACAGAAGAACAAAACAATTCCCATGCCTCATATTCAACTGCAGAGCAAAAGAAGGATTCCCCCTCCCTGGTCCTTTTCTGCAGGTCACTACAAGAAGGAAGGGGTTTTCTGTAGACAAACAGCTAACTAATTTAGGGCATTTGACTGTAGTAAATCAGCTGCAGAAAGCGCTAAACATGAGGGACAGCCAAGGGGGCAAGAGCCCCTTGGACAGGAGACCCTCTTGCTCTGACCAGAAAGTCACACTATGCAGGCTGGGAAGAAGCAGTCTAATAACTGCTCACATTAAGGGGCTTGAAATTATCTGTACAAGCTCATGGGAGTGCTGCAAAAGGCGCTGCAGACAGCTTAGGGGAGAACTCTGCTCTGTGAATGGCAGAAGCCCAAACCAGCCAAGCAAAGGAACTGACTCCTGGCCTGATCAAAGGGTGATGACAGCACTGTGAACACAAAGGCAGCAGCACCTGCTGCATTTACAGAATGTGGCTGACTGCCAGCACACCCAGAGGAGAAGAATGGCTCGATTCCCTTGCAGCAAAGACAAGAGAGAAAATTCAAACCACCACCACCAATAACAAAATACAAAAAACGTAACCAAACAAAACTAAAATAAAAAACAAGCGTGCAAGGAATGGGGAGCTCATGGGAGTTATAAAAGATGATGCTAGGAGTGGTGTAAAAGATTATGGGTCACTTCCAGCACTAGAATAGCTCTTCACTGCTGGCATCCAGGGGGCAATTAGCCTCAGAATGATTTAACAGAGGAAAGTAAGGTGAAATCAGCGTAACATTATCCCACTCAAAATATAGAAATGTATGCTGTGGTTTTACTAGTTTTATTCAGAAGGCTGCCTAAAACTTGTGCTTACTTACATGTGCAGCTCTGCCTGCTCAGATAATAAGAGCAGCCAGGGTACCAGTTGATTGTCGGAGGAACTGGGGAGGAATATTAATCGCAGACCCTCTGTTCCCGCATTGCACAGTTGGTGAGGTGCATGACTGCAGGCAGCTCAGCTCTCCCGACATTATCAGAGCTGTAGTATTGGATTAGATACACAGTGATCTGATGCATGATGACAAATCTCATGTTGCACAATTCACTCAAAGTATGTGGGTATCTGGTATAAATATACACCTTGTCATCTGTTACAGTGCTTAGGAAACCTGATTGCCTTTCTGCTCAGCCTAGCATGGAAGGTTGTAGCTGGCAGCCTTCCTATATTCCACCCCCTCTCAGGCTTCTCATGTGGACCAGGTTAGCCAGAGACCAGAAGGGTGAATCCATAGCAGATGCCTCAAGGCAAGTACAGGAGGCATGCTCCTCAGCAGAGATTTATGAGAAGCCAAGATGCTTCAGCTTGATCTCTTAGGCTGATTCCAGTATCAGGATTTGGATGACAGAACTGGATCTATCTGCAGTGAGGTCTAGGGAAGAGGCAGAGGCTGTGGAGCTCTGCCCTATAAGTATGATAACTCTCACACAGATGAACTGGAGAACATAACACAGTCAGAGGGATTAAAGAAGGGGTGCTGTGAATGCTCCTGCCTCTCTCAACCTTCCAGCTAAATCCATACGTGGACAGAAGCCTGGCTTTTGGAATTCACAGATGGATGGGACTTTTTATCCTGAGTTTTGTGTAGCATCATGGGTTATTTCTTTCTCTGGAAGCAAATCTCAGAATAAAAAGTTCATTTAATTGATGTGCTCGCTGCAGAGCTTTTTGGGCCTTGCTCTGATGATAATACAGAGCTGGAGGAGCTGAGGTGTAATTCGGTGAGTAAAAGCACATCCTAGGGCTTTGGGAGAGTGGGTGAATCTATGGTTCTGAGAGACAGGAATATCAAGTGAATGAGGCAATATCTTGTTATCAGAGCCCAGAAACCATACATCCACACATTGGGGCTGCTAAGCCAAGGAAGGAAAAGATCATGCTGTAGGCATGGCCTCTGAGGGCTGGCATCAGCATGTAGCAGAGTGGGGCTGTGAAAGAGGCTTCCATGTACTTCTCACACTGCTGCCCTTAGCAGGCTTTCCCCGTGGTCCTGGGTAATTCAGGGTTCCCTGGAAACTGCTGACATCCCATGTGTCCTAGCAATGTCCCTAAAAGCTGGGACTGCTCAGCATTTTGGAGGCACATTTGGCAGCTTCCAGGACTCAGTCCAGAGCTCTCAACATTTTCATTTAAAGACTTGGAGATGTACAAGACAGCCTCAGCACAGCTTGTATGTGTTTTTTTAGAGGGTTCTGCTTTTCAGTGGCATTAGAAGCAGGAGATGCTTCATGTGCATCACATAGAGGATGATCAACTATGTGGTACAGCAAGAAGCTTTGTGGCAAAGAAACCAAAACCCCTGCCCTTTGCATCCCAGCAGTGGAAAGGACTTTCAGGCTCTGCAAGAGAGACAGAGGTGGAGAGGGGGATAAAGAGGTCAAAGGCAGAGATGAAGTACTCAGGATCATCCCAGAAGCCAGGAGATGGTTGCTACAGAGCCGGGAGGGTAGACTGGCAGCAATCAGATACCATGAAGGAATGGGGCAGTAGAAAGAAATGGGGGATCAGATTTAGGGACAAGAGGGAGAATGAGATAGACAGAAAGAACAAAGATTGCAGAAGACCTGCTGGGTTGGGGAGGACAAGCAGTTTTGTGAGGAGGTGTATGGAGTTTGGGACACCTGAGACCCACTGCAGTCACCTACCAAGCAGACAGATCCTCATCAGTCAGTAGGCTTGGCTTGCTTACCCAAGGCAGTAGCAGAGGCTCACACGCACAATTCTGCCAAAAACTGTTGCAAACCATTGTAAACCATCAAGCATAGATGGATGGACCGACACGTGCCGTCTCAGCCCATTGATGGCTGAAGGCCCTGGTCCCCTGTGTTGTCACTAGAGGTCAGTGCAAGCCCAGCAATGCCTCTGCTGAAGTTATGTTTCTATGCGGCATGAGCATCCCCAGCCAGAGACAGTGTCACTTTAACACAGTATAATTCAGAAATGGGTACTTGCCCCAGCCCCACTTGGAAGCCCTGATATGGGCTCCCTACTGGCCGGTGGCATGTCGTGTAAAAGAAAAGTGGGACATCTTGACCCACCTAGGGAGTGACATCATGGGAGTGTTTACTGCCTATGAGAAACCCACAGGGCAAATGGAAATGGAAGAAGAAACTCTACGGGGGAATGAGCAAAGACTTTGTAATCATCCGGCCAGAACAGACGACTATGGGTCAATTCCCTTTGGCCACTGAGAGCTGTTTTGATCTCTGGGAGGTAAGTGGGTTTTCCCCTTTTTCTATGGTTAATGCTAACCCCTCTGTTGTGTACTGGCAGAGAAACTGAGGCAGAGAAATTGCATCAAGCCGGGGGAAGCAGGCTGGAGGCAGAAAATGGAGGAGATACTCTGGTGGCCTGAAGATGAAAAGGCTACAGAGTTTTAGGACCTCCACAGTTCCTGCTTCAAGGGGTTACCCTTTCTAGCTAACTCTCCTTCACTTCCAGTGAATCTTAAGGAAATAGGGTCGTTCTCAGATTCGCAAAGAGCAAGACTTATGTTTCTAAAGACTGATTTCAGCAGGTTAGTAGATATTAAGTTAACCAGCTTTCAGGGGTGTGGTTTTAATCCTGATGAGTTGCCAGTGAAATATGTGGAAGCTGCAGAGGCTCAGCAAGGTCCATCAGTTTAAGTATCTCACTTCAAACAAACAAGCCAGAAAAAGTGGACACAGGCATCCAGGAGAGACCTTGAAACCCCACAGCAGAGAGACAAAGAGAAGTCTTTGCTTTTTTTTGTTATGTGCCTAACAGAAGATTTGCAATGACCTTACTGCAATAAAGGCAAAGTATTTGCAGTGCAGTAAATCTCTAATAGTCCCTGCTGTATAATTGCTTGCCCGTAGAGAGGCACAACTACATCACAATGGCACTTAGGCCAACACATGTGCAATAGATAAAAGTGCTACTTGCTCAGAGAATCCACAATCAGGAAAGTTAGCCCATGCCTAACTTCTTGCTGATTCTAGCTGTGTTGCACATGTATCCAAATATCAGTAAAGCTTTACTCAGATCTAAGTGGAATTCAGGTGGAAAACACTACACAGCCACACCTGTGTCCTGTCAGATGGAGCCAAGAGAAGAAATCCATGTCCCTATGTTGTAAACTTACTCTTTTCCCCAGAATCACTGATTTGAGTGGGATCCAAGCAACACAGAGCTCTTCTTTCATCAGAGTGCTCTCTCTCTGAGAAGATGCAATGGATGGGAAGCCACAAACCCTGAGCACTTGCTTTTTGTCTCTTTCACTGTCTGGAATTTCTTTTAAAACAGCATCCTTCATATGCATGGATTTACCTCAACTTTCAAAGTTGCACAGGCTGAGATCATGGCTGCAAAGTCACCTCCAGCAGGTCTGGGAAAACAGACTTCCAATATAAGAGAGAGAAATTATACTACTTCTGCTTTCTGGGTCTATGAAAACCTTATGCCCGATGGTTTCTGACAAGCAACATAAGGTTACTGTGTGGATTCCTACTTTCAAGACAGTCAGATTAACAGGGACAGTATGGGCACCACTTGTCATTATTAACCAAAAGCACCCTTCTCCCAGTCTGCTCCCCAGCCCTTCCAGTGGTGGGCTGGCTGCTGCGTGCCATGTCACACCCCCCACCTCGCTGCTTCCTTGGGGACTGCCTTCCTCTCTCTTCCCAGTGGTGCCAGCTTCCAGAGCTCCCATTGGTAGTCAAAGGGCAAAAGTCTCGCTTTAATCCCCAAAGCCATCAGCAATTATCTTGCATCACGTTTGCCACTCTTCTGGATCACACGTGTGCTCTCAGTTCCCACCAGTGCTGAAAGCTTCCAACAGCCTTTGCCTTTTCAAAGAGCACTGCAGACAGCCATTTACACTTTAAATAGATATTAAAATGAAGCCACCTGCACGCCTTCCAGTTCCTAAACTGCAGAGTAGAGCGATGGATAATGGAAGTGTACCAACACATCAACAGTTTCCACTAGCAACTGCTGCAGAATAGCATGATATCAACTTCAAATATGGACAGGAAATGGCTTTTGATATGAAATGTAAGTTTCAACCCCACAAGAGTCTCTAAAAATAAACATTTTGTTCCTACCGACCCTTGATTTAATACCAAATGGATTGTGGAGAAGGACCAAACTCTAGAAGCAGAAATAATAATAGAGGTACAGTTTTAATTAACTGATCCTATATTCTTCTCCTTTGTACTGGACCCCCTGCCTCATTCAGCACACAGAAGTGCTCTGTGGATGAGGCTATCTTCGTTATTCACTCTTGTGGCCTTATTTATCTGCACACCAGCAGTGCACTGCAAAGCATATAGAACTCTGCTTCCCTCCTGGGCTTTTCAATTTGCCTCGTTATTATTGCCACTGAGCAGTTCCCAAACTCAAAAGGACTTTTGTCTTCCTGTCACCCCTACAAAACCAATTATCACAGATATTTTAGAGACAGGGGAATTGATTCATAGGCAGATCACAGCTAAAAATCTGCAATGCTGACCCTTAATTTTGGCCACCACAGTGGCTGGCTGCCTCTACATACAAAAGAAAACAACTCATGGCCACTGCTAAAAAGTTGGGTGTATGTGATTTGCTCACATTCAGAGTCCAATGGTAAAAGCAGAGAGGGAAGAGCATATTTCTACAACCCACTGTAATGTTCTCAATACAGCTAGCTGTATTCATTTTCTTGCCTGTACACAGAGGTCAAAAGAAGATCGCATGCCTCTCCTTAAGTCACCAGTCACCTCAGGTCAGGATTTCCAAGCTGGAGAACACGAGGAAACTTCCCACCAATGTAAATCCTCTGGAGGGGTAGCAGTGGAACACAAAGATAAATGTCAAAAGGATCAATTAATCTTAATGTCTCTGTCAAGATACCAAGAGCCCATGTATAGAAGTCGCTACGCACTCAAAGCACAGCTCCTACTGGTTTCAGCTGTAGTGGAGATTTCTGCAAAGCAGACCCCAAGGGCTCCCATCAGCCCCTTTCCTCCCCTGCAATAAGTCATGTCTGTGTAGAACTGCTTTTAAACAATTGAGCACAAGCTCTGTCTTGGCTGAGAACAAAGTGCTGCACATTTGCATCCCAACTTTATGCCTTCTTGCACATCGAGCCCACCCAGACGGCAGGCTGTATTCGAGGCTTAATGATCTGCTTTCCCTCCTCCCAGTAAGGACAAAATAAATCACTGGCAAATCTTCTCGATGGTCTTGGCAAGACAGATCAAACACATATAGTGAATTTCAAAATACCAGTTCCTCAGGAAAATTATGGTCTACAACACTGCTGTACAGCATGGATTCAACTGGATGACTTAAAATGCCTGTAAGTAAGCTTTCCCTGACAGTCCAGTTCCCAAGTCACCACACCTTGCACTTTCTCCTTGCTAGGCAAAGATTTTGCCCTACTTAGCTTGCTTGCTCCTCTCTCGGTCACTGCAGTTCTCTTCCCCCTTCAAAGAAGAAATCTTTTAACAGGGACAATCAGACCAAAGCTTTTGGAACAATCACGAGAAGAGAAGCTCGAGTTTGGTCTGCTTGAAGGTTCGGCACCGCTCACTACAGAGGCTACTGGAGACTTGGCTTTCACAGGGCAGAATTTTACACACCCGTCATGACCAGGAGATGAACGTGTTCATGACATGAGACTGGATGCATCTTCTGCCCATAGAGCACTGTGCAGGGCACAGGGATCTGCTCACAGGTCCAGACCTTAAACACTGGAGAAAGATCTTAAGATATCATTAAACGTGGCTGCCTAAGAAGCTTTTCTTATTTGACGGAAGGGTAAAGTGGCACACACAAACTTAGTCTCAGCAAATGGCCACAGTGATCTGACTGTCCCCCACAGCATAACACAAAAAGCTGTGGCAGAGGCAGGCATTCCTCTGAATTGTCCTGACAGCATTAAACAGCCCTAATGTGAACGTACCTCTGTGTCCAGCCTGGGGACCTCCACCTCCTTCTCTTCAAATTTTCCAATAACTGTAGCAACTAAGGCAAGGTTTTGAGCTTTGCAGTACTTACTGCTACTGAGCTCTGACCTCTCCCAAAACCTGCTGCCACTCTGAAGGCTCAGTGAGGTATGGTTCTGTGTTGACGCATCATGTGCAGTTGTATTTAAAGATTAGTGAACTGTTTGGAAAGCCGAAGCAATTAATTCAGTAATAACAACAAACTTAATTGTGACATTTCCTGGGTACTCAATTAAGTCTTTTTATCACCAAGAGACTGTTTTCCAGTGTGTGAAGTAGACTTTTAAGAAGAAATTCCCTGCTGTGGAGTTCTGTGTTTCTGGCCATTTAAACTGGATCTGACAACTTAGATTATTTGTATGCCTTGAGCTAACCATCTGCATAGGAGTAATCATTAGCTATAGCTTACATGTAATATACTGCACAAAATATAAATTTATCCTCCTGTGCATTCAAACAAAATGTTAATGCTATTTCTCAAAGAATATGGGAGCAAGAACCAGGGGCCAGTGAAACAGTTTTCAGCTTTTAAGTGACAGACAATGGAAGTGATCCAGTCTTGCATCTCCTAAGTACTGGCAGATTGGCCAGGATTTGGGTGCTAACAAAGAGATTCAGTACATGGGCCTGGTTTCAATTAATGAGCATGTGTCCATATGGCTCTCTGTGTGTATGTGTTTATATTGAGTGTTCTTTCCTGTTAATGGGCATTGCGTAAGTATAAGCATGCACATGTGTGCCTGTGAAGAAGACAGATCCAGAGCTAGTTCAAAAATGCCTAGCAGCACAGGTAAAATTTAGTGCTGACAACCAGAACAAAAGGTTTCTTCCCTGGCAGGAAATCAGACCCACATAGCAGCAGTGAAAGCACTAAACAAGGTTTGCTGACCATGTGGGATCTGCCACTCTCTTGGGGCAGGGTGGCCAGAGTTGGTACTGGGACAAACCTCACACAGGGACACAGAGGGGCAAAACACAATCGAACCTGCTCCTGACTGACACGCTAGCCAGGCTGACCCCTCCTGTCTGCTGTGCAAGGAGGCAGAGACTCATAGTGCCTACTACTCAAGTGGATGGCACCACTCTCTTCTTGCAGTGGCAGATCCTATGGTGGAGATCCTATTCTTCTGTTACTCTGGGCAGCCTGGCTCCCAAAGAAATGTCCCGCTCTGCCTGTGCTTGCAGTTGGCCCACCTGCATTTGTATCAGACCACACACATGCTTCAGATTTGTCAGCAAACCACGTGGCTATATCTTGTCCACAGCACTTGCTTCTCCTTTTTCTTTTTGTAAAAAAACAATGTAGTTCTCAGCTCAGTAGTTGTCAGATGGAGGAAGAGGCAAATGAGATAAAATACTTTGTACATGATAGAAAATTCAAATCCAGCAATTTTAAAATAATTTGTGTATCCTTAATCTTAATCTAAGTCTTTACCTCCCCCCTTCCCACCTCAATTTCTTTAATTAGAATCAGTTCTGCAAATGGTAGGCTAATTCAAAATTAAGATGTGCTAGTAAGGTTGATGATGACTATACACGACCATAGACTTTGATAAGGTATTTACCTGTTATTTTAGGGTTATCGTGACTTTTCAGCTCAACATCTCTTAACTCCAAGCTGCACTAATTTTGTATTGTTCTAACTAATGCTTACTTTAGGCTGGTGCACTTTTATATCTGTTGATATCAGTGCCTAAATTTTTGTTTTAAGCACTCCTTCAAGACCTTACCTCATTTTATTCCCAACAGCCACATGCACAGGGCTCAGGACCTGATAGTCCTGGCTTACCTGTGGATTCTGAAGAGCAAGATCACGGCCTGACATCACCAGGTATTTGGAAGGAGCGTGTTAGGACAAGACAGATCACCGGATCCAGCTGAGTTCAAGAATAGCTCAACTGCTTGGAAACAAGTCTGAGCCTAGAGATGCTACACAGCTCTGGGATTATGTATAAGACATTCATCCTTGCCCTGACAAACCCTTAGTAGCAGTGCAGCCATTGACTACCCCACTTTTAATCCTACAAAAAGCGAACCTTTTTGTACCTTTTCCAAGTGGAGGCATTCTCCATCTTCTATACTGAACAATTATTTTGGTGCCTTCTTCCAGTGCAGAGATAATCCTCCGTGACAATCAGCAATGAAAGGAGCAGTGAATCAGCAATGAAAATCAGCCACTAAGGAGTCCACAACTAAACCCTTACTCAAGATTTTTACACAAGTGTTTGCAAGTATCCAAGCATCTCAGAAATACTCTCTGCACCTTGTGTTAATTTTTCTGTCCAACTCCATGCCCACTTCATTTTCCCACAGGATCAAATATACCTTGTATTATTATTTTCCCCTCATAATAATTCTAATTGTATAATTCATAGTGCTCAAACACAGCTTTAAGAGTTTTCATAAATCACAGTCTAGAATATCCTGCAGTGCAATGGCAGTGCTAAGTATGAATATAAGCTTTTCAGGGAACTGGTGTCTGAGGGTGGATCTACCCTGCCACAACAAAACCCCCAGCAGCATTTCTGAGGCCAAACCTCAACACCACAAACCTTCATTAGACTGAAGAGCCCACTCTGAGGACTCCCAACTGGAAATAGTGAGAAGTAAAGGTTCGCAAGAGTCTCAGAGCCTTTGGGGACCCACAGGGCACATGCAGTCCAAATGGCTCAAGCATCAAGGTACTGGCCACTTGTCTCCGCGTTCCTCTTCCTACACGCTGTGAAAGCCATCCTGGAGAGTCGCAGTGATGAGGAAGCCACTGACAGGATGGGTTAACTTAACCAAGCTGTGCTGGTTTAAAGGTAAACCGGCAGGGGAAATAAAGCTAACTCGAGAGATTAACAGTCAGAATGACAATTTAATGAAAATAATGCAATGAATACAATTTTACAGATGAACAATTGGTTCCAATCCACCAAAAACCCGGCACGCTGGGGCACGAACAGAATGGTGTTCGTTGGCCCCCCTTGCTGAGCCCCACGTGGGACCCCTCTGAGTCCCAAAGAAAAGAGAGAGGAGAAAAACCTGTTGAGGCCAGTGATGGCTGCAGTCCAGTTAGAAGTGGTAGTCACGGTCCAAGTGAAGGCAGTGGCTGTAATCCAATTGAAGGCAGTGGTTGTAATCCAAATTAGAGCAGTGGTCCCAGTCTGGATGAGATTTTTGGTCCTCCTCTCGATCCCACAAGTGGTCCCAGAAGTCTCCAAACCCCAAGATTATATCTCCTCCCATTCCAGCAGCAATGTCCAGCCCCTTTTCCCAGGGCAGGGAGTTTCACAGTGGGTGATTGTGAGTCCTGGGTGTGAGGACTGCAACATCCCCTTATCAACAGGCCTCTTAACACCCAGCACATAGCCTGAGGGGTGGGGTGTGCTCTGGGCAGCTGCTGCAAATGGTCTGTTGTTAAGTTTCTGGGAAATGGCAGAGGGTGTAGAATACACAGTTTGGGTTACACCCATGCAGTGATGAACTAGTCCCAGCTCTTCTAACTAGGACACAAGCCTATATAGATAAAGATGACCAATTCCCATCTCCTCCCCAGGGAACCTGCCAGTGATCAAGCAAAGCGTCTTCAAGAAGAGCACTTCTCAGAGGCAAGGGACTTTGGAGGCTCCCAGTTGGGAGACTATTTCAGAGGTTGTGGAAGGTCATGAGGCTGAATGGAAAGAAGCTTACCAAGAGAGAAAAGGACAGGAAAGCAGTAGACATCCAGACATTGACCCTTCAAAGAAAACTCTTGTCTGCCAACTTCCTTTCAGCAGAGGCACATCAATAGCTCGAGGAGACCTCCATGAACAAATAATATCATCATAGGGCCCTGGGGTCCCAGTTTTGCTCAGGAGTCCTCAAGGCGGTGCACAGCCAGTGACATGTAGGCTGAGAGGACAGGAGCAGGGTGTTAGGATCGTGCAAAAGTGAAGTGAGAAATGCAGAGGGATGTATCTGTCTGTCAGAGCAGCAAAAGCCAGGAGTGGGACTGGAGACCAGAGCTGAGGAATGGTAAGAGGATTGGAGTGTTTTATGGGGGGGGGGGGGGGGGGGTGTGTTTAAATTCTAACACTCATTTATTTTAAAAGCTTTTTTATTTCACTTTGATGATGGGATGCAATTACAAGTCAAAATTAATATGCTAAGACAAGAGACAACAGATGGATACCAACCAGGAGGGGAATAAGAAGAGACAATGAAGCAATTCTGGTCAGTCTGACAGATCGTGTGCTCAGCAGCCTCCTGCCCACACATATCCATTCATAGGCACATCAAACACTGTCCTTCAGGTTCTGTTTTTACTATTTCCAGGAAAATTTTATTGCTGGCTTTATCCTCATCAGCATTTTTACTATGTATTTACTCCAAGTCTGTTTAGGACCAATTGTCTGAGGTCTCATTATGATGGAATTCCCTGCCAGGAACGAGGAAGGAAGTTGTAGGTGAACCAAGGAAAAGGTCAGAAAACCAGCTTAGAATTCATGAATGGCTGTGTTCCTGTATCTGCAGCAGGCCACACATGTCATACCAGGCCTGCGGTCTGACCTGCAAGTGAATGGGGAATTCACATGGCATCTAATATATCCACAGCTGGTTTGAAACTATAAGTTTTCAGGTTCCAGCATGACACCATGCTGGGGCTTATCAACAGGAAAAGTAGCAAGCAATTCTTCCACACTAGTGATTCATTCTTCTGTGTCTCAGATATCACAGAGATGAAGCCAACCACACCATTTCAAGCATTGTTTCCTTCAATTAAATATAAACCTAGGCACCCACAGCAGTATCTGCTATTCTTTACAAAAGAGCTAACAACAGTGAAAGTAAGCTTTTCATCCCTGTAAAAACTCTGAAGCCAATGCCAAGCATAGGATGGATTTAACTGGAAAGCAGGAAGGACTTTAGGTCTAAAAAATAGAATCACTTAACTGAGTTGAAATTATTATCTTTATGAAAAGTAATGCAAGCTGATAATTTTGATAAGGATGACAAATTCACTTCTTCCAGCCTAATTCATCCTAGAGAACCTGAGTGCATTTCTGGATGCCAAACAGCAGCTACTATTAAATTGTTTCAAATGTCTTGACAAGAAATTAAAGTTATCACGGTTCTTAGGCATTTCTTCCTCTAAGAGTGTGAAATAACCTGGTAGCATCAGTAACTTACACGGAGGGCTGTACCCACAGAAGACAAAACTGTGATGCACCTTCACTTCAAACATCACCCTTCTTTCAAGCTTTTAGAGTGAAACACAGGCACTGATGACGCCATCCACTCATTTTGCCTCTAACTACAGTGGGACCAAGACATCAAGAAAGACATCACAGAAATTTAACCAGAAACAGAGGGGCAAAAACCTAGAGGAGTAAAGGGACTGTGGCATAAAGAGAAATAAGAATGATTGTCTTTGCTTGGTTTCAAGAAACAATAAATGAGTGAGGGCTGCAGTAGATAAAAATATCAAAGGGAGGTGAAAGCAAAGTTATTACTATGTTCAGGAAATGGAAGGGGATTCAATTAAGACAGAGGCAGGTACACTGAAACATTTTCCACGTGGCATTAAATGACTTGTGGAACTTATTGTTGGAAGATGTCATTCAGATGTTAAGAATTTAGAAAAATACAGAGAAGGATTCATGCATCTTGTAATGGATGGCAATTTTTAGGAGCTTTGTGTGTATTGCAGGGTATAAAAAACATATTCTAAGTGGCAGGGATTAAGTAAAAATATCCCTTCAGGAAGGTTATCCCTGCACAATGTCTTGTGGGCTGCTCCCATTTACCCTGAATTGCTACACATGAGCCAGAGGTAGCCTATCTCACCCTCATCTACAGGATAATTCCAGAGAGGTGTTATCACAGCTGAAGGAGAAATTGCATGGTATTTAATCTGAGCCCATTGGAAACGCTTGGCAGCGTGTCAGGCTGCACTCTTAGGAGATCAATTATTACATCAATAAAAGGAATTAAAAGCTTTGTCAGAAAACAATCAGAAAAGTGATTGCCCTAAAACATACATAGGCCAAATTTTCTGTTGTTGCTGAGATGGAAGAGGGTCCTCCCATCCCTGCCCCAAATCCAAACCACAGAAGGAGGGAAGCAGATTACAGAGAAAAATTCCTCACAGTCCCTCGGGTGAAAGTAGCACTTCCCTGCAGTTCCAAATATGTTAGTGGAAAAGTTCCTCCTGGACTGTTTTGCATTGACCTACAGAGACACATATGTGAATAGAGTTAAGTGTTGACCTCAGTGTCACACAATAAGAGTAGCAGTCACAGTATAATGGCTTAAGGCTATTGCATAGCTTATTGAACACAGAGAGGCTCTGCCTGCCTGGTGGGAGCCAGGCTGGCAGCTATAGCTGTTCCAGGAGCCCTTGGCCCCACAGCAGCTGGAAATAAAGAGCAGACCTAAGGGGGGCGGTGACTGCTTTGAAGGTAGGTACCCGGCTTTTCTCACCAGTATGAGAAAATGAGAACACGCCTGGCTATGGGGGAATGGAGCTTTTCTTCTTGAGTTGGATCCTGAAGTTTTGGTTCATGGGAAAGGAACATACATTCTGGGGATGAGGCTACTGTCTCCAAATATAAGGCAATTTGCCTGTATGTTGCTAATCACAGTAGTTCTGCAGTCTCCAATGAAAAACTCAGTGCACACTAGCCCCTAATTTCAGACAACAGAGGAACACAAGATTTTTCCTACTTTAGAGAGAGAGATGAAGAATTATTTTTTTTTTTTCTTTTTTTTTTTTTTTACAGTGTTAGAAAGCAAAAATGCAATCTTATTTTTTCACGGCAGAAAAATAACCTCTCCTTCCTCCTATGACTCTTACCACCCCAGAAATCTAAAAGATGACTGGGATGAGGAAGAACAGTGAGCTGCTGCCTGAGAGAACGGACAGTCAGGTAAGCTAGTTACCTGCTGGATGACTTGGACAGCCCTCTTCTTCATCTTTTAAGTCAACACAGATCATTGCAGTTGCTGAAAATTGCTTAGCCCAGTGCACTCAGCTCCTGATAGGAGTTCTGTGGTGTTACACCAGCCTTGTTCCTCCCTCTCCTTGCCTGCCTCCCTCAGACATGCGTGCACACACAGAGGAGAACAAGTTTCCACCTCTGAGTGAAAGGTGACATCTCTTCTCTTCAGGAGGGTTGTTCAGGAAGTTGGCACTTTAATCCAGACTTTCAAAGTTCTCATGCTGTCCAATGGCTTAACTTGGCTTCCTACTGCTCTGTAGCACTTCAAAGTTCTTTGTTCTGTAAGGATTTGATTTTTATTCTCTCTGAGATCGGAAAAGAAAGAATCTTTTTTTAGCATATATCAGGAGCTGGCTTAGCAGACTAAAGAAATGCAAGGTCATTGGTTCAAACCAAGCCATATCATTGTGAAAATGCTAACGAGCCTGTGATAAGAAGGGAACTAACCCTCGTGCTTGATACAAATTATTGGATCACAGAAGGGCAATCAAGTCCCTCACCTCTGCACTTTGTCACAGACAGGATTCTGATGTCATCTACTGTGTCACCTATACCTCTCTGCCAAAGCTAGATCAGGCCTAGATCTGCTGCCTTGCAATATCATACCATTATCAAATTGATTAACTATTCAATTTTTTCAGCAGCCTGGCAGTGCACGAAATGGCTATTATTGGTATTCAATACAGGAGAGAATTGTGGCTGAGAATTTACTTTGACCACAATCAGGATAGTGATCTGAGAACAGCCTGACTCCCATGTCTCCTCTTGACCCCTACAGTTTCCACTCAGTTCAGCAACAAGATGAAGACTCAACCTATGTCATAAGAAAATTTATACAAACTATCTGCCAAAGTAAAATTTCATAAGTGCCCGTAATTATTCTTTTACCCACTTATGTGCAAATTGACAGCATTTCATTAATAAGATTAGGGTGGTGCCTGTCCAAAAAACAAGCAATTCAAATCTGCTACAGTTCCCAACATGATGGCAGGAGCATCAGGTTGACCCCAACTCTGCAGCAAGTTCTCCTCTCTAGCTGCTCCTTGGCTGGCCTCGGACACATCACATCATTCGCAAATCTGTCCTGCAACCACCTAGCAAGGGGCTCACTGCCAGCACCTCACAGGGTCTACATGGCTGCCTTGCCCCCAAAGATTAGAAAGCAGAGGTTTATCTGAGCCTGAGAACAGGTTTTTAAGATCCTCTGGGTGTGCATGCATATGAACACACACATAACTAAAGCTTACTGCACGTCAAATACCAAAAAGATCACACATGCCCTCTCGAGCAGTATTTACCCTTCTCCTGTTCTAAGTCAGACTCTTTCTTCCTTTCCAATCTGACTCTTGCCTCTTCCTCTCAAGGGGACAGTTGCCTCCTTCCTCAACTGGCAAAAAAGGAACTCGTTCCCTTCTGGATTTACATTGTTTGCTACCTTTCACTGACCAGTCCAACACACAAACTGCAGAGCCCCACTCATTCAGAAGACAACAGTTTCTTCCAGAGGTTTCTGGGATGTGCCAGGAACACACAGATGAGGGACCCTGCTCGATAGAAATCTTGAGGAATTGTTTACATTATAACTGTCTGCATTCTATTTCTTAAAGGAGAGCAGCTCCTGTTCTCTAGAGAGATCTGCAGAGATGCTATTTGTTTAGACTGTGGGAGGTTCAAAGTCCGACAACAACGTGAAGAAGGAGATTTGGTTTTCAGATCCAAACAGAGAGCAGCTCCATAGCTCGGTATTACAGGGATCAGCATACCAGGAGTGCAAGATGTGAGTCTAACCCAGGGGAACCACCTTCTGATCATGACATCTTTTGGAGGCATGGCACCACCCCTCTAGTTTAACCAAGCATAGACAATGTTACAGTCTTAAGAGTCTGGGGTAACCAGCCAGTGGTGCTACAGCTAAAGTACTTGAGAAGGCTGAAGGAAAGGTGGCATGTAGAAAATGCAGCAGCATCGCATGGTTTTTCGTGTACCCTTCTTCTCTCCCTCTTTCACCGCTTTCCCTGTTCTAGTCCAGAGGATTAGCCACCCTTAGAAAACTGTTAAAAATCTGGTTCTGAAATGAAGGTTTAAAAGGAAATGTTATGGTGAAGTCAAAGTTTGTGTACTTGGTAATTTGAAATTAATTCTAACTCAAAAAAATACCCCCTGAATTTTATTTAACTGCACCGCAACAGTTTACATCGGTTTTGATTGCCTGCAGAGTAAATATGACACTTCTTGGGCCAAGCCAATTTTCCAAGTAAACATTACTGGGCAACTGAACAATACCATTTTTAATAGAAAGAACTGATGTAAATGTGTGGGAAAACTATTTTTAAAATGTTACACCAACATTTGCAAAATACCCTCTTAAAAACACACACACACAAAATAAATCTTACAAATGGCTATATATGTTTGGATAAAACTCAAAAAATGAAAACAAAATGTTCAGTGACCACCAGAGGGCTTTGCATATGTGTGAGAAATGATCAGCTGAAGTTGACTCTTTAATTCCTACCAAAATTACTATCTGTGCTGAATACAAGGCAGGTTTCCCCATTTATTGCATTTCCTCCCATGCAATTAAAAAAAAAAAAAAGAAAGAAAAAATACTCTCTATATTTTTCATTGGAGAAGATGACCATGAACACTGCCCTGGTAGTATGACTGCTGTCCCCATGCCTTCACAGCCAGGACAAGCCACCTTTCATCTTCACAGCTGAACATCAGAAAACAAGAGACACTTTAGAAAACATGAAAGGATAGGAGGTGGGAGAAATAAAGCAAATAAGGGGGAAAGAGAATGTTTCCTTGGGAAAGCATAAGTCATGCAATATGCACAGCGTTTGTCAACAATTCTCAGGGGCACTGCATGTAGACACACCCATTCACCAGCTACCCGGGGGAAGATTGTGATCACAGACCCTCTGAATCAAGGTGAAGACATAGATCATAGAATTATGGAATCATTTAGCTTCAAAAAAGCCTCAAGGTCTTTCTCCAGCACAACAGCTTTTAGACCCCATGCTGGATGCCAGCAGCAATAATCAAGATGCATAGCACGCAGTTTCACTGGAGACAGTGGAATTGGGCTGGTTTCAGCTGGACCAACAGAAATAGCTCTTTTCTAGACCCAGGGGATACCTGCATTTTGCTGAAGCGAGTAATGCTGTTTAGTATGGTTTGGACCAGCTTTTATTTGACTTTTGCATCTTCCAAGGATACAAATTTCCCCCCTGGAAAGCCCAAGGGATGTGTAACTATATCAACTAATCTGGAGAAATAGACAGTCATGCATTCAGTACTACATGCTGCTTGGGAACAATGAGAGGATCAATGAGATGCTCCTGAGGGATTGTGTCTCTTACCTCTCAGTGATTTTTGTGGTGATTCTGCCACTCACTTAGAGAAATGGCATTTAATCTTTAAACTGCTGACAGAACTGAGGTCTCAAGGTGAAACTCAGCCATATGCTGAACAGCAAATATCCTTACTGATGCACATCCTACCACCTGCTATGACTGAGGATGATGAAGAAAGAACAAAACCACTCTGGGAATGGTCAGTAACCAGGAATGAGTCTCTATATTATCCGATTAGTGAATGGTTAATGCTGTGCTTTCTCTCAGCTTTTCCAAGCAGACCCATGTCCCTGTATCTGCTTGTAGTGCCAAAATGTGGAAAAGACACAAAGAAAGGGGAGTTAATTTGCATTATCTATTGTTCACCAGGGTCAGCCTGTAGCACATAAACTGAAACAACAGCGAAGACAATAAGTCCTATCATCCGTACTTAGCTGTCCTGTCACCTCTCTATGTTAGAAGCAACTCCCAGACAGAATCAAGAGGAACTAGACGAGATGCTTGCTTATGCCAAGTTCGGTTTTCAAGCTGGAGCTGGAATGATAAAGTTGAGAGATCACATCTACAAAAATATCCAAAAAACTAAAAATGCAGATAAAGGCACTTATTAAAAACACGGGGGGGAGGGGGTAGAGTGTTTCTAAGAAAGGTAGACACCTTATCAGCCTTCTTTAACTAACTTACCTGGCAGATCACATGAGAATCTAAACTTAGGCACACATATCTTTTCTGACTCAGATTTGTACCTAAATTACAGATGCTGACCCTTAGATGTCCAGCAGTCCAGGGAAGGTGAGATTATTTCCATTCCATAACCACCACTCACATGACTTGACCCCACTCTGCCTCAGTTGCTACAAACTGTAGTACAGTCATCTAGAAAGCTTGCCAGAATGCAGCACTGGGCAAGTTCAAGGTATGTACACTGCTACAAGTCTATAACCTGTGGGGCTACATGAAACAGCCAGCACAGAGGAGTATTCCAGTTTGATCTGCTTCAAAGAGAGTGTCTACCTATACTTCCAAGAAAGGATCCAAGAGCCCACAAGGCAATAAACCCAGGAGGCATCTTGAACAGATATCCAGCAGACTTCTATTCTTAGAATGATTCTAGCATAAAATGTTCCCCTGTTTGTCTTGCTGATGAAGATAGTTCTTAAAACTGGACATGATGAAAGATGCCATCACAGAAAAAGTGCTATCTAGGATGCCCAGGGGGGCCACAATCAGTGTGTGTGAACACAGCCTGTGTCACAGTGTATAAGCAAACAAGAGCATTATGCTCATGAGCAATATCTCTCCAAGAAGCCAAGCAATATCTCCTGAACTAGCCAAGCTTCAATTATGCACATTCAAGGATTATGGAGCATATTGATGACTGCAATTGCCAATGAGGACATTCTCGAAAATGTGCAAATGACATAAATATCTCATCCCTTTTTCAAAGGTGAACTAGACCTGTGAGGGAACATTCATCATATTAATTTTAACTTTCTAACAATTAGGCATTTGGGCAAAACTACTCATTTGCATTCCCTTTATAGCAAAAGGGGAGAAACAGAAACATCCAGAGGGCAATTCAACGGGTCTGATCGCAAAACAAACAAGATGTGGGCAGTATTACTTGCTCAGTGCTCTGCGAGATAGAGGTATATCTCTTCTAGCTCAAGTTACAGCATGACCTCACTGGAGCATGCTGTTGATTTATGTTTATATATAAACATGGAGTTTATATTTCTCTCCCTGACTGTGTAAGAACCCCAAAAAACAAGCTGTGCTTTAAATGCTTAACTTTCTTGTGAGTAAAGGTGAACGAGATGAACCCACCTTCCCTTTCTATCCATGTGTTAAAATATTTTGCTATAAAGAAACAGAAGCACCTATTCTAGAAAAGGGGTTTCAAGAGATACTAAGAAAAATCCTCCCTTTAGTGGTTTTGAAAATGAAATCCGAATAATAGGTATTTCAACTGTTCTGGCATGAAAAGGTGCTAACAGCATGGCACTTTTAAAGAACTCTGAGATGACAAGACTGATTTTCCAGAAGTGATTCTTCAGTTTCATTTTGAAAATTCCCTGTAGAGGAAAAATCAGAAATACTGCTTTTCATTCCCACTAACCAGGAAAAATATCAAGAAGTCTAGCAACTTTGGTAGAGTCAGAGCTTCCAAGCCCTAGCAAACTAAAAACCTACAGCCAGCACTATCGCAGCATGAAGACAGCTCCTTAGGAGGAATTATTCTGAAAATCCCCTATTGAACTGGGCTATTTATTAATATAGGAGACATGGCAAAAACCTTGCAACAAGCAAGAAGACTTAGTGTTAGCTAACCTACCCCAGGGAGGCGAGAGTAGTGGTCATCAGGCTGAATTCAACCATGTCAGGTGCTGGAGGTACCACAAGCAATAGTAGCTGAACAGAAGCATGAGATGAATGTATGTCCAAGCAGAACTAGTCTCCTGAGTGTACCTATCCATCTCCCGTAACATTCTTAAGGATATCTTGCTTTGCCTTCATTTTGTAGAAAAAAGGCTTTTTGTTGGGAACAGAAAATCTATAGTTATGGTAACTAGAAGCAGGGGCAACTTAAAGAAAGGCTGCTAGAAAGACTAAGTGAAACATGCCTCTCAGCAACAAGTAAGATTTATCTTGAAAGAAAGGGAAGCAACTTCTCCCTCTGGATGCTCCCCCTGTAGCCAAGGCTGTATAGCAAGGGGTGAAAGAAAACCAGTTGTTCTGCATGTCAGGTATTGCCTTGGGGGCATGGCTGGGAGTCAGAGGACAAAGGGCAGGTGAAGGGAAGAGCAGCACATTGCTCCTCTATTGCCATTTGTTCTGACTCCCAGCAACTTGGTCTGAGACCTGGGCTAGTCTGGCTTCTTGCCTCCTGCCTGTGCCTCCTGACAGCAAGGTAGCCAAAGAGGCACCTAAAGGCAGTGCTTCAGCTGGCGTTTAAGTCCACCTCATGATACCACCACCTCCTGTGTGGTAATGTTTGGCTCTCTCTCCAGAGGGATGTACCCAGATATGCAAGTATAACAAAATGCCAGCAATAAGGCCTTCCTTCATCTCATGTTATTGTAATGGGAAAAGAGAGTGGTTATAGCTTCCATGAGTCCTGGGTTTTCTTGTGCTTGACATCAGCTTTTAATGAGAACTGGGTGCTTACAAGACAACTCACAGTCTTACCCTTACCCTTCCACAACACATCCAGGTGGATTCACATCTCCAGTCAAAACCCCCATTACCTCCTGCCGCTCTACAGGCACCAAGGCAAATAAATGTGCCAGAAACATGGGGCCCTTCCTTTACTTCCTTTCAAAAGAGCATCTTGCCTGAAGAGCCAAAGGGTGAGGTTTCCCGTAAATGCCCCTCTTCCTAGCAGTGCCCAGCACCTTTGCAGTATGATTGCCCATTCACTGCCCACTCTGCAACACAGAGCAGCTGAGTGTCCTTCAGAGGCGACATAAAGGATCTGTGAGAACACATTTCTGGCTTCTGCAGTTCAGCACCAGAGGCTTCTGCTGGTACCAAAGAGCCAATGCTCCTCAGTCCTCTCTCTTCCACCTACTTCCTAGAGGAAAACTCCATATATTACTGCTAAGTTGGGACTCATGTTGTATAGAAGGAGGAGTCAGAGGGACAGCACACATGGTGCTGCTGTGCTTTTCTAGCAGAGAGTGAGTAAAACCACTACAGAGCAGCCACAGAGGCCAAGATGGGTGTCTCAGAGCACAGACCCCATATCACAGGTCCTGCTGCAGTACACTGCTGGCCAGGACAGTGTCTCCAGCCCCTGCCAGCGGAGGTGACAACAGGTGGGAAATCATGACGGACAACCGTGTCCCTGCTCTGTCCCCGTCCCCTCCTCCCTGAAATCCAACCTGCTGCATCCTGGGGGAACCCCATCTGCTTCTCATTCCAGACTATGTCATGTCATAATTATTCCTAATTATGCCTCATTTAGCTTGATAGGTACCAGATTGGGAAGGATGCCCTAGTGAGACTGAGCATCTTGGACGGCCGCAGCGGCGAGGCGCGGCCAGGGGAAGTGTGAAGCAAAAATTAATAAAGGGACAGGAGCTGTGCCGCCGGGCAAGGGAGGGCGGCCGGGGGCACGGCCCCTGACGGCAGCGGCGGGTGGCAGCGGCCCGGCCCG
>VXAY01007492.1:1236461-1355905 GCA_013399855.1 Oxyruncus cristatus | reverse complement strand
GTGTGTGTGAAGGGAGCTCTGTGTGTGTGGGGGGGGGGTAGTTCTGTGTGTATGTGTGGGTGGCTCTGTGTGTGTGCGGGGGGGGCTCTGTGTGTGTGTGTGTGGGCTGGGGGGGGGTCTCTGTGTGTGCTCCCCCTGGCCCGCGCTGCTCCGGGTGTCTGCTGGCAGACCCTCGGGCAGAGAGGCTGTGCTCCCGGGAGAGAGGCCTCGGAGGGTCCATTTCCCCTGCGCCCCACGAAGGTCCCGCCGAGTCCCAGGGATCTGACTGCCAGTTGGATCTCTGATCCTGGTCCGGTCGTGGAGACCAGTCCTGCACCGCAGGGGGTACTTACAACCTGTCACTACAAAAGTTACACGACTAAAATAATGTTACCCAGGCACTGGCCATGGTCACAACACGGTGGGGCACACACCTTCCTCCTTCCCCACTGAAGGCCTACACAACTGTTTTTTTAAAGCTGTGCACTCGTCACCCCGCAGGGAAACTCTGCTCCCTGTTTTTCCACCTCAGCACCATCGCCTGTGAACATCCGGACACGGGCAGCACCATCAGCTGATGGGACAGATGACATGCTGAGTGCCAGGCATCTGATTCTCCGTGATGTGTGCTGGGCATTGCGTGGTTCCTCCACAGACTCTGGCCACTGTCTCTCTTTCTCCTCATGCATCAGCCATAGGTCGAGGCTGAAATGCCACCTGCTGATGTGTGGGTCCAGCAATAAGTAAAGCACAGGAAGGTACAAAAATGTCAGGACTGTCGACCAACAGAGGCTGGTTTGCAAGGGGCACGTGCTGCTGTGTACCTCTCTGGAGCCCACGCTGCAGTGGTCAGTGAAGAATCCTGCTTCAGTGTGAGACAATGGAAACTGTCTTAGCAGCAGCACCCCTGTACCTGGCAAAAAGACATTTTCACAAAACATTTTGGGTTAGGAGGAAATCAGCCAGCATGGGGACAAAACATGAAGAAGCGGCATCTTCACATGTACTGCTCAATTGCCAAAAAAAAAACCAAAAACAAAGAAACTTTTTTGCTAGTGTCTGAGCTCCAGCAACTAAAATGGCTGTTGGGTGAGCCAGAGCTCCACTATAGTCAGCTGCAAGCTGCATCTCTGAGCTGATGCAGTCATTGCATCTGCAAAGCCGCTACCCATCCCCTCTGCCTCTTTTTCCTCCTCAGGAAAAAGCCCACCTCTTTTTCCTACCAAAAACCCACCAGGGAGACAGGCCTTCATTCTGCCTGCTCTCCCTGTTCACGGCTGTTCTGCTGCATGGGAATGGTGTCAAATTCCAGAGAGAGAGAGGGAGGCAAACCACTTGCAATGCAGTCAAGCAACTGCTGTGGGAAGAAGCCGGGCAGCAAAGGATGATTTATCTGACACAAGCTAAGCCAATATAAACACTTATGATACAGGTGCCTGTGCTCTCGGAGATTGCCTGACTTAATTCAATTGTTTTGTAAACCAATTTAGTTAAATCTGTATAAAACTGGTGTTTAAACAAGCCAAAACAGTGTTTAAAATGTCATTAATAAAACATATCACCATAAAACAAATATATATTACCAAGGTTTTTTTTTTTTTCTTTCTGACAGGACATATCCTTTCTCCCTGTATTTCTTTTTCCCTCTGTCCTTTTCTTTAGAGGTTGTACATTCTGCTGTGCCATGACTGTCGCTTTCTTTCTGTACTGTACAAAAATAGGATTGCCTCCATTCAAAAGTCTGCAAGTCCAGCTCTAGCATTTCTTACTGATGTGTGAAGTAGAGCTGGGGAGACGTTTATTTATTTTTATATAGCCTTCAATAACATTCAACCCAGAACAACATTTTTAAGCAGATTTTAAGCAAAGTAGTTTATTCTGGATCCAGCCTGACCTCTTTCATTCTTTCCAAATTGACCTCTCTTGCAGTTTGGAGTTATTTAATCACTCTGGACAGATGTTCCCATTTTTCTTGTTTTCAGCAAGGTCACTTTTTTTTTAGCAATATTTGTATTTTTTTAGTATTTTTAAGTTATATTACAAAATCACCCAAATCAAATCTGTGTCCAAAATTAACTATTTCAAAATACCAATATCTTCTCTCAAACTTGGCCCAAATGCCCAATTAGTTTGTTCTCCTCTACCAAAACCCCCTCAGTTTTTAAACAGATTCATGACGGAATTATAAAAAATAGTAAGACAAAGTTACTGTACCCTTAGTAGAAGTCAACAACAATAGGACTAGCAAAAGTCAAGTTTTCCCTAGACACATCTTTTTTGTGATCTTTGATTACTTCCAAGGAGAAATTTTGGCAAGTGCTTCCTGCATCCAGCTGTTTGCACATCTGCATAATGCACTGGAGAAATCATTCCCTTGGGGCGTCAGGTGAGGGGAGTGGCTGGAGCAGCCACACTAACGAGCAGAAATTGCCACTGACAAGAAGGATGAAAAAAGGGACACATTTGAAAAACAGGCACCAGTGGGAGGTGGGTGGCGAACTTCACGTATCAGGTGGGCAGCTCTGAAGGAATCAGGAGGGGGATATAGATGCGAGGTGGGCTGGGGATGGCCCGTGGGGGGCATAGGAAGCAGCCACTGAACAGGTACGGAAGCAGGAACCATTTAAGCTCCGAGACAGCAGTGCGACAGCTATGGGCTCTGGAATGAAAGGGGCCAAAATGCTGAAGTGGGGTGGGGTGGCTGGAGGATGCACCTCTAGCTGGGAATCTGTCTTGGTGGGCAACCACTGTCTGCTACTATCACAATCAAACTGCACCCACAGGCAGCTGCCCTTTTGCCCAGAAAGCAGATTGACCTCCTACCCCACGCCATGCAGCTCTGCTGATTTATGCTCTAGAAGCCAGGCAGCCACGGAGCACATCCACACAGCATGTCAGTAGCTCACAGGAGTCCAGCCAAGTCCCGTAGCCTCACGTTGCTGCTGTCTGACAAGCACAGACCCTCCCCTGGGGAAAATGGTGTGCACAGAAAATCTCATGGGAAAGGTTGTCACCCACATGCTCCCGGCTGTCCCAAATTCTTGCTTTCTATCACTCCCATAGCACCTTTCCACTGCAAGACAAAGCTGCAGACTGGCTCAGGTGCCAGCACAAGGGCTGGCTCCTAAAAGCCGTGTCAGGAAGGGAACTGTGCTCCAAAGGACACATACAGAGTAAGTCCTGTGTACATTTGGCAGGGACTATAATCCACAATCACCCAGCCTGGCAGCATTGCTGGAGGCCTCAAGAGCAGACAGTCCAAGCCAGGATTTGTGATTGTTTACCTTGGCATCCATTTGGATACACTCCAAGTGTAGACAAGGGATTTAGATGTCCATATTATTTGCCCTCCTGGCAGCAACACACAAACACAACTACTAGGAAGATTAGAGATATTCCATCTGCCTAAACTGCTTCCTTTTTCCTGCCACCACTGATAACCCCGATGATGGGGATTTAAGCCCCAGTGCTACTAACTGTGACTGGCACCAGCATGATGATTACATTTCCCATGGGACCACCCTCCCAGCCCTGTGCAGTCCATCTCAGCTTGTCTCATCACAACTGTAGTCTCATCTCTGCTGGTAGGTCCCCACACACCTCATCCCCCATTAGCAGTCCCCAGCAGCTCTTGTGCAAGGCACTAGATAAAACTGTAGCAGAAAGATAGCTTTTGCCTTTTTATTTGGCTGTTTAACCAAACAGAGATGGTACAGCTCATGAGAAAAAAACAGCAGACAACAGAAGGAATTAGAGGAAATGTATATCTTAGTTGTCTTCGCACGATTGCAAGTTGTTATGCTAGCTTTATTCATACTTTGAAATGTCACCTCTTTGGGCTGTGGCCAAAAATATTAAGTTCCAGTGGAAAAATAGAGGCTTCAACTGAAAGTATCTTTCTAAGCTTTAACTAAATCATTTGTTATCAGTAATTGCTACAAAATAAGAGACACTCTGTTCATCCTTGCATCTTTGGAAGGAAATGCTATAAGTAATTTGAGTTTACAGGGCAATTACATAATGGTTTAATCTCAAGCACTTTCTTGGGTGGTAGACAATTCTGTTGTTAAGCTGTGAACTCAGGGTGTGTTTTAGCACTTTTGTCTCCCTGGGTCATCTGGGCCTGGAGGGCAAAGCCTTCCACAACTTCAAGTGCTCAGTGTTATGGTTCTGTTTCCCAGAAAGACATCACCTTCCAAAGCATACCCTTGCCTTGTGAACATTTTCCATGGACTCTGGGGGAATTTTGCTGATTCTAAATCCATCAAAACCTTTTTCTAGCCCAAGTTAGGGGTCTCCTAAACAAAGAAAGACTTAGCTCAACCTGACTCCTTTCTGAGAGCACAGATAAGAACAGGCAGAGACTGATCTCCCTGGGAGTGTATACTGTGCTATTGCCGTCTTAAGCCTTCCAGCAGTCCACACATTAGAGTCTGGTAATCTTCCCCTCTGATCCTGCTCCTGGAGTGGGCCAATTGCTGTAGATTATGGGGAGCTAGTGATGGTGGTTGATGACTGGTTTTAGAGCATGTGTTCCCATATTCCCATACTACCAAAGTAGTATTGATTCATAAAAAAACCCTCCTCTAGTTTTTCTCTCTTTCTTCAGCAGGCCCGACACTCGTTAAGATCGGTTGTTGATCATCTGCTCTCTTGTTATCCCATCTCAGTATCTCACCTATGAGATGCAGCTCCTGTTCTTATTCCTGGCGGTCAAACGCAGTAACCCTGTACATTCTCTGGTGCTTTTGGACGTCCTAGATTATTCTTTTGATGGGTCAGAAGACACCTTCAGTGCCATCAAAACCCCTGCTGTATTCACATAAATTGCCTTTTTTTTTTTTTTTAATTGTCTAGAAAACACGGTTTGCCCTCTAGGGCTGACAGTTATTCTGACACACTCTGAAGCAATGAAACATAAACACACTACATCCTTTGTAGTCAGCTTTAGCAAGTAAGAGCAGAGGTAACCAAAGCTGTGCTTGTGGAGGGAAAGAGTGAAGGGAAGCAGTCACTGGGAGATGTGCTCATAATAATGTTTATCTGAAATGCAGCCCATGAATTCTAATGGAATGTAACATGACAGCTACCAACATAAGACCCTTGGCTTTTCAAAAGGTTTTCATGAGATGAGAGTCATCTGCAGACTGTAAGGGAGGTGCTGCAGTGGGACATGCATTGTTTAGAGTGACTGCAGGACTCATTAGAGGAATGGGCCATGCAAGGAACCAGGCAGCAGCACAGCATAGCGAGGACCCCTCCTCAGTACTTAACTGCTCCTAGATCTCTTCTTTAATCTGTTATGCTATTCAACAACCAGGACTCTAATAAGCAAGTGCATCCAGCGCTATGCAGGGAAGCAACAGGCTGTGGTTGTAGGTTTCACACCAGAGACTGCAAGGCATTGAATCTGCAGAGATAGAAATCATTCCTGTGAAAGCACATTTCATCACTTTCTTCCCATGAGTGGAAAAGCTTACACCTCCTTCCTCCTCACCCCCAATACCCCAAAAGACATTCAAGACATTCAACTGCATTGTGTAATAGGGAAAAACTTCACCTGCAAGACAGGTCCATGGCAGAAGGGCTTCTCCCTTGTCCTTGGGGAGAGCTTTGGGCATAGGCAAAGGAACTCTGCACCACACAGAGCAAATTCCTGATTCGGAACTAGTTTGTCATAGAAACCCATCAAATGACAGAGATGAACAGTAAGAGGTAAGGATGGCAGAGTGTCAGTTCAGATGGGAGAAACAATTTTGTGAGTTTTTTGCTTGGGTTTTGAAGAATAAGAGCATTGCACTTCCAGCATATGATGCACAGTAAATGCTGAAAGTCCAAACAGAGCAAAAAAGGGAAAAGGCCCTGAAAACCTTCAACACATTGTTGAAATATGAGAGGGAAAAGGTTTTGTTTCCATGGCAACCTATCCTATGGTGCGTCTGCTGGAGCAATCTACCAGAGAAAGAGGACTTTCCCTGTTAGGTATTCCAGTGAAGTGGAAGATAATTACCGAGACCCCTTCCCTCAGCTGGGTGTATTTCTAAACATTCTAGTTGATGTATGTAAGTGCTCAGCCCCTGGATGTCTTCATAGACGACAGAGTGAGCTCCGAGGCAAGTGTAGGTGACTGTTGCAGGCCAAATGTCTAAAGACTTGGGTGCATTGTGTTTTTTTGCCCTTCCACGATGCTGCTTTGCTGTATGAATATGGCTGAAGGTGTCAACAGAAACTTAACAGCTAAAATCGTTCTTGAATGCAGATTTTGGAACAGGAATTTGCAGTTCTCATTCAAGATAAGAGGATTTTGTTCCCAACTGTCACTTCCTATTTCTCACTTGTATATATGTCAAAGCTGAGGTGCTCCATGGCAGTTGTTTTGCCACAGCAGCATGGCATGAAGGAATTCAAGAAAAAAAAAGGAAAATTACATAGGAGAGGAAACTGAAGAGATACAGAAAATACTGATATGAGAGGAACTGGAACAGGATTCCAAACAGAGCTTTCATCCTCTTGCAAAGAGCATCATTAGATCATCACTCACTAAAAATGATGAAGTTTAATACTAACTAAAACTATCTGTCTGTGCTATGGTGATGCTCAGAAGCACAAAGACAGGCAGTTACACATGTTGGGGAAAAAGCCCACCCCTTTGCTCCAAAGAACTTAAAATCCAAGTGGGTAAGAAAAATATTAGATATCTGTATTTTGCAGATAGGAGGCAAGGATGAGGTGCAAAAGGTTAAAACACCTTGTCTAAAGTTGCAATGGAAGTTTGTGATAGAAGTAGTTGAACCTTCAGCTCCTGACCTCCATCCAAACGTCTAATGACACAAATATCTCCAGTTGTTCAGTTGAAAAATTCTACAGACGCAGCTCAGCTGCTGAGACCCAGTATAATCATACAGGTGGAATAAAGATAGGCAGCACAACAGCTCCATTGTCATGGCAACATGACAGACACTCCTCTGCCCACCATGGTTTCAGCAAAGACTTCCCAAACTAGAAACAGCACCAACTAAACAAAAAAAAAACCAAAACCAAACAAAACCATATCCAGCATCCTTCAGCCATAATAGACTATTACACAGAGGAAGCAGGAGAGAATTTACCAGCTGAAAGGAAGAGATCGCTACAGTGATCAGCTGCATGTAGTCACTTAGGGCAGCAACCACCACCCTGTCCTGTATTTTAAGGGCCAGACTACAAAAGGATATGTTGGGAAAAAATTCTATTGGGTAGGTCTATCTGGTGTCCTTCCTCCTCATTTTGCTTTTGCATGACTGATTTTTGGGAAAAGAAATGTGGAGAGGAGGCAAGTGGAGACTGAAGTGTGCCAATAGGTAAGAAAACAAGTACCTGTGCTCTCAGGTACCAATGCCAGGATTATCAGCAGAACAGGCTACAAAACTGTGCTCCGAGTGAGCAATCTTAGCACCTTTGGACCCTGAAGGCAAAAATGTACTTAATCCTTAGGCCTGGACAGCAGTATTCATTCTTCTCTCTGGGGAAGGAGCTGGCAGTAAATGCCAATCATGCCCTGAAGCTGGCAAAGCAGTTACAGAAAGCAGACCAGGTAGAGATCGACCAGGCCATATCAACACCCTTCCACCACTTTCTGCAATTTTGCATTACAATGCTTTCCCTCCTCAGTGCTACAGGCTAGCTTCCAGCCCTTCTTTCATCCCATCTAATCAAGTGCCGCTCTCTCACCCCTGCCACCCCCACCAGCATGGCAGCAACAACCACAGCTGCAAAACTCCCGCAGCATTTTGTTAATTGTGTTTTTATGTTCTGCCCCCATCGTCTATCACGGATTTCTCTTGTAAACTCCTGGGGCACACAAAATCCATACATCTACATCTGTGTGCTCATGAGGCTCCGGCCTCCCTTAGCCTCATGTTGCTACAGTCTATTAAGGATAACATCACATTACCAATTACATTACCAAAGAGTAGATTTCTTTCTCTGATCAGGCATCAGAACAGTGTGGTGGCCATTTGAAAAGGTGGGAGTTGGATTTTGAGCCAAGCATGCTTTGTTATTTCTTTTCCTTGCAATACTCTCCATGCAGAAAAAACCTACAGGGTTTTTCTACAGGGCTGATCTGCAGCTATGCAAAGCTGCCAGAAGGTGATTCTGGAGAATCAATTCCAGCAGCTCTTGGAGGGCAACAGGGGGGCTACAGTGACAGAGGGACACTCACAGCAAGTCACGGAGTGCAGGACTCTAGGCATGCACACTTGACAAGTATAGCAGGACTGGATATCCTGGAAGCAACACAAAGCTCCTGTAAGTGATCTGCCTCATAGCTCACCTCAGATATCCATAGAATCACAGAATCAGCCAGATTGGAAAAGACCCCTGAGATCATAGAGTCCAACCCATGACCCAACACCACCCTGTTCAGGTATAGGTATCGAATCCCCCTGGGCTTAACTCAGGGAGTTCACATGTTGGAGTTCAACATGCAGGACTCCGGAGGGGTGAAACAGCAGCTGGAAAAGGCTTGAGGACAGATGGAGCACAGCTTCTCTGTAAACACCCCCAGGGCGTGGAGTCTATCCTGGACCAACACTGAGGGCATGCAAACCGGATGGCTTCAAAACAACATGTCACTGTAATTCTCATCTGTCCAGTACTAAATTATCCCTTTCCATAACTCCCATTCCCTGAAAAAGTTTGAGAAACATAGGGGCCATCTGAATATCTGTCAGCTTTATGCAGCCCACAGGCTTCTCTGAATACAGAACTGGTTCTCTAGGTCCGTCTCATGCTACAGATGCCCCTTACACTGGACATTGTATCAGGAGTGGAAGTCAGTGTACAGCTTTGCACGCTGCCTGCCCCAGAGGAAACAGGGTTTTCATCAGTTACTCTTTGCTAAAGGAGTTGCACCCAGCCCAAAATCATCTCTCCCACTACAAGCTAATAAGTGGGTGGAGAGCTCAGTGCATTCTCCCTATTGTGAGGACACTCCATCTGCAGCTGTGCACCTAGATAGAATGCCAACAAATTATGGAGGCAAGGCAGAAAACCATCCCTACAGCTCCATTTGCAAGATAAATTACAGCATCTATTTCTGAATTCAAAAGAGAGCAACACTGCAGCCTTTCTAACCTAATGCTCTTGCTGCATGGTCGTCACCATCTTCTAGCTGTTTGGGGAGCTTCTGTGAAAGGCAAATGCATTAACAGACCTCAGGCCAGCAGGTGCCTGCCTGGATTGCAATGGAGATCATAACTTGTGTGGTTGTCTGCAGCCTCAGAAGAAGGGTCAAAGACTGAAATAGGGTGACAAAGATGGTATACCTGGTCTCACCCAGCAGTGCTGGAAGGATCAGCAGTCAGGTGTAGGCAGCAAAATAGGGATTCACAGTCTCACATTAGCAAATCATAGTAGAAGTGATACTAATGTGCCAAGGAAAAGTGACTCAAATGCGTTTTGCCTGTGTCATATTCTCAAGCTGGGAAATCCTCTTTGTGTACGTGCCATGCATTGCCAGAGTGCACCAGGCACTTAAGTCTCTTAAGTTACAAAACCTTTGTCAAGATGTAGTGATGTGGGCTGAGATTAGACTATGGGTTGCCTATATGTGGCTGACAGAGGCATAGACTAGAGTCTTTGCAGCATATGCCTCTCTGTATCGCTGTTTCTCCTGTACACTCCTTCCTCAACACTATCAGAGCTGCCAACTCACTGTGAAACCTGAGTTTCTCACATATAGCTACCCCATTTCTACCGGCAAAAAGTAGGGGACAAGATGCTAATCCCCTTCAAAGCAGGATAATAACCCCCAGCGTATCTGCCTGGTCAGTTGGTCAGCTGGCATTTGCTCAGAAGATAGACAAGTGGAGAGTCAATCCAGCTTGCCACAGTAAACACCCTTTCAGAGTATGACACCTTTGCTCAGACCTGAATATCTTTAAGATTAGGGTGAATTGTCCTTTGGAGGCCTACATGTTTATGTCTTAGCCACTGGAGTTACAGAAGATGTGTCCCCCTTTCCTCAGAAAATGATTGGATTAACCTCTCTGATGCACAAGGACGATACAAGAACTGCCATGTGGGTTGAGGCATGTTGTGATAAGTCGTGGTTCACACCACGATGTCAGCTGTGCCTGAGCCACTCTGGCAGAGCTGCCCAGTGCTGGCCCTCCCACGGTCAGTGACTCTAGCCAGGAAGGAGCAGAGAGACAGCAGCAAGTGCTGCCATACCGCAGGGCACTCCTCGTGGGGCTCCTGCTGCCACTGGCCTTCCCTCTAAGAGCCCATCTGCTCATCTTCCTCCCTCCCTCTCAACTTATGCAAAGCAGCTCATTAGTCCCATTAGCAGCCAAACACCATCTCTGATTGTTCATCAGTGATTCCTTTGTCGCCCTCCATCACTCCTGTTGAGCCTCATTAGTGCTGCTAGGAAGCAGAGGGAGTTGTTGGGATATTTATAGGAAGGGTGGGGTGTTCTTTACGCTTTATTGCTGTCTAATATCCTTTCTCCACTCACCACCTCTCCCCTCACACCAACCCTCCCCCTAGAGCCTCTCTTAATATGGGGGTTATCCAGGGGGTATAGTGAGTAGGGAAAGGACTAGAGTGATGGGTTTGAGCCAGGGAAATGAGAAAGGCAAGCTGGGGGTATGCAGAGGCTCAGTCCTTGGTCAGGAGCATACAAGCCTGTGTAGGGCTGGGTACCTGGACTAGGGGGTGGAGCGTTGTGCCCCTGTGCATACACACATCAGCTGGGATATCTGTAGGATCCCACAAATGAATGCAAAGAGACCATCCTGTGCACATAGCCATGTTGGTGAGGTACAAGCCCCAGCTACTAGCACAGCAGCTTGAGCATGCAGTACCTGTGTCGGGGGTGGGGGAGTGTGAATCCATCTGCATGCAGAACACTCACCTCTCTGCCTGTAAGCCAAGGGAGAGCTGCACCATGCTCCCAACAGCCCCATAGGGAGCGACCGCCTTGGTTACTTACAAAAATGTTCTTTCATGCTGCAGTTAATTATGGAGGCAACTAGACAAAGACTAATCATTCATTCTAATACAGGGGAGAATAATCATTCTGACATCAGGAGATACTTGGCTTCTCTGGGAGGAGAAGAGAGAGTGTGGGGCGGAGGAGGCTAAAGAAAAAACACAGGACAGGGAAAGGAAGAGGAAGGAACAAAATCCTAAATCAGTTAGCTCATACAGACATCTTTATGACTCCATAAGTGGAATATGCTTAGTGTCAGCAATCTTTCCCAGCATCACGAGGACACCTCTCCCTAGTCAAAGCCGCAGGCCCTGATCATGCCAGGAGTCAAAACGGGTGACATTTTAATATCACTTTTCATCTCAAGATTGCATCTTCCTTCCAAAGGGTCCCAAGGAGTTTTTATAATGTTTCCAGGCGCATAATTCATGTCTTGTGGCCCTGAAATGGAGTATGTTCCTGAGAAGGATGAGCCAACTCCACCACTGTGCAGGAATTTTGGACAGAAAGCAGTGACAGCTTCTATTTCCCTCTTAAACTGTGGGGTGTGCATGTGCATGTGTGCGAGGAGGGGGACTTCAAGGCAGCAGAATGCAATTGCAGAGTGTGGAAGCTGGTCAGGAGCTATAGCCAAGGCCTCAGGTAATATGTAGGTTAGCACCAGAAAGCTGTAAGAAAACAGCACTGGTGATCCAGAGCATGACAATCCTCACTCTGCCTCCCTGGGGGATCATGCCCTTACAGGTGGTCTGACCTCTGTGTGGCTGGGGACAGCTCTTGAAAGGCTGCAAGCCAGGGTCCTGACATGGGTAGTTATACCTGATCAATGACCAAAAAACATGGTATTGATCCAAGTGTCTTGGACAAAATCCAGGTTTGAGAAATAGCATCACACACTTTTACATTCCTCTTTTGGGTTTCAACCAAGTCCCATTACTTTTCTTTCACCTTCAAAGCGGTGCCTTGCTGGGAACAAAAAAGACTCTTTTCCTACCCTACTTCTCCCATACTCTCCCTGAGTGTCTGCTCCATGCCCACAGCTGGTGTGGTTGAAATGGATCTCCTGTTGGAGACAGTGTACCTCCCTGGCTGCTCTATGCCCGGTGCTGTCCTGCACTGTGGCTGGTGAAACATTTGCCCTGTACTACCCGCAGTGAAGAGTCTTCCTTACTGCCCACTGAGGATACTGCTGGCTGATAGACACCGGACAGGGTTGGCCTTCACTCTCTAGGAAATGTTGCTCTGCTTTGGTCAGAAGATCCTCCACAGAATATGAGCTAGGACCACGTAAGGATTAAACAGAATCCTCAATCCCATAAATTTGTCAGGAACTGACCCTTCCCTACCTCAGCTGGTGTACTGCTGCAGCGCAGCCCAAAGCTGTTGGGGAACATCTGCACTCCTACACAAACAGAGAGCTCTCTGGCTCCCTAAGTAGCAGGAACAGAGCTTTCCCTGCCCTCTGCAGCTGCAGGCCATCATGCATACAGTATTATGTTTGTATATATCCTCTACCTTCCTTGCTGCTGCATCTCTCCACTTTCAGCTAATTTAATTGACTGCTCTGGTTATGAAGAATCATGGTGTCTAGGCACCAGGAGTAATACTTAGCATGATATTACCATTTTCACATCCCAGGGCTGTGCAAACATTAACGAACACTAACTCTAATTAGCTGCGACTCACTGGAAAGTAGGTAAGCTTGATATTAACCCCATTTTTTAGCTGCTGACACTAAGACTCGGAAGGCTCAAGTTACTTGTCTCTGCTATGGAGGTGAGTTCAGCAAAAAGACCAGGACGAAAATGGGCAAATACGTTTTCCAGGCTGTTTCACCATTCTGAGGGATATTCTGCCCTCCCACACAATGCGCATTTGACCCAGACATACCTCAGGAGCTGAGCACAGGATGCCTCAGTCCTGCCATGTCACAGGTCCCCCCAGAAGCACCTGTGCTATGCTCAATCGGCAGAGAACCCATCCCCTGTCTGCTGGGGCCCTCACGTGCTGTCATCTCCCCCCGAACATCCAACTGGCAAATGCAATGCCACCAGGGCCTTCCTTCATTCTTGTTCCTCTGCCTCACAGCAGGCCTTTCAGCAAGATCATCAGAAATACTGTCTGATGGATGCTCTGCAAAGTTGGTTTAGGAGAGGTTCCCCGTTTGGATGATACTCTCAGGTACATGGTGTGACTCTTGTGGATGGCCCTGTGCAGGGCTAAGGGTTGGACTCAATGATCTTTATGGGTCCCTTCCAACTCAGCGTATTCTGTGATTATGTGAACTGCTAACTCATGGAGTTAGTCTGTCAAAAAATTCCCCCAAGCCACTCCTATTAGCAGCAGCCCTCACCTTCACACTTCCCTGGTTCACCACACTCTGCTGCTGTAGCTTCCTACCCAGAGGTGGCTGCATATTCCTTGAGGATGCATCTACTCTTGCTCCCTTCGCTGCATTGCTTGGAAGAGAGCCTGAGCTTTGAGCTGAGCTGTCCTCACATTTGCAGCATGAGAAGTCAGGATCTCTCTCTTTCACACAGCCTGTGAAAGTTTTCCTGCTTAGTGTTGTGTTTATAAGGACAGAAAGGTTGGGAAAATATCAAAGTGATTGGTGAAAATGGCTTTGTCCAATACCAGGAATGGATAGGAAAAGGGATCAAAGGTAGCACTGGCTGGAGTTGATGATTCCTGAGTGGAACAGGATGCCACTGTGCAGTTCTCTTCCTTCGTACCATTTTGCTACCATATAAAACCCAGGTGCACACAGCCCTGGGGTACGGTAGGCAGGTTTGATCACTGCTTCCCAGGAAGACAGCATGTAGGCAGAGAAGGCATGGAGAAGAGCAACTAAAATGGCCAAACATTGGAGCAACCATGGTGGGAGGAGAGTCTGAAACAGCTTGGGTCTTTGCTTTGAGAGGAGGATGTTAGGAAGTTTTGCAGACTGACTGAGTCTGGTAAGTAAGGTGAAAGCAGAACTGCTGCTCACCAAATGTCATGGTGCTGGTGGGGTACACAGTGAAGGAACTGCTGAGAGCAGTTAGGCTCCCATGCTATTGCAGAATACCATCTCCTACTGACATCATAGGACACCAAGAGCTGGGTTATGGGGACCATTGTTCTGATTCAGTGCGTCGTTGCATTTTATGTCACACTTGTATCATGCACAGAGGGTGTGCTTTCGTGCCATGCTTTCATAGGCCCAACCTATACGGAGGCATATCACACAAACGAAAGCCTGCAGGTGTCCAGTTCCAATACACAAACCCCCACATCTGACCCAGTCACACCGCAGTGTACACGGTGAGCAGGCAGCAGAAGAGGCAGGATCCAGGCACCCTTCAAGCACTGACTCTATATAGCCACCAAATGCTCCAGTGTTATCTACAGACGTAGCCTCGCACAGCAACCTTGAAGCCAGCAGAGCTGTGGCTGAACAGAAGAAAGAAGCCATGTCACATTCAGGTGGTGACCATGTGCCCCCATTCCCATGAGAAAATGGGGCAGAGGAAAACGTGCCTGGGGACTTCAGATAGTGTTGTTATCCAAGCACCCTGAGGTACTTACAGGCAGAGGGGAGGATAAAGCTGCAGTCACTTCCGGTGTCCCTGCAAGACATCTGTCAACTGAGATGAAGGCTTTGCTTCTGTTATTGCACTAGCCCAACTCTCCTTTCCTCACTAAATATATTTAATAAGTAGTGCTCAGTCTGACAGATGTCTTGCAGCTCACACATGAGTTAGAGCCAGAGTTTACAGAGAAATGAAGACAAGGAAGAACATACATAATCTGTAGAGTTTCTCTCCCTTCATTCACAGCCTGTCTTCCCAATACACCTTTGCCTCAGGACTACGGCCCTGCATTGGGGCTTGTTCATTCAACATAGTACGTATAGTCTTTGATGACAGAAGATATCATATGTGAGAACAGGTGGTAATGAAAGAAAGAAGCAGAGGAGGAGAGAAAATTATCCCTTCAGAAAATTATCCCTCCTTCAGTTACATTCTGTATGGAGAGGAAAGCAATGTCAAATTGAGAAGCTTTAAGAATTAATTTAACCGCAGGCTTTGAAGCATGGGTCCCTTTTCACAAGGCTGCTTGTGAATATTCCATATTTCTCACGCAGAACATCTTCTGGAGTTTATCACGCATTGACTCCTTTGCTAGGAACTGTAGTGCTCAGCTCTTGCACAAATCCCTACTAATGCAGCAGAGTTCTATGAGAGATCTTACCAGGGTAGATGATTTTATTCTAAACCACTGATTTCATTCACACTCATTCTGTCATGCCCACATGTTCTCAGGCACCACACAGGTGTGTGCCGATGTGCTCCCACCAGGTCTCCTTGTAAAGACCGGGGGACAAGGGACATGATATAACATCCCTTGACATCATCACATCTCTGAAGTTCCTTTCAGGCAGGCAATCATGGTCTAGTTTTGGATCTGTTTTTTGTTCACTTTAAGGATTCACAGTGTTTGTGATTGCTTGTCTCTTCACCTGGTTCCACCTCTCAGAATTATTAGGAAATATTCTTTTTAGTCTCCTTACCTGGATATCTTTAATGGTTCCAGGCTTGTCCTTTATCTCACCTTTTAATGGCTGCAGTCTGTCTTTTGTGTCATTCCCAGTCCGGGTGTTTTGAGAAGCTGCAAGATGTGGTGTGATCTTGATAATCTTCTAGCTTAGATGTCATCAGCAGCTGTCATTCCTGTTCTTCTGCCACATCCGCCAGTGCTGTTCATGCCCATCCATTCCACTCTCAATGTTTCGGGTAGATCTCTACAATGTCTCTGGCTAAGACATAGTCACAGCCCACACACCTTCCATCACTATGCCTGGAAGATCCTATCATAGAAGACAGACATTTTAAATGCATAGCATATTTAGCTGAAGTAAAGCTCTTTCACTGATTGGTGATTCTTGGTCTGTAAGAAGTATGTTCTGACTGCACAGTATCTGGTACAGAGAGTTCCTCAACATAACTTCAGTTACCAAGAGACAAGTGAGCATGTAGAAAACCTGTCCCTTGGCTGAACAGTATCAAATCTGGGCTATAGGTGTCAAATCTGGACTATAGGCCACAGTAATTAGGAAGGGGGTAAGGGGAGTAGGGAAGTCAATATTTGGGTAAGTAAAAAAAATCTGACAGGTTGATTTTTTTTTTCTGTTTTTTTAAACAGATGTTTGTTTGAAGATGGTTACCTGGTTGGAAAGCTGGGTGGAGCTCTAGCAGAGTGAGACAGTGCAGGAGTGAGGCTTGGGAAGGTTTCTGGTGAGTTCAGTTTCCCAGCAGTGCATCATGTTTGCCATTTTCCATTCAGCTCCTCTGGGCTCAATCAGAGTTCTATTCCCCAGTGGCAACGGTCATGGGGTAAGTGGAAGCCATTTAGACAAAATTTATTAAAGAAGTCCTGCCATTCAGTCACAAGGTGCAGAAAGGTCACCCTTGCTTTCTAAACTCCTTCTCAGGGAGGAGCCTAGGTGTGGCTGAATCCAGTCTTAGCCTTGGATTATGTCAGTGGTTTAAATTTAAGGAATTATAGAGTTCTGATTAAATCACTTTGTCCCACTGATTTTAATGATGGCAAATCAGATATATGACCCATAGTATGCCACCATTGTAATGTGGCACTGGAAGAGGTTAGACAGAGCATAAAGGCTGTCATTGTTGTGGATTTCTGCATTAAAATGTAATTAGTTAAACAAAATTCTCAGGTGATCCTAGGAGGCAGCATCCTTGCCTCCTCAGAAAAGACCTAAAAAGGATTCAGACATCTAGCAGGAAAATTAATAAGCTCAGCAAATGTCTTGAGCATGTAAGCAGAACACATCAAAGGTATCTGAAGCTCTGCAACTGCTTTGTGATCTGCATGCTGTCCTGAGCTACGACTGTCTCCAGAGATGTAGAGAAAGGAAGAAAATTCAGAAAACAGGAGGAGTAAAGCCTTTCTAAGCCCTGACAACTGCAGAAGCACTGAACTGAGTTCCCTTCCAAACCCATTTGGTAAGACAATACAATAGATAGTAAAGTACTCATATTTCAAAGTTATTTCCTCTCTTCAGAAATGCACCTATTTAGTTTATATGCTATATCCTATATGCTTATCAAGCTTCTAACATAATATACTGCTGAGTGGGGTTCAAACAGTTCAGTGGTGAAGGTAAGACTGGAGATAAAATGAGAACTTTATCTTGTCTGGATACCTTGCCAAAGATCCAGAAGGCCAGACATGATTTCAACACTTTAAAACCAGCATATTTCATGCAGATGCAGCTGCTTTCAGTCATCCCCTCCTTGGTTACAGAACACTTTACCCAGTTGTGGAGAGATGTTACTTTCATGGCACAGCTTCAGAGTCCACATAAATTAATCCCAAATACATGCTTGTAAATGGCATCTTCAGCCATTGACAGTGGCCAGTAGCAGCGATGAGTAGAATGGCAGCAGCACTACTCAGGCTGGCAGGGTGTTGTGCATCGCAGGACAAATATATCTTGGATATTAGAAGGGGAACAAACTCTTCTCGGAACAACAAACACTGTGGGCTCCTCAATATCCATGCAGAACACAGCAGCTCTGCTTTTACACTTCCCTTGGAGTGTAGAATACATAACCTGAAAACGGAAGGTGAGTGTGCCTGAGATTCCAGGAAGAATTATATTTTCCGAAAGTATATGTAGCCTGCTATGCTAACTATGCTCTTGCTCAGCCTGAACTTGCAATTTCATTATGTTTAAATGGGATAAGAACTGGGGCAGAGTAAGAGAAACCTGAAAACCAGTCTCCAGCTGGTTTCTCCCATCTTTGGAGAGCACCCAGCACTGCAGGACTCTAATCTGGATTTTTAGACTTTGCTCCCCAGGACTTTGACCATTACCACTCTGGTAAAAATCCAAAATAACATAGCAACAGTCAAATGCTACTGCAAAGGAAAGATTAGATAAGCAGCATGTAACAACATCACCTGGACTTTGTCAGAGGAACCAGAATTAAACCTCTATAGCACTGAAAATGGTGTGAGGGTCTCTGTTCACATCTTTTCCAGAACTCCAGTGGCCCAAGCTCAGCTGATCCATTATATGCTCATCGTAGAGTAGCTATGCACTTAATTTTCCTTGAAAGCTTCACAGCCATATATTGATTAGGACAGATCTACCTCAGTTACATACACAAAAACAAGTCAGAAAGGCACAGCTTAGTGTCATGGACACTGGAATTGTCAAAATATTTGGGAGCCAAATGTATACAGGGAGAAATGTTGAGAAAGAGAATTCGAGCAAAATATTTGCAGAGCCTCTATGATTGGTTTGGGGCGGTGGACTGGGGAGGATGAAAAAACGCTCCCATTTGGGGATTTGTTGTCATCTCAAGGCGTGTAGTGTATGCCAAGGATGGGATAGAGTGAGGCTTACTGAGGCTCCCAGGTACTTAATGACCAGCTGTGAAAAAAAATTAATGGCACAACAAGGGGATTCTCCTCTGCCTGTGGATTCTGTGAGCTCCAGACATTTCTGAAAAATTAGAAGAAAAAAGCTAAAAAAAATTTGGCCATCAAAGCAGAGCAGGGAAAGATTTTTGTCTCAACGTGAAGTATTACTTTCAGATTTGCACAGCATCCTGTTGCACTTTTTGGGAGTACCACTGGGAAAGTAGAGAAAATTCTGTTGGATAGGATTTAAATGTTTGTAATTCTGTTGGAGAGGATGTGTGTCCAGTTTATAACAAACCCTCAATTTTCACAGGAGGATGTCTTTGTAGCTTTGAGCAGGCCAACCAGTGGGCTGCCAGTAGACCAAGAAAGCCTGTCTCTGTACAAGTGAAAGGTGATTTGCTGCTCAGATGGGCTGAGAAAAAGAAAGGGATATTTTCCAGAGAGGCCAGGAACCAGACAAACTGTGAGCTCAACCTGGCAGGCAGCCGCCATGAGAATGCCCATCAAGATCAAAACTACTCCATGGTCCTCCAAACTGAAAGATTCCAAAAGCAGAAAAACTAGTCTGTATGAATTCTTCCATCTATTCCCAAATGTGAGGCTCTCACCAGCTGTTACCAGTAACCTCCCAGGCCCTGTCTCTAAGCACATGGCAGAACTCTTTGCGTAGCAAGGAGCTGTTGAGTGAAGAAGCCTCATAACCCAGCCCACTGAAATTTTCTGAGGACCTGCTAGGAAATGAGGGGTCTGATCCACGTTCAGGAAAAGATAAATGTCTCTCTGACACAACAAACTGGTTCAGTCCCATTTCAAGTTGCTCAAGCAACTGAACATCCCTGGTTGTCCATTTACGTGTCCCATTTTCTAATGGTGGCCAAGGGATTCAGGCAGCACTATAAACTGCAGTAAAATTTAAAGGCCTCCCTACCCTCAGCCTCTCTACAGCCATGAGCATTCCATAAAATCCAAGATAGATTCAAGTAGACAGACAGTATGAAGAACAAGTTAATTGATGGGGTCACCTAGTCTGATACATCTCATTGTTTAATTAACCATTAAATCACCACGAGCGACAGAGCTGTCCCTTGTAATATTTGTAATAGATGTGGAAAAGGTGCCTCCAGGCCAGGGAACATACACAACTACCAGCACAGCCCCTCTTCCCTCTTGATGTTGCACTTGCCTCCTACTGCCCTGGGTAGGGGACAAGATGACCAGCTAAACGCCTCTTCTGTGAGAGCTACCCGGACAAGACGGAGGTCTAGAGGCAACACCAAGTGAGGCTGGAAGCACTGCCCCATTGCAGTAGTAGGGACACTGGTGCTGCAGAGACCATGCCCAGGGGGGCACAGCACTGCCCCAGCATGGCTCTCTCCACACCTTTCTCATCTGACCCACCTGTGGCGCTGGGTACCTCTGAAACAGCTGAAGGCTGCAATTCTGTTTCAAGTAGGGTTAGGATCCAGAAAGCCACAAAGCCTAGAGCTCCAGAGACGCCAGTGCAGCAAAAGGCATGCCAAGGGGAGCATGGCACTGCCCCAAAATTACTCTATTCACACTTTTCTAATCCAGGACACACATGGTACTGGTCACATCAGCCTCAGCCTGAAGCTGCCCTTAGGGTTACAGACAGGGTTCAGAGAGCCACAGAGCCCAGGGCCCCAGGCGCACCAGTGCTACAGAAGACTTTCCAAGGGGAGCACAGCACTACAATTAGCACTGCTCCTTCCACACCTTTCTCATCCGGGACATTCACAGTGTTCAGCCATGGCTGCCAGTGAGTTCCAGTTAAGGAAAACTGGGAATGTTTAGCCTGGAGAAAAGGAGGCTCAGGGAAAGCCTTATCACTCTCTATGAGTGCCTGAGAGGAGGTTGTAACCAGGTGGAGGTCAGTCTTTTCTCACAAATAGCAAGCAATAGGACAAGAGAAAATGGCCTCAAGTTGTGCCAGAGGAGACTTAGATTGGAATTTTTGTTCTTTCCTAATTATATTAGGAGAAATTTCTTCACCAACAGGGTTGCAAAGCACTGGAACAGGTTGCTCAGGGAAGTGGTGGAGTCTGCATCCCTGGAGGTATTTATAAAACATATGGATGAGGCACCTAGGGACATGGTTTAGTGGTGGACTTGGTAGTTCTGGGTTAAGAGCTGGACTTTATATAAAAGGTCCTTTCCAATCTAAATGATTCTGTGATTCTGTATTCTATGATTCCTAATAACTTCTCCCCATTTGGCAAGTTATACAAACCCCCCCTTTCTGCTTTTTCAGGGGCTTTTAACACGTAATTAATTAGTACTCAAGGTAGAGCTTTATGTAAATTTTATTTAAATCACAATCAGTGCTCTCATTTCCTTGCAGAATTATTTTTACCATAGCTTCAGCACTCAGGTAGGAAAGGAATAGAACTACCCAGGGAGCAGAACTCTATGTGCCCAGCCTCACAAGGAGACTGGGACCACAGGGAGAGGCTGCCAAATGGCACAGAGATGTCCTCAGCATGCAAGCCAGTGCTGAGGGGAAGGGGAAGGAGCAGTTAGGGTTTCACGGCACTGCTAAGCTCTGGCAAGAGTTGAAGCAAGCGAGTTTTGACTGCGGAGCCAACCACAAAGGGCTGTCTCCTGAGGACTAAACACCGCTCCAGTGGGGAATGACCTAACAGACAGGGATATTGATGCTACAACCACCAAAAGGATGCTGACAGCAAATCTTAAAACCAGTCTGAATCCAGGGGTAGTGTTTTTAGCCTATTCACAAAAGCAGGGAGTGTCACAGCAGAAACCTTCTCAGTGGAGTTTTCCCAGTCAAGATTAGCTTTCTACTCACTAGAGCTGTCTTGACAAGCACCCTGAGGACCTTCCACTTCTTCACACTCAGACGCAAGGCCTGTGACCTTCCCACTTACCCAGTTTCTCTCTTTTGGAACACTGTTAGGCAGGGGAATACCTGTGGAACCTTCTGCCAGCAGCACTCACATCCTACAAGAGGGAGAGAGAAAAGCACATCTTTCCTGAAACTGGGTGTCCAGGCACCTCGTCATGGTAACCCATGCACCATAACCCATGAAGTCCCTTGTCAGTAGCACACCAGACATCAATCAACTCTGCCTCCTTATGCGTCACTGCTAGAGCTGCCGGGTATGGGACTGAGCCTGCCAGGATCAATCCCTCTGCTACCGAGGCTTGGGACAGAGCCAAAGGTGGGGATGGAAGTGTTGCCATCTCTCTCCAGCCTGTGGAGAAAGCAAATGACCACTAGGCCATTAGACTGAGACAAGATGCTTGGGAACACAAAGAGGACCCAGCCACTAACCTGTGACACAACCACATAGAACAGGTAGGAGGACAACATAGCAAGGAAGTCACACATTGCTTCAGATTGGGAAAATGAGCTCATCCAGGTGATCAAGAAGCAGAAAATGAGTTAGAGCAGTAGGATCCTCTGTTCAGCAGCACAGGACATCTGCTTCTTCTTCATGACTGCTGTTTCACAATTTCCCTGGGAGTGCTCCTTCCTCATGCTGCTTACATTCCCCTTTTCCCTGTGGCAGCCATGGTTCACTGAGGTCAGAAAACAGTAAAAACCTGGTCTGCAGTGCAGTCTGTGGAGTGCAGATTTTCAGTCACAATATCTGACCCTCCACAGGGGAGACAGCTTTGGAATGTATTTTTAACTCCTTTTGTTCAGAGTCTCTAGCAGCAGCCAGGAGGCTGAGTCTATGCAAATGTCTGTGCCTCATGCGGGATGGATTCGTGCTGTCGATCCTCTCTGCCAGCTCTCACTGTGCTACTCAGCTCTTCAGAAATCTATCAATTTGCTAGAAGATACCTCCGTCTTTGGTTTCTGTCTCACAAATCCTCCTATCTTCAGCCTGGATAATTAGAGTTTATTTCTTAGCAGAGGATGAAGAAAAGGGTTTCCATTGGAGTCATGGGTAGCATCCACTACCCATAGAAGCAAGGATGCTGCTACTCATAACAAAAGTCTCAAAGCCAGTATACACTCTTGTACTGGGAGAAACAAAAATCATGCCCACTACAGATTTCTAAACAGCCCTGGGCTGGGGAAAGTCACTCATAGCCATCACCATTGGAGTCACTAGAGAAAAGAGTGTACAGTATCAGAGCAGGAGCTTCTTATTAATGCCATCAACCGTCAATATTTGAGACTTGGCAAATTCAAAGCAAGTCTCTCCTACACTCCCCTACAGTCACGGTCCATGCAAAGACAGTGTGTGCAGCAGCCTTGGGGACCCTGGAAGAATTCCAACATGATATTAGTCAATGCCTAATACTGCTTCATAACCTATTAGATTTATTAATTTTCCTGCCACCCAGAGTATTTTGCATGATGGCAGGCAGATGTTCCCTAAGTGTTTGCAGACTGGCTTAGCTAACACTCTTGATAACCTGAACCTGCACAGCAGATGCATTAACAGATTTTGACACGATTTAGTTTTCTATTGATGGCAGGGAGGGATGAGGGGGAAGAAAGAGAAGAACAAATAAGTCCGTGTTAAAATAGAAAAAGAAAACGAGATACTAATTTGTAGGCTTCCTTCTCACCCCAGAACATGCAGTCCAGGCTCTGGCAGACAGCATTCCCCATCTGCACCATTCTTAGGGCAAGGGGGCAGATTTTTCAACTGTCTCCATCCTGCCGCAAAAGGCAGATAGTCTGTAATACAGAAACGCTCCCTTTTCTGTTCCTTCCGATGAGTCAACATGATGAGTCTGTTGTGTAAAACATATGCTGCTTGTACATCTGCATAAAATGAGGCAGCAAGATCTAGGACCATTCATTAAGGGGCTAAATTCAAACTTTATTTTTAATCTCAAGCTTACTTTCTACTCATAATTAGGCCTCCAGTCAGTCATTGAAGCTCTATCTGTGTTCCTTTCCTCACCCTTAAGAGAGGATTAAACCTTCTGTCTAAGGAGTTATAAAGAACTGATTTTATATACATAAGATGTTGTGCAACAAATAGTTTACATCTGAACAAGATCCATAAGAGATGCAATCAACCTTCCAAAATAAGACAGAGAAAACCCGTATCAAAAGATCCCTTTGCCTTTCTGACTGTGAGTTAACACCACAGGCAGAGGCAAAACAGGGAAACAGAAGAGAGAGAAACATCACCACCTTTGCCAACAGACACTATTTCCATGATGGAGATGAGTTCAGGAAGCTGGTGACAGCTGCCCTTTTCCCAAAGAAGCTCAACAAATGCAACAGCATGGCATCAATTCGCAGCCTTTCTATAACGTCTGGTAACATGTTTTACAAATGAAGCTCATGAGATTACAGACTTATTACTGGCTCTTGAACACAACTCTCATGGGATAAAGTATGACCACTTCTGCAAGAATATTGTGTAGGAAACTGTAGCATCTCTGCCTTTGTGTCCTTTGACCAGATGTTCATCACACCAGTTAATGTTTCAGATTTCAAATCCACCGTTTTAGAGTAATGAGCATTTTGATAGAAACCAGCAGATATTCACTGAAGAGGACAGAGAGATTGTCACCATGTCATGGCTCAGCAGGTACAGCTGCTTCCCACTCCCTAGGCATGTGTATTTGCCTCCCATTCAACTTAGTGGGGCAGAAGTCATCCTGACCAAAACATCCTCTTCCTCCATGGGAAGATTGCTCCGTAACAAAAAAAACAGTACCAGGGATATCAGTTAAGCCTTTGCAAAGGCTTTCTCTTTGCCTTTCATGAGAATGTCGCTCGCACCATTTCCCCCCTGCCTGGGAAGTTAAGTTCCCTCATTTATCAAGGGATCATTATTCCCAGCTTGCACAGCTTTGCCCAGGCTTTCAGGAAAACAGGACGGCAATTTAAGGTACCTCTGATTTATACATTATCAAAGAGGAAGTCACTTAGTCAGTAAAATTATGTAAGCCTGCATGTGTCTAAACTCTCCATCTCCATTATACAGAAGTGGCAGGCAGTGTCCTTCCTGGCGAGATTTCCAGTGCTCTGGGATTAGCACAGTTTTGGCTGTGTAAGACATTATCAGTGCAGCGAGGCGAAAGCAAAGATCTCATGGCTCCAGCCCCTCTGCCATGCATCAGGCAACTCAGTTTTTCCATTTTAACTTATTCTAGCAGTAATCCTAAAATCAGGGCAACAATTACTTAAGGCAGAGTTCTTTCAGACGCAGGGGAAACTTGCATAGCAAGAGCCTCCATTCCTATAGGCCATGAATCCCAAACCTTCCCTTGTCTAGCATTAATTATATGAAACCACCAGTGTTAGATAGAAGAGATAATATAGGGGAACAGAAGATTATTCAGGAGGGCATGGCTGATTGCTGATTTATTAGCATCTAGCTTCACAGTTTCAGTCAAGCGAGAATGTCAGGGGAGGGGAGCAGAAGGGTCATGACCTTGTTCTGTACCCTGCATTCAGACAACTTTGAGACTTACTGTTCACAGCAAGAACTATGTTCCTCAAGAAATGTGCACAGGAACTATAGAGAGCCTTGAGAGCTTTCCTTTGTTCATGGAAGCTGGTTGATCTGAGGAAGGGGAGTCTTTGCACAGGCCTTTGGAGACACGGTGCATCACAACTACCGTGAATTAGAGCTCTTGGCTCTAGCCCTCCCCTAAATATTGCACTGCATCAGTTTGTCTGGCACAGCACAGGCACTCTCTTGCCTCTTGGCTCCATATACCCTGTCATTTCCCTTTTATTCTGCCCCTGGCAGAAACATAACTACAGAGAGGGAGAAATTATTTGTTCCTGTATTGGCGAGGATCTGGAGGGAAAAGTGGTAGCAAACAATTGCTTCTCCACAGCTGACTAGTCAAAATTCTCTTCCCCAGCCAGGAGTACAAACCCTATTGTCATCCCCAGGATGGCGTGGGATGTCCCTTGCTACTGCATGGTTCCCTCCAGGATTTGCACTCTAAGATAACTAAGGCACCCTTACAGGACTGACAGATTGGCCACATGGCAATCAAGCCCTCCTTGAGTGGTAGTTTGAGAATAATCCTACTTGGGCATTGCAGGGGAGATAGCTTCCCAAGAAGCACCCCAACATAGTCAACTACCTGTGCAGCAGATTGTCAAAAAACTAGAACAAAAGCTTTAAAGAGCAATGCAGTTTCAGTGGCCACCTGTTGTCCATACCACATCAGCAGAGCAAGTAGTCACCCTTCTGCAGGGGAAAACCAATTTTATCTAGCCATTAAAGCACAAACAGCAGAACGCCTTGTTCTGCATATAGTGCTAAGTAAAAACCACTTTTTTTCATGGCATAGGTAGACTTAGGTCTTAACTCGTCTTGTTTACATGACTTGGTGGATCTGGCGTCGGACAAGACCAGAGCCACTTGCCTTACTGTTTGCAATTCATCTCAAATATGGCTTGCACTTCGCATGGAACAGTTCTCATGGGGTGCAGTGGCAGGAGGCCTCCTGGGTGGCTCTACAAATGTATGCATCAATGCTGCTTCTGTACAGAATATGGGTCAGAGAAGGTAGCAGGCCAGAGGTATGTAAGTATTAATCTTCCAGCAGTGTTTCCCTTGCATAGTGCTTGAAGGGAGACAGAAGAGTCTCTGCTGTGCTACCTCTCCCCAGGTGTAATGTCTTACAATAAACACCATCAGCAATTCACCCACACAGAAAGCTGTTACTGTGTTCAAACAATCATTTGTCTTACCCTCCTCACCTCCTTACCCTCCAGGAGGACAAACACATCTCCCTCCAACCCTTTCGTGATTACAGACACATCTGCACTGCAACATACAGGTGTGACTGCTACTCATGCAGAAACATCCTTACTAATTTTAAACTAGGTTATGTGGGTGACAGTCTAACCCCAACAAGGAGTCCTCCTGCATCAGCAGCCAAAGGCCACCGGCCACCACAGCTGGGATCTATGACAACTATAATATGAGCAGACAGAAAATTATCTTACTTAGCAGATGAATGATACAGATTGCTATTGCATCTCAGCTAGGGTGCTCTCCACCAACCAAACTGCAAACCCTCTGTGTAGAGATGTTGTATTTCACTGCATGCCTACCTGCTGCTTTCTGTTATGATGTGATTTGCATTAGCACATTACTCTTTGTTTAGCACCTTACTGGTAGGCCTTGCTGCTAAGTCTACTGATTTACAAGGACTTTTGGAGGGCTTGACCAAGAAAACCTGAATTTTTTTATGCCAGGCTACTGTAGATAGGCTTCATTCATCCTTACCTGATCCAGGGTTAGCCACAGCGGCAGCTGCCCTGAGTTAGAAAGCAGAAGTTTAAGATGCTTGACTACAACTACAATAAGGAGTTGCACAGACAGACGTAATCCTATGAACCAGCTGGACTCAAACGGCCTTTGGGCTCTACAGCCTCCAGTTTAGGGCTTGATCTCACTATCTCACATTACTCTAAGAACCTACAGACGTTTGTTTTACCAGTTAGTTCTTCTCTGACAGACTTCTTCTATAGTCAAAATGTCTTTTTACCAACAAGATCCTTACTGGAGCCAGGAAGGTGAAGAGCTACCAAGTCCACAGCTGATAGCCTCAGGAGTTAACTCAGAAAACAAGAAATGTGTGACAGGAAGATTCCATAAGCCTTAAAATAGCCAATGTTTATAAATATGAAAATTGTAGGTTTCACAGTGATTACACACATGACTTTGAAAAGTGATCAGGAGTCACTCAAAGAAAATTAAATCTACCCATTAGGATGCAGTCAAACCATACTTATTTTAGAGCTTTTGCAGCCAAGGGATGTTCATCTTGGAATCTCATCAAAATCATACTGCTCCTTCAGGGTCCAGTGCATTGGGAGGTTTACTGCATTTTTCACCTTAAGGTATATTAAATCAATGGGTGAAGAATCAGCAAAGCACCCCCCATCCCTGGCATCCAGCAGTCTCCAACTATCTGCTATGGCTCTCGTCTTTGATTTGGTGAGGAGAAGCAGCCACATGTCTGTTCTCCAGACAGGTCCAGGTTTTCAAAGGGATCCAGCAGGTTTATGAAATAAATATTACCCAGAGTTTCATCAATTGCACTAAGTATAAAACTGATAAACCTCAGAATTCAAAGTTCACAAAAAAACTGGGCCTGAGGACTACCAGATTTTTTTTTTTTCATTTGAGCTATTTGGGCTTCAACAGGAACTTATTAGTTGATCTTTTAATAGGTGACATTTCTGAGAGCATTTGCTCCAATTTGAGAGGTAATTTGTATCAGCTGCTCTGGTTCCTGTTCCGTGACTCTTTTCCCCTCCCCTGCAGCGGGCACCTGAGCCGGCAGCTTTAATACGTGCTCTGAGGTAGCATGAGAGTGAAAAGGGTCACTTTTATGAAGGATGAGAAAAATGTTTGAAACAACAGGATCCTGAAAATGTCTTTACTTATGCCTTTACCTTTACCAATGTAAAGAGACAGACCTGAACACATCTTCTACAGAAAAGGGTACTGAATTACTCCTCCCTTTTTATTTAAGACTGAGAGAACACTTTAAACTTGCAACAGTTTAATTGTCAGTGCCCTAAAACGATACTTACTTGGATGGCCTAAATAGTTCGTTCTTGGTACAATTTACCTAATGGTTTGCATTTAACAATTTGGATAGCTCTAAGTCCTGCTGCTCCCAAATCTTGCTATTTGAAAGCCCAGGTTAACTTTACGCATTCAGCAAGAAGATCTTGCAGATTTGGTTATGCCAAGTGAACATCTTTTCCAGAAGGTTAAAGGAATATATATATGATTAAAGGATTATATATATGATTAAAGGAGTTGCTACATACAGATGCTCCCTCCATCCCCTCCTTTGTGCTGAGTCACTATCCAGGACCCAGCCCAAACTGCCTTCCTGTCAGGTTCTTACTGGAGTCGGCACAACTTCAATGGCCAGAGTGACCCACCTCACCTTCAGCTGAGCATCTGTTGGTAAGTCAGGCTTGAAGAGACTTCTCATAGCATGAATCAGACTGGAGCCTATGGATAAATTGCACCTGTGGGCATCACAGACAGATTTATATATGAGAGAGTTTCAGGACACAATTAAATCAGGGAGCATAATGTTCTCAAAAGACACAAGAGCCAGCTTGGTGCAACTCCTTCCTGAGCAAGCCTTGCACGTCTGACTGCAACACTCTTTGCTCAGGAGAGCAGCCGGGAGCTTCCTGTAGGTGTCAGAGTGACCTTACAGCAGCAATGTGGCACCTGGGTGCAGGACCAGCTCCTTGTGTGGATTGGTCCCATGCTGATCTGCTTGCCCTGGCCTCAGCCATGAGGGAAACAGTGCTGCATTGTCAGGCTCCATTTCAAAGGAAAAAAACAGCAGTAATGGCCCATGGTAGTAGAGATTTGGGCAAAACAAGAGTTAGGTTCCTGCTTACTCTGTCAAGCAGTCAGTCTTCCCCAAGACTGTTTTTACCCCAAACATTTATTTAAATGTATTTATGGTCAATCTATAAGTCAGTTCAAGGAAGAGATTGTGCTAGTGAAATCCCCTTTTTTGAGGTAAGGCTAGGGATTCAGGGTTTGCACTCAGATTTGTAGTAAAGCCACAGCAGGTTTTTGGCATCCAAGAAATGTCTGATTTCCTCATATAGGATCTGCTGGATCAATTGCTGCAGTTGGCAGAGATGAGCCATACATCATCTGCGTACCCTAGCAGTATTCACACTTAAGAAAATTCTAAAACTCCTTTCAACTTAACATTTTCTCCCTTGAGGTCTTTAAGCTCGGTAAGCTCAGCTTTGTTACCAGTACAGCTGAGTCACAGCATGTCCACCTGCTAAATAGCCACACACCTCCCTAGTTTTCATGTGCAAGTTTTGCCAGTCACAAGAAGGCCTGGGCACTCACATATAGCAGTACTAGCCTCAACCAGATAAATCTGTGTGCCTGCCCCTGAGTGGAGTGAAGCCACAGTTACTCCCATAGACACCCAAAGGCTGTACTTGGGCACACTTTTATGGGTACAGCTCAGGGAGACTAAGAATCACCATGCTCTAGAGCTGGCAGTAGAGCATCATCACTGGCGCTCCCTAGCACAGCTCTGCTAAAATAAACCAGCTTAGACAAATATTCCTGTGACCCAAGATTTGTTTCCCCAGTGCAGGAGCAGGGTAAGCAGCAAGCATGCACACAGTTACAGCAGCAAATCAGAGGGCTTGGGAAGAACAGAAAGTAACCACCAGTAGCAGTTTCTCCAGCCACCGAATGCCCAGCAGCGGCCTTCCTCTCTTCTCTGCTTCTCAAGCCCTGAGCAACTGCTTGCACAGCCCAGAGCAGTCTCCGGGTGCCAACACAGCTCCAGAGGCAGCAGTTACCCCCGGGGTGTGGGGATGTAGGAGTCTGCAGCAATGAACAAACCACAGAAGAAGATGGTTTCAGAAGGACATTAGTTGAAGGGTCACCTACTGCTTCTGTTTATATCTGCCACCTCTCTGAGGTGGTTAATAACCCCACCCACACTATTTCTTCAAAGAAACTCCCAGGGAGAACCACATAAAGGGAGAACCACATAAGGGGAGAAACAACAGGGATTTATCTCACCTATGAATGAGTTATACCTTTCATGTTCTGAAAAGAGCTGGAAGGACTTTAGATGATCACATGATTTTAATGCCTTTCACCATGAGGACAGATATCTTCCGTAGTTGTTGCCATGATGATAAAGAATCCCAGAGGGGTTTTGTATACTCTGTGGGTTGTACAGTTGGTATTGAAAAGTTAACAGCATTAGGTGTGATGGATTATTTGAGTATGAAATATTCTTAGTCATAGTCAGAAGAAGAGCTGAGCAAACATTTGTGACAAAAAAATTTAAGGGTTTACTGGTGGGTTTGGGGTTTTTTTCCCTTCCCCAATCTCTGTGAAATTTGCATGTTCGGCAGCCAAGAATAGTTTTTTGTCAGAGCTGAGACGTGAAGTGATAGGCTCTGTGTGTGTGTGTGTGTGTGCGCGCGTGTGCACATGGAGAAAGGAAAAGGGAGAAGCAGCTGCCTGCAGAGCTGGAAAGCAGCAGATCCTAAGCTCTGCTGCTAGCTGCCACCTTGGTCTGCTCAAGTGATGCACCACCTAGCAAGAGCCCTGAATTTGGGTCTGTTCCCAGACACCTGGGTCCAACTCCAAGGTCTGCCAAAGACCTCCTGAGAGACCTTACAGAAACAAGCGTATCAACTAATCATGCTAAGCATGTGTTCAAGTGCTTGTTCAAGGCAAGTGTTGGGGACAGAGGCTGCAGCATATGGGCTCAGTGAGAAAAGCTGGCTCCTGAATTATGCCAGTGGTCGATTTACTGGGGTGCAGGGGAGCTGTGCCCACTCTGGCCCAGCTGCTAAGTGTCCATGTGCACCCAGGGATGTCTGCAGGTTGTGTTAATGTTCCATGGAGGTCAGAACTGCACCTACCCATGTCTGTTGCTGGGAATTGCTAAAGCAAAGCTGTAGCCTGGAAGGTTGTAGGTACAACATCCTGTAGTAACATTTGCCCAGTCAGATGCCTATAACTGATTATAAGTTATGGAGGCGATGGGCCAGAGGTATTTTAAAACCCACATCTTTCACGGCCATAAACATTTCAATAAATAGACTATGGAAGAAACTGGAAATGGGAACACCCTTGCTAGTGTATGTTCAAGTGTTTTGCAAATTGCTGTGTGTACCACACCAAGAACGGGACAGAGTTACTCATGGCAAACAGTGCTGCATGTTTTGTTTATCAATCAATGATGTGCAGCAAGATATATTTCATGAGTGTATTTTTCTAAGAAAAATCCATGTTTTCTTAAAAGGTCTGTTTTCCTTCCTCCCTGTTGTTTCTAAAGCAGCTATGATCCAGACTAGCTAATTTTGTCCTGTCAGTGGCTGTTCAGCTCTCCCATCTCCAGCTAATTTGTGGGGGTTTTTTCACAGTTCACTGTGTATAAGGGTCTTTTTTTTCTTGTTTAAGGTGATCTTCTCGTTCTTATGCAAATGGAACAACTTGAGGCAGCATGATATCTTTCTTCAATTAATTTAGAAATTACATTTGTCACCACAAATCAATATTTCCCCACTTGTGGCCAACTTCAAGACATAAGCAGTAAAGGCCTTTCACTTGTTTAGCACCTCTGGTGATGCAGAGCCAGTATGGTGCTCTGGGCCTCACAGCTCCGTGCCTGGGAGAGAATTGCTATGCAGAACACCACTGTCTAACATCTTTGTCGTATAGCCTCACATAACACTCTTGTTTCTTCACCACAGTCCACTGTGCTTCAAAACACGTGTATCCACTTGCTCATTGCAGCCTGCGACCTCTCCTCTCTTGGCTGGAGACATTATCTACTGTGGGTAAGAACTGCAGCAGGCTGGAATGCCATCAAGTACCTTAAACTTGGGATGCTTCTCCCGGAACTGCACAAAGGGAATAATTAAGAGACTTGGTTCAGGCAAGTAATTTCTTCTGGGCTGGCAGAATGTGGACATTAAGATAAAGGAAGATCTGCTGAGCTGGACAAATCCATTCTTACTGACCATGGTTTTTTGCTGTCATCCTAAAATTAGAAGAGAGATTCCTCTCTGGAGCTGGCACATTAGCGGAATGTCACTCATTTTCCCCACTCATACTGGGAGAGTCCAACTGTGTCTATAATGAGCAAAAAATAATGTCTTCTCTTGGTTCTGCTTTACTAAATCAAATTGAAATTTCCAACCTGGTTAATTTATTTAGTAAGGCTTTAAAAAAACGACAAAACCAAAAACACACCCACCAAAAAAAAAAAAAAAAACCTACACAAAAAAACCCCCACAACCAAAAAAAAAAAACAACAAAAACCAACAAACCAAAACAAACGAAACAACGACAACAACAAAACAACAACAAAAAAACCCAAACACTAAAGAAAACCAACGTAGACTAGGTTGGTCCAGGAATCCTAAAGCCACAAGAGAGGAAATGAATGTAATGAAAATCCAAAAATGAAGATTCTGATGTAAAACCAAGACCAAATAAATCTGTATTTAAATGGAAAACTATCCCAGCTGGAAGTTACACTAGTGAACTCCAGACAGAACCTTCACCTCCCACATACCACCTGGCTGGGAAATTTCACTCCCTGTGACCCACACAGCCCCTTTCCCATTCTTCAGCACCTGCAAAGGGATTGGGTTTATCTATGAGGGGTCCCACATGGAGCAGCAATGCCTCTTAGGTGTTGGGCTCTGATAGACACAGGTGAATTCATACTCTGCAGTCAGCAGGGGGGTGTCAGGAATGCACAGCAATTTCTGTTAGAAATCCAAGATATGCAGATTCCTTGACAGCTCTGTCTTTGTGGTTGAGGCTCTGACCCCACCATGTCCTTTTTTACTTCCTTAAATATCAGTATATGCAAATAGCAGTGATTGAAGGAATGTATCCTAGCCTGGGCATATCTATCTAATCCAGTCTGAGACAGTGTGCCTCTTCATTGGAGACAGGCCCAGAGCAAGGCAGGATTACTAAAGATTCTGATGTGCTCTTTCACCCAAGGGATGTTATTGCTAGAAGCCATGCATTTTCTGTAGCAAGATCTTAAAACTTTTTTTTTTTCATCACATCTCATTAAGTTTCCATCACCCACCTCTCCATGTGAAGATGAAAAGCATTATTGTCCCCATTTCAGAGCTGGGGAAACTCAGGCATGAAGGGCTAAGCTTAAAGCAACCTTTCTACATGGATACAGGAGGCTTTGGCAGAGTCCTGTAAAGAACCTGGCTTTCTGACATTACAGGGCTTACAATTTTAGCCTAAGATCATTTTTTTTCCCTCCTGTTCAGAGCCCTGACAGTCCTGTGAGAAATCTTATGTAAATACAGGTTGTAGCTGTTGATATAAATCACTGTAAATCAGTAGCTGACATCAAAAGCATAAAGTTGCTGCTTCTTTCATAATGAATGGGCATTTCATACACCTGCAATGCTGAGAATCACATCTTCCTGCAAGCCTGCTCCCATCCCTTGCTCTCCATGTAACTGGAGGCAGTGCTGCCCCCTCCCTGTATGCAGCCATGCAAGCTGTGCTCAGCCCTGCTGCAGTGAAATATCCTTTCAAAAGCTTCTCCTTCTTGTTCACGTATCTCACGTGCATGGCAGAGAAAAGGGCTTTACTGCATTGCATCACCCATCCACTCATTCATAAGCTGATTTCAGCCCCACTGCAGGATGAAATCCTTTTCTCCTGTCCCTCCACACCTTCCACTGCCTTGCTGGCATCTCCCTTTGTATCAGTCATATCCTCACCATAGGCTCACCATAGGCTGGTGGCTTCTCAGGCTCTGTCAGCATAGACAGGGAGGGAAAAAGGCAAACCAGGGCCAGCCACCTTGGCAGCCAAAGCACAGACAGTCCAGTGTTGCTGTCCATCCAGCAACATGCCTCTGAGCCAGAACCTGCTAAACACAACAGGAAAGTCTCCTTTAACGTGAAGGCGCTCCGGAGTAGGGTCCAACATCAGATTATGTCAGTGACCAGCAACTGCAACAACAAAAGTCAAAATGGTTGCCAACAGTCAACATCACACTTCTTAATGCTACCAGTGGCTGCATGGCTGATCCCAGGGAGCATCCAGCATTTTCCATCATAGCACCCTGGGTCTATGCAGGGCTTGCAGGCGCTGCTGCCCTTCTCACCCTTGTAGTGCTCTGGCATGGACTAGTTCTTGCTGGGGAAACCAGCATCCTCACAGAGCAACACATCATTCATATTGTACAACCATCCCTCGTGCTCAGAAAGGTGCTTGTCTCCAACCAGCTGTGCTGATATTTCAGTCCAGAAACCTTGGCAGCACTGGCTGAAAGGGTGAGTAGCTGTTGGAAAACCTTCCTGAACCTGTGCCGAATTCAGAGCCTGCTCCTCAACAAGGGAGAAGGAGGGGCAGAGCAGAGGGAATGCATGATATGCAGCCTGGGAGAAAATACAGCACAAGTCCTGGGCAGCTGGGTTGCCATGGCTGAATAAACTAAATCTGGACTAGTGTGTGGTAAGAATAAATGCATCAATACCCAGTGGAATAGGAAAGCTGTCCAGGTAGATCTCTTCTCCTTTTTCAGGCTGGACTACATGGTTTTGCTCCATTGACTCGCAGGACAGAAATCTTTGATTTTTGAAGCTGATTATCTGGCTAAGAGATGACAGGGAAGAGAGTAGCTCTCAGCCCCCAATAGCCTATCTAGGGAGTGAATGAAAGTGACAAAAACCTGCCAGCACACTGCCTACACATGAAGAAATTCTGTTTCCAGTCCCCTGGGGGCGACTTCTCCTGAAAATCCCTTTCCTGAGAGAAAAGAAAAATAAATTAAAAATCACTCCATATATGTGTCTATATGTGATTTTTCTGCTTGATTTAGACCTATACAAACAATGGCACTATGACAGTCGTCACATTTGTGTCAAAGGAATGGGACAGCCTTGCAGCTCTGGGCTGTGACAGACTGGTACCTGGGATGACCCCGGTGCAGGGCGGTACCTGCATTACCAACTACCCCACACGCTGTGGGCGCGATGAGAGATGACAGCTTTAATTGCTAACTGCAGAAACGGAGAGCATGGAGGCAGAGGTGCAAAGGAGATGCAGGAGGAGGCCATGCGTGGGATCTCCCCATCCCGCTCACGTTGTATCCCTGCCTCCTTTCCTAGACTGGGAGAAGAGCCCACAAGGGAGAGTAAAATGCAACGGGAGGAGGATGGCATGTATTTCTCCTTCAGACACACTCCCCCTTGCAGCGCTAGGTGCAATTTACATATGAATGCTGTGGTGTTCTTCATAAGCAAGAATTAAGAGAACAAAAGGGTGCAGGAAGTGAGGGTAAGAGAAAGGGAAAAAAGACAAGACAGAAACTGGAGGTGGTGACAGGCACCCAGAGGCAAGGTTACCACTCAGAGTTATTCACTGTTGTCCCTGCTGACATGCACTCCAAGGGTATAATTTAAGAAAGAGTTGCCTTCCCATGCTTTGTCCCCATCCTGCCTGGCCCCCTGATCAGTTCTGCCCCAATTTCTGATACACTCGTGCAGCATCTTTCTAGGGTGGACACAGCAGGCTGAGCTTTTCAAACCCAAGGAGAACTTCTCTTAGCACTGCAGCCCTCTCTGCTGTGTTTTACATGCTTTTGCACGAGACTGACAGCCACATGTACACTCAGGATGAAAAAATTAAATGGACTTGGAGAAATGAATCTGAATGGTGCCTTGGGGACCTTGGATCCCCAAGGTCAAGGTTAGCAAGCACATAGGCTAAGGTACACATTCCCGGTGAGGCACACACAGATCACAATACAGAAATTCAGAATCCTATTTGACAGAAAATAAAACAATAGAACATGGATGTGCGAGTGTACCTATTTAGTTAGGGAGTTCCTTAAAAGTAGTTACTGGTAAAACAAGATTTCTACTACGAATCATATCTTTATTCAGTCTCTTGTTAATTTATTCAACATCCTCAGATTGCTCAACTCTCAATTTCATAAAATAGGGGCTAAATTCTCAGCAATTCCTCTGACAAAGGGGTCTCCAAAATCTGGAAGACTATCCAAATATAACTTTAAGAATGTTGCAGCCAGAATGACTGAGTAAAGATAGGAGTGTTAGAAAAAGAGAAAGAAAGTGTGAGAGACAGATAGTTTCACTTTCTTGCAAGTGAAGTAAGGAAAATTATGACTCTCACTAAGTTTTGTGTCAAGTAGAGCTGGGGTGTCTGCTGCTGGGTTTGAATCAGCTTGCTTTCTTTTCAACCTTCTTCTTTCTCTCTCTTTTGCTATGTGCAGGGCCTATATTTTTATGGAAAACTTACATCGTTTCTTATGGAGTCTTTTTAGATTTGTATGCATTAACAAGGAGGTTAAAAGCTCTGCCCAGGGCAGTACTGGCAGAGAATAAAAGGCTGTTATTCCTGGGATGAGTCAGAGGGAGTGGTAGATAGATTTTTCTCCTGGGGGTACAAAGGAGGTGTCAGGGAGCCATTACCTTGAAATCCCACCCAGAGCAGGTTCAGGAAACACTAACAATTCTTCACACGTTTCTCTGGGTACTGGGCTTTGCCCACAGAAGGGACAGAAATTGAAATGAATATGCCAATGTTTCTCAAGAAATAGAACTTGGTAATGTTTCAATTACTTAAACATTTCAAAATCATGTTTTCAGTTCTCATATTTTTTTTTTACTGAATTTTCCAGTTTTGTTACTTTTTATAGCTTTTAACTATGCTCTGATGTCAGCATGTGTAACCTTCACATCAAGAAATAATGTGAAAAAAGTAGTGAAGGAGAATCCCTAACCAAAAATAGTATTTTCAAATGCAATTCTGCATTATTTTTTTTAATTTATAAGTTTTCTCTTCCCACATCCTCTGAAAAGGAATTTCACAAAATTCATTCAGCTTTTATCCAAGGAATAGCAAAACAACAAAGAAACAAAACCCACAACCATTGAGATGAAGAAGTTTCCAATGAGACACCTCTGCCTAGCCTTGCTCACTGCAGTGTCTTTCTGGATGAGTGACAGGCCACAAATTATCTACAGAAATCACCTGCCAAATCATTTCAAATTAAGTGTGCGAGGAAACCATGATATGCTCTCTAACAATTCACAGTCACCTCTGCTATCCGCTATCTGTGACTGCCCAGCTGTAACGAGGGAGCTGCCAGCCAGCGCCCAGCCTCGCTGCACCAGCTAAGGGGGATTGAAACCTTGAGAAGGAGGGGGGGAAAGGCACTGACAGGCTGAAAGGCCGGAGTGTTGGGTACACTAGAACCCGACCCTGTGTTGCTGCCTCACTTGCAGGTAGGACAGGAGGACGTGGAGCTTGTGCAGGAATCATAGCCTCGACTGCCTTCTTCCTCAGGTTCCCTGGTCTTCCCACCGGACCGTCAGTGCAACGGGTTTCCAAGTCATTCAGTCCATTGCAGTCAATTAATCAGAGCAAGTCGCACACCCCGTCTGCTGTCACAAGCCATTGGGAAGAGTTTCTGTAATCCTGCCTTTGAACTCCGCGGTTATTGCCGTTTACAATGGGTTTATTACAGGCTTAATTGAATTGGTCCTGCTCGCAGTGCTCATTGCTAACGCGACGGCCATTAGCGGCTGCTAATGAGGGAATCCAGAGGATTACTGCATCAATTATCAGGTTTGTTTTGGACCAGAGGGGCAGCCCACAGCGAGCTCCGGTGAATTCAGCTCAGAAGTGTGACACAGCGAGCATGCGGGAAGCCGACATGCTCACTGCCACATCCCCCTGTGCTGGTCCTCAGCCCTGCGGGCGGTCATCCTCATCCTGCGGTGGGAAGGACCAGCACACCTCGCTGCCACTGGAGGAAGAAACACCTGCTTTGGGAGAAACCACCATGAGAAAGTACCCAAAGCCACGGGAAAGGAAGCAAAATGACCATACTCTTTCAAAAAGAGACAAACTGTTTGCTAGAAATGGCTGATGGGGCCTTGTTTTCCATAACCAGAGAGCCAGAAAAGTTGGTGTGTACCCTGAGTAGGAAAGCATATTGCAAGTGAAACAATACTGTGTGCACTGCGGTGTGCAGATCCTTACTCGTACTTCAGAAAGGTGAACATCTCCATCTTTAGAGAAAGGGGGAAATCCTCTCCTAGGAGAGAGGGAGCTGTCGTGGGGGAAGGGGGAGGGAAGGGAGGGAGCAATGGTCTTCCACACTGGGAAGAGGATGCTATACAGAGCCAAGACCTCCCAGCAGGAAGGAGGAATCAGTCGCAGCCTGCCTCGCTGAGCAGCAGTGTGCTCTCCAAGCCCCGAAGGAGAAGCAGGGGGCCTGACTCTGCCTGGCTGTGAACAAGTGCTGGGGATGCAGCACAGGTCGGCTGGTCTGTGCCTGCCAGGACTACGGGATGCGGCTGCCCATCTGCTGCCTTGCTACACTGCCAAGCAAAAACAGGGAGGGAGATTTTTTTCCTCTTTGATTTTTTTCCCTCTCCCATCTCCCTTCCCCGCAGCTCATTTTTATTCTGTGTTTCAGATAAGAAAGCGTTCATGAGCAGCGTTAATTATGTTCTGTGGAGGTGAATATGAGGCTTCTGGGTTGCAGCAGACAGGGTCTCTCGGCTCTTGTGCCTGAGGCAGCTCCTTTGCTGCTCTGCCATGCTGATGTGGAGTGCAAGGAAACCTTGCACATGGACCTGCACAGGGTGCCTGCCTGTGCCCCAGCCAATGGTCTCCCGTGCCATGGGACCCATGGATGCTGCATAAAGGAGGTCCAGCAGCCTAATGGGTGAAGGCTGTGAGGGGAAAGGAAGGGAAGAAGGGACTAGTGAGGGAAAAAGCAAGGAGGTGATCATGAGGTGGGTTAAGAAGATGACACTAGAGGGATAAAGTGTCCCTGTTGGGGAACCCTAGAGAAACTGAGATCCTTTTTGCATTAGACATTTTCAAATGTGGTGACTTTCCTTCCCCAGCTCCTCAAATGCATTCCCTTCTCTTTCCCTGGCTTGTAGTTGCAGAAAGAGGCCTCTCTTGAAAGGTTGCCTGAGGCGGAGAGACTGACAAAAAACACATCTTCTCCATGCTCCTGAGCTAGAGGAATACAATAAGTGGGACTGCCAACCAATTTCTGGTTGGGAGAAAAAAAGGCAGTGAAGAGAATGACAATCGAACCACCGGTAAAAAGGACCAGCTTCAACCAATTGTGCCAGTGAATGAAGACCCGAGTAAAACGATGAGGAAGTGAATTTCCAGGGATCTCTTATTTCTTCACACAGTCCTGAGGAGCCACAACGTAAAGAGGGAAATTTGTGTTTCTGCTCTGAGGGGTGCCAAGGCTAAGCAAATCACTGAGGGGCAGAAGGAGGGCAAAAGCGGGAACCACTGAAGAGAGGGACTTTCTGGCAACGGTAACAAGACATTACCAAATTTGGACCAAAATGACACTGGGAGGAAGGGAAAAAAGCCTCTTGCCGAGGTGGAGTAGGCTAATCATTAGCTCTCCCGAGCGGTGGAGGGGGAGGGAGCCTGCCGGAGGAACCGGTGGGACGATTACTTGGGGACCTGAGGAGCTAACAAGAGCAGCTATTTCCATTTCAAATGGAAAGGCGAGAGGAGATCAAACACATTTCACAGTAATGATCCGAAGCCTTTCCCTGAACACAGAGACACACAAATGCTCAGGGTAATTGAAGCCACATGCAGCTAAGATGGAGAAGCTAAAATCTGCACAAGGGAGCTGGGGGAAAAAAACACCCACAAAGCAAACATAAAATCCCAACCTGCAACAAACAAACAGCTCTGCGATTCCCTAGCACTAGTCTCCCCAGCCTCCAGTTTGCCTACCACAGGTGACCAAGAAGTGCTCTGCAAAATAACACCACCCTACTCTTTCTACAGCTCCTCAAAATCATGGGCACCTATTCCCAATCCCATGGGTGAACGAGCCAGTGAAAAAAAAAAAAATGTTAGTAAATAAACATTGTGTTAAACCTCAGTTTCAGATAGTTATGGAATAAGACTGTCAGTAAACACATGATAAGCTTGAGATCTTTTTTACTTATTCTTCTTTTTTTTAAAAAAGACTAAGGTGGCTTCTGTCTAGAACTAGTGAGGAATACTGAGCAACTGCTCGTTGCTTTCACTCCCTGATCCCCTGCTGAGACTGCATTAAATGTATTAAGTGGTAGTTTGATATGGTCACATTCTTCCTATCTGGAAACCAGCCTGAGATCCACCAGCCTACTTCAGAGAGAGATATCTGTTGCCGTTGTCATCACTACCTCAGGATTTAAAAAACTATCAGGTCCAAGGTCATAAACACTGATTACCTTACCCAGCCCCAGATTTCCAAATGCCATTTAAGAGCAAATCTGAGTCCCAATCCCATTCTTGCAGTTCAGGAGCCTTTAGACGAGGGAGAAAAGTGTTTCCATGCTGCAGAAAAGATGAAGGTCAGGTTTATTTAACATAAAATGTAGTGTGTTTTATTATTCAGTTAATCCAAACTTAGTAATGCCTGCCCAGGCTTGAAGTACTTGCCTTAGAAACAATCCACAACGGTATCAAGCACCCGAAAAACTCTTCGCCCTTCCTCCTTCTCCACAGTCACCTTGACCAAACTAGGTCAGAAAACTAGGGCTTTTCACACTGGCAGCAGCACCAGGAGCACTTTCACAGAGAGGGATCAGACCACTCTGCAGAGCATTGGGTCTTTTCTCCAGTTGGAGACGGAAGCCTATGAGCCTCATGCTACCTGTTACTTAACTTATGCACAGCTGTAGGAAGAAGAGGGAAAGCAGTTTCTAAGGTAACCACACACCCAGCACCTTGGACTGTGCAGAACACAACCAGCTGGTGGGAACAGCTGGTAGGCAATGGACAGCATGCAGGTGAGTGCTGTCCCTGGCAAGAAGCTCCATGCAGCACCAGGAAGGCATGATGCTGCACTGAGCCAACTGAAGCAAAGACCCTGCGTGGGCCATGCTCCAACAACTCCATCCTGCAGGGACCAGGATGTGGGTCCCTGCGTGCACGTGCAAGGGAAGCCTCTTGGAGCACGTCACTGTGGAGGCTTGCTGTGAATCCCACCGTGTTTTCTCCCTCCTCCAACCACGTTCTGAAGGCTGCTCATCACCCCAGCTGCCTGTCTCCTTCCCCACAGTCTCACACTGAAGATTTGCCTCCCAAGAGATACTTTCAATCCTTGTAGCCTGTCCTTCTCCAAGCGTCAGCTATCATGGCAGCTAGAGACAAGAAGTCTGCACAGACAAAGCAGTTCCAGCCCAAGGCTAAGGTGGGACAGAGCCTCATGGTAACATGGCTGAGAGATCTCCAGGTCAAACCAAGGGCTGTCCTCTCCTTGATGTGACCCACCCCCGGTACTATTCATAAGAGTTAGTTGTAGGAGGAGTTTCAAACCCTCCAGAGCTGAAATGAGAGAGCTGAGGTACCTAGAGATGAGGATCCACTGGTCTGAGCTGAGGCTGATGAGTGGTATGCATGAACCAAAGTGCAGGTCTGCACAGGTGCTCTGGGGATCAGGCGATGTCTGCATCCATATTTTATGTGCGTTACAGACAAGGCAGTGAGCACTGATAGCCCCAGGGGAGTCTGGTCCCCACCTATGACCAAGCACATTGTGGATGCAGCTTGTTACCATCTCCAAGGGAGGTCACCCAAACCACCAAACACCAGCCACCTGCCCAAGCTGGTATGAGTTTTGAACCCTACTCCAGGGTTGAAGTTTCTGGCTCTTGGTGTCATGAGAGTTTGGTCTGAGCCTAGCTGGGTAAAACTCAGAGCTGAGACACAGAACACTGCTGAAGTGGACATGGAGCCGGGTTGCAAGGGATGTCACCAACACAGAGAAGCCTCAGAGCCCAGACCAGGGAGGGAGAGAGGGAGGGCACATATGTGTTGTGGGACTGCATGTGGGGGACACGCCAATGCCCAAAGCATGAAGGAACCTCTGTAAACAAGAATGTGGGTGAGTGTGCCTGGGGCACAGAAGGAGATGAAACAGCCTCAGTGGCTCCCAAAGTAAAGCAACCCATAGTATGTAGCTCTCCTCATGTACAGGCTACATTGGACCCCACAGAAACCCCTTTTGCAGTGCGGAGCCCTGGACATCAGCAGTCCTGGAAGGAAGAGCCTCCTTTAGCATCTGCAGCATACAGACATGTGTGTTGGTGTGCAAGCCAGATCCAGGTGCGAACCTCGGGTTTGTGTCTGTACATGCAGGGTAGACAGAGGTACACAACACACATAGGTGTTCTGTGCCAGTGAGTGAAAGCCCAGACACTTATTTCTGAGTCCATTTGGTAAAATACAGGCAGCAGAGCCTCTGCCCATGCATTACTTGGGAGCACATCAGCCAGCTGGCAGCCCCACCTTGTGCTGCAGCCAGCACCAATGCAGCCTTGCCTGATATTGAAACCATTACTCTTCACCATTCCCTCACCCTGTGCTGCCTCTTTATCCCCCAAGAAGCTTGAAGCTAAAATTATACACCCGAATAATTATTCTGTGGCTTGAAAACAATCTTCCTCCCTTACCACCCTTTTCTTTGACGTGTGTGTTTAATATCAAATTATTTATAACCCAGCCTCGCGGTCAAGCTTTTAATAAAAGAGCTGCCAGAGACTTTTAAAAGCATCGTATTCACTCGACTAGCCACATTATGCTGAGTAAGGGCTGCAGGGCTTTAGCGGAAGGAGCCTTGCTGCTGAAAATCCCCCCAGTCCATGTGCACACGTGTTTTACTCACTCGCAGTGTCTCTTGCTCTCTCCATGTCTTTTGTTCTTTCTGTCCTCCCTTTCCGTATCTAGATTTGTAGTCCTTGCCTGGCTGTCATGAAATTACTACCAGTACTGATGTCTACAAATAAAAGAATGATTAAAAAGGGATTCTTCAATGCCACGTGGATTTTTCCTTCCCTAGAATTATGCATAACCAAAACAGAGGTCAAATAAATGAAGGAATGGATTCTTTAACCCTCCCTGCTTCCTTCCTCAGCTTTATCTGCTTCTTTTCACCGCACTAACATTTTCCTTCTCCAAGAGTATATATGTACGGACATCTATACATATTCCTCTCCCCGTTCAGCATGTAATATTGATGAATTCTGCTCCCCTAAATGAAGGTTTGTTGGAGAAGAAGCCTGCAGTTCATCTTCAGCAGGAGGAATGCAAATGTGTTGAAATCCTAGGAGGGATGGGACAGCAAAATACAAGGGCTGCTGCAGCAGCTGCCAGATCATGTTTGATTCTGCGCACGGGCACAGACAGGAGCAGGGCAGAAAAGCTGCCCCGAGCAGCACCAACCCTCTTAGTTCCCCAAGCAAGAGGAAAAAACATGCTGTCCAAATAGGAAGCTTATTTATACAGAATTTATGCCTTGAATTATAGGGGAGGGCCGAGCTACTGTTAGCACAGATGTAAATCTGTGGCCAGTGAAGCTAAAAGGGAGTTATTCCAGATTTACATTCCCATCAGGGGGGTTTATACATGCAGTTTTCCACAGTGCCTTCTGCCATCCCAAGCATCACTGCACATGTCCAACTTTCATGGGCTCTGGCAGGAATAAAGCATGCATAACAACTTGGTAATCAATCCCCTCAGGGTCTGATGTAAAAGACTTGCCCCCAGGGGATCTGAGCACATGGAAGAAGAAAATCAACAACAACTCGTAACATTTAGGGAGCTGTGCTTTTCTTTGCATCCTCCAAGGAGCAAAGCTATCATTCCTGTTCATCCCTGTATGTAATTGGACTCTGAGTGCCAAGTGAGGAACATAAAAGAGGTGAGGATTGCACGCAGACCTCCAAGTGAAATGCTGTGGCTGTTCCTTAGCATCTGGCATTCAGGTAGGAAAGGGTGGAGCTAGGAGGCCCCTAGCATCCCTGCATCTGTCTGAGGTCCCAGACCACAGCCCTTGCCCAAAAGAGTTACTGACCCCTTTTTAAATGCTCTATCAACCCCTGCATCTGAGAAGGTAACCTATGTTCTCCATTAGGAGCAGATTCATCAGGATTAAGCAAGATGACCATGAGGGAAAGCACAAGTGAGAAGGGGTCAGGTGCCAAGGGTCTTTTCCCAGTCTTCCAAGTCACCAAACCACCCTGTTTTTCCCCAAGTTATAGAATCACAGAATGGTTTCTGTTGGAAGAGTTGGCTTAAAAATCATCTAATTCCAACCCCCCGTCACGGGCAGGGACACCCTCCACTAGACCAGGTTGTTCAAAGTCCCATCCAGCTTGGCCTTGAACACTTCCAGGGATGGAAATACCTCCTGATGCAGAGAGGAGCACGACAAGAATTTCCCAAGCTCTAATGCTATCAACCTCTTGAAATTAGTCCTGCACTGACACCCCTAAGCCTCACTGCCATCTACACTATCTGTCTTCATTTTAAAGTAATTAAAAACCTTGAAAAATCCCTTTTGAAAGTCCTCAGCCAGAAGCCAAGCCCAGTGAAGCCAAACAGGAGCAACAGCAGCCAACCCAATGCTTGTTACATGACTCAAGTGATCCTACCAAACCTATTGCCACACTACCTGCCCCAGGAGCCACAGCATCTCTGCTGGCCTTGCAGACATCTACTGAAGCCAGATGTGATGGGGGATTTATGAGGGTTCTCATGAGCCCTGCTCAGCATCACACATTCTCTGGCCACAGCCAACCCAAGGAAAGAACAGTAAATCCCATTTCACAGATAGAAGGAGTGACGCACAGAGAGGTGGACCATTTCACAGTCAAATCCTCCATCCAGATGCCTACTACCTTGGTTCCCCAGCCCTTCCCAAATCCTTTGGAGCAGCCCAGACCCCTTACAATGTGCTGCTCCCACGCTATGACTTGTGGTGATGGAGGGTACCCATTGCTCCCCCTCCTTCTCTGTGTACTGGCAGCTGAACGCGTTATTTCTGTCCCCAGTTCAGAAGGCAGTTTCATGCATCCCACTGTGTGGCTTATCTTCTGCAATTAGCACTTCCCGCCAAATCTGATAGGAGAGAAGGGCTCAGCTGCCCCCGATTAATTGCCGAGTATTTGCTTTCTTTTCCACTTCTGTGGCCTGGAATTAATTAGTTTATCCCTCTTATTCCTTTCATGGGCCAGAGCGTTCTCCTTTTTTGTGCAATTATATGTAATAGCAATGCTTGAAATCCCCTGGGGAACAGTTGAGAGAGGCTCTCAATGGGGAGGAAAGGAGCCTGAAAGCAGGGAGATTACTAAAGGTCATATGTCCTATAGCTTCCCTGCAGTCTTAAAATATGTATTATCCTCTGACTCCAGCACAAACTCCTTCCCTGCACCACCTACTTTGCTGCCTTCTCCAGGTTTTTTGGTGAGTTAATGCCTGAACAGCAGAAAAAGCTTGCAGACCTAAATCCCAAGTGTGAAAAAGGGACACAAAGGCAGGCCCCCCCTTGGCTGGACACCTTCAGGTGTTGCAGAAAACACAGACCTGGCAGCCCAGCAGGGGCAATCTAGAAATACTCGCCTGGCCCCTATAAGCTGCACAGTTATAGGAACATTGGGTCTAATTTGAAGGAGATACTACAGTTTAGATGCAGCAGTTAAATAATCTCTGGCTGAAGAGGATCACTCCTGTGGCTCCCTCAAAAGCCAGACAACAGCATGCTTCTGACTTGGGAGAAAGGAGTTAAGAAGAAGATTCTCGAGAGCAGAACAAGAAGATCATGTCCATTCCCTCCCTTCCAAATATGCATGGCACCGGAACCAGTGTTTACATCCTAGCTTTGTTTTCCTGAGCAGTAGTGAAAATCAGGAATAAAAGATCATGAAAACACAGTTACTGAAAACAATTCTTGATCCTTTGGCCAAAAGGAAAAGGCTCTTTTTTGGTATTTTTTTGTTGAGTATCTCCAAACCAGGCCTTGTCTAGAAACTGCAGCCCTTGGGGAACAGTATGCGAGGCAGTCCTCCACCTAGCATGGGGGAAAAGGAAGGCATCTGGGAAGGAGTGAGGCAGAACTTTATCCAGTTTGCAAGGTGTTGGCAGTAGATCCATTTAAGCCTGTATTGACTGAGGTTTATAGACCCATAATTGTTATCTTCCTTCTTATCTCATTCACACACATCATTAGGCAATTTGATCTTTACAGTCCACAGCACCTGGGCCACCTCACTTAAACGTCTCTTTAAGCTGGGACTTATGCCTCAGATATTTGACCCCTCACAGCCTGAGTTTCAGGATGCTTTTCCGGTGTCAAGGTTCCTGTGCATTAAAATTTCAGTGCTATCTCACTTGAAGATGTGGCATAATGATGCAGCCAGGATGCTGCCCCCAGCTCCCAGGCTGTCAGGATGAGTGGTTTCATCTGGGATGGGGAGGGAGGGATTCCAGGACACTTACATAGCCAGAAATTAGGCAAGCACTTGTTTTCCCACCAGAATACCTGCAGAGACAGAGCTATTCAGCTTTCAGTTGAAGAGCAGACAGCAGGTCAACTCTTATGGGTGTAAAAGAGGTGGGATGATGAGGCAAGAGAGTGTGCCTATGACCCTGACACCCAGTTCTTTGAGCTGACATTTTTCTCCCCCTGCTCCCTTGCCTCTTGTCTATTCCTTAATTTGGCTGTCTTAATTATTAGCAGTGCCTAGTTGTCTCCCCTAAAATCCTTTCAGGTAGACTAGAGGTGACAAAACCTGTGAAAGGCGAAGCCTCTGCATTGCCCTGAGCTGCAAATCATGAAGCAGATGAGGACTGCAGGCAGGGCGTCACGGCATCTCCTGCAGCTCTCCTTCCCTTCCTTTCTCTCGTTTTCCTTCTCCTGACTTGTAGCTCTGCCAGTTCTGCATCACAGACCCCTCTGAACTTTCTCTGCAGGCAGGGTGTGCACGGAGCACAGCCACGCCTTGAAATCTGTAACTACGAAGAGATAGCTGTGTGTCAAGGAGGGGGAAGTGAGTCAGGGGCTGACCATACACACGGTGTGGAGCTAGGAAATGCAAGCATGCTAGGTATGTTGCACACCCCCCCCCATTATTTGAATCATGGTCTGTACCCTTCAGTATATACTGCATGCTCCAGAGAGTATCTATCTGCTGAGCAAAAGGCATTAACATACAAAAGGGAGGGAGCTTGCTTTAAAGCGACTGTATATATGCATCCAGAGCGTGTGTTGCGCTCAGTGAGTCGTTTCAGGGGAAATGGTTGCATCTTTCTCCTTGGGAAGGCGCCTAGGTGAGCACTGGTAGGTTGATTCAGCATGGTGTTGGGGGAACAGGCATTTCTTTGCTCTCAGATTCAAAAGGATAAAAAACAGCCACAGCTGTTTCATCCATTTTTCTGGGGAGGACAAGGTGGCATAGTTTCTTGCCTTACTCTAGAGGGAGTTTTTTCTTGTCCTGGCACTGAATCTGTTTATGGGGAAAGCAAGTTGTGCCAGTGGTCTGTTGAGGGGTCAAACACAGTGTCTGTCCCACAGTAACCTATGTGTTGCAGTCTCCAGTAGCAGACACAGGGGAGAGACCCTTTTGCCTCCCTATACGAATTCCTGTTTATACAAGATCTTAGACTGATGTTCTGGTTCTGCTCCTTCAACACCTGCATCATCCCCCAGCCATGCTCTGCTGGTGTAAAATGGTCACTCTGCCTTTACTTGGACAGTTCTACAGTCATTTACAAGCCTTTAAAACTCTCTCTCCTTTATAATTAGAGGTGGAACTGACCTGGTATGAAGAGCTCTGCTTAGTCTTATGTGGCAGGAATGCAAAACTGAGAAATCTCTTCACCCCTCCAACCCTCCCCGATCCCCTCCCGCCGACACCCCTCCTCCCGGCACCTGCAATGCGATTCATGCCCATGCACCAAGGATTGTTCTTTGTTTAAGCTTACAATAATCTACAGCTTTACTGAGGTGGCACTCACAGAAGTGACTTGAAAGCAAACCAATAAACGTCCCTCTTAATTAGTTGGTAAAGCTTTTCATTTTCTATTGCTTTTTTTTCACAGTTCTGAGTAACAGCAGACAGGGAAGATATGCAACATACTGGCTTTGAATGACATGGAAAGCCAAGTCCTGCTCATGACAGCTCATTCAGGTTTGCAGAAGCGGAGCCCGGAGACACATGCGTTCCTGCATGCCAGATTCTGAAACAGCATTTGCAACTGCTGAGTGCCTGTACAAACCAAGCATTTTACATGAGCAAACATATTTATTCAGCCTCATTTGAATGCAAAGCTGCCATCATTACATGCATAAAGTAAGCATTTAATATCCTCACAAGACCCCCAGTGGTGATGGAGTGCACTCCCCAACTTCCTGACAGCAAAGTCCTGGGATTTCAGTGTCAAGCATCGCTCAAAAAGAAGGTTAGAATCCTATCAGATCCCAGTTTGTTGTTACACACTGGCTACCTCAAATTCTCCCTACTGGTTTCATGCAAAGTGTTGTACTTTTTGCTTACTTCTATGCATGCCTTTGCTGGGTTTCCAGACATTATTAAGCATCTGTCACAATCCACCCCAGAGGTAGCTGCGTTTCAGCTGTGGCTGAATGATTGCTGTGTATGTAGTCTTCAAAGCAGTGAGTGATTCTTCAAGATGACAGGTGCTGGGGATGTCAGTCATTTTCATTAACATAAATAAGATATGTTTCATTTTAGTCACTCTAAAATCATTGAGTCATTTATTGATGTCTCAGTAATTTATGAGCTCTGTATCTTGGCTGGAAACCTACCAGCGTGACTGGTTGCAGGAAGAAATGGGCACAGTACAGAGATAGATCTTGGTTTAGCTGAAGTTCAATTATTTCTTCCCTGGGTCAGAATGTTAAACAGACCAGGGTGATGAGGTTTGGAAGCCTTTCACCTGCAGTTCATACAGTTAATGACTAAATGCCACTGTAGTGCCCAGTGAGAAATGCTATGGTCATTTCTCATATTCCTGTTCATGCTATGGCTTATCATGGGAATCCAAAACCTAAATCCAATTCCCATTTTTGCTAGCCCAGAAGGCAAAGGACCCATTACAATAGAGAATGAACATCCTTCTTGCTCCTAGAAATGGGCAGCCAGGGGAAGTGCATATGTTATCTTAGCTCTGCTGCAGCTGGAACTTTTCTCTGGAGGGGTGATGAAAGGGAAATGCGAGGCTCCCAGGGTATCAGTCAAGCACTATCATCAGTCTAATTTCAGACAAAAAATTTGTCAGGCAAAAGAACTGAGTGGGTTCAGATGAGCTCTGGAGAGGCATCCAGATTCTCTGCTGATGAGACAAACCAAAATGGGATGCCAACTTGGCACAGAGAAGGAGCCCTGCATCCTCAACACCACCTCAGCAGCCCTCAGCCCAGTGGTGGGATGGAAGATTTGTCAAAAAAACGTATCCATGCTCGGCGGCTTTCACACTGGCCTCCCTTTGTCACACATTTCAGATCTTCTCTACTCTTAAAAATGCCCAGCAAGGGTGACCATGAAAGTGATGAGAAGAAAGGTGGAGGAATCATGACCTGTACAAGAGTCAGCCAAGCAAACTGTGGTGCTGGGGGTGCACACAGCCACTCCAGCAAGCCCACCAAGGGGAAGAAATAAAAGCAAACCAAAATGCAAACAAACTTAGTGTCCCTTAGTCTCCTTCCTTCTCTTACCTCTATTTCTTTCCTTTCCCTCTTGTTTCTAACATGTTTTCTTCTCTCCTCCCTCTCTTACTTTCCCTCCCCATCCCTTCCTGCCTTTTCCAATCTTCTTCCCCACGTTTTCTCTAGGAATTTGCATAGGGGCCCTGCTCTGCCCACAAACATCTGGCTCCTTTAAACTATTTTTAAAAAGGTGTCAGCAGTGTTTCAGTGACCAGTCAGAGGGACTTTGGCATCACTGTTTTGCCACCAGGCTGCTCTGTGCCACACCGCCTCTTCCAAACAACCCACAGGAACTGCTAGCTCTCACAGCCTGCACTCACCCAGGGCCCCTTGGCCCTGGAGCAGAGGGAGGAGGTGGTCCTGTCCTCACTGAAGAGTTGTATCACACCTGGGGATGATGCGTTTTAGAAAACATCCTCAAGAGCTACCACTCACTGCCTCTGACACAGGGTAGTCCTTGGTTCCCTCCAGCTCCAGAATTGTATCGCTGTGAATGATCCTTGTGCAGGCTATAGATGCTCAGGTGCAGCTCTATCTTCAACTGGGAGCCATCGGGAGCCCTGACTTTAGAGAATTTACAAGGGGTTTATGTCCCAAAACTTAGAGACCCTGCTCCTCCTTGCTCCCACCTGAATGTCACCTCTTGGGATGCAAAACCAAGGCTTGAGGCTGGAATTATCAATTCTGTGTTTGTCAACTTGTCTCCCAGGAATGTTAATGATCTTCCTGCATGGCCAACAGCCTTTAGTGGTAAAATATCTGATGCGGAACACTAGAGCATCCATTGATTTACTTATAGTGCTTCCAGGCAGTAAAGTTCTCTTGGTTTTGACCAGTTAATTGTATTTTCCAAGGGCATTTTTTCTACCTCTCTGTTATGTGTCAGTGGGATGGTGATGCTGTAGCTGGGTGGGCTCACACACGGACGGGAAGACGGGTGGACTGGTAAACATCAGCTGGGGCTCTTTTAGACAGGCTGTGGTGGGAACCATGTGGTTGCAACAAACAGCACAATTTTTCATGCAATTAAGGCATGCAGCATGGTGGATCCAGGTGACTGCAGCAGATCACTCTGCAGAAGTCCAGCTGCCAGTAGAGCCATCCATTGCTTTTGAATCAAGGCTCCTTTGCAAGCTACCTGGTCTGCTAACCCTAGCAGATGTGCAGTTGCATCTGGTGGCAGTGGAGCAACAGCCCAGCAAGTCTGGCTGTGTCGAGCTTCTCTGGCCAGTGGAAAAGCTGTGCAGGTGCACTTTCATGATGATGATAACTGAGATGTTTTAACTCCCATCTATGATGAGTTATTAACATCCACAAAATTAGTTATTACAGCCCAGTGATCAGCAGTAACAGAAGATGCTGCGGTATCTCTACTGCACATTAATACCTGCCCTTAGTCAAATAAAGCAACCCCTCTGTGTGAAAGCAATGTATGGTATATCACACTGCCAGATGAGTTTTCCCAGGCATCTAAAAGGTAGAAATGCAAGCAGCACACACGCATGCAGCCAAGCATAGGAAAACTGAATTGTTAAAGGCATGTCTAAACTTGCCACAGATAGGACAGTTCTCTGAACCCAGGCATTATTGCCTTCTGCATATCTTACCTCCTCACAAGATGTACTGAAACTCTTTCTCACTGAGCACAATACAGGAGTCAGAGCTGACATTTGAAAGCCGAGGCAGTTGTTTAAATGCAAAAGACAATAAATCTATACCAAGCCAAAAGGCCAGAACCATCTTACCATATCTGGAAAAGGGTATCTCTAGGCCAGTCTCCAGTGGGAAATCTCGTCCAACCCCTGCTGAGCTGCTAGCATAGCTGCTTGGCACTTTAGACTTTTGTTTTAATTTTTGAATTTGCTTTTAGTGTAATTTTTTAATTACCCTTTTGAACCCTATTGAACAGGTTCCACTGAGACTCCCCAGATTTCTTGACACATTTAGGAGTTCAGCCTCAGCTCATAGGGATAAAAAGATGTCTGTCAGAGCTGCCTGGGCTACAGGAGGAGGTAGGAGTCTGCACCCAGGTCTCATGCCATGCCCAGTACCCAGCAGCAGGGTCTGTGTCCCTCCATGGCCACTTGCAAAGATGGAGGGCCCGGACTCAGGACTGTGGCTTGTTCCCTTCTTCTGCCAGTATGTTTGGAGGTGGAGAGGAGAGGGAGCCCTGTCATCCGTGTTGAGTGACTCAATGTGTTATTTCTGGCAGTCATTCCACAAGATATTTTTTTTCTACATTAAAATTCAAGAGCCCAGGAAGGCAGCTCAGGGCTAGACTGCAGGATGCTAAATCCTGTAACTCGGAGAAATACACAAATGTATAACAGAACATATATAAAAAAATTAAAAGGCTACCCTATTCTTACTGTGAAAACCTTTCAATGATCCAGGATATTATTTAAAAAAAGAAACACAATAACCCATATCTCAAGGACTCCAATCTCGACCAGTCCTGTGCTGTACTGGTGCATCTTCCTGGGACTGGAGTTTCAAGTTGCCTCCCAATGGCTACCATCCATGCCAGCGCTGTCGCTGCGCAGCCGGCTGCACTCAGTGAGTGTCCTGACACAGAGAGGATGGGCACCCATGTCCCTGCCACCTGGTTCTAGACTGCACCGCAGTGCCTCAGCGGCCTGCACGCCTGGATAGAAGAGAGAGTGCTAAGGATGGGGCACATCTCTCTGAGTCACGGCCCTTCCCCAGGGTGACTCAGCGGAGGGTACACAACCCTTTTTTTGTTTGGTTGGTTTTTTCTCAGCCGCTTTCCAGGTGAGCCACTCAGCCCTCCAATACAGAGGGTGCAAAGCTCGCATCAGTCATGCAAAGCTCACACCAGTCGTGCAAAGCCTGAGGTGTAGTTGAAGACTGCAGGGCCATCATTGCACTTGGTTCAATGAGATTGGATGTGCCATGGTCTAGTAACAATGACAGTGTTGGATCAAGGGTTGGACTTGAGGATCTTGGAGGTCTTTTCCAACCCAGTTGATTCTATGATTCTGTGACTCTATGTGATGACCCCTGATGGTCAACAACGTTGGGTTGCAGCGTGTGTACTTCCCATGGGATTCCTGGACATGCAAGGCTCCCTTGGTCTTATTCCTCCATGCCTCAGTCACTCCATACCTCCTTTAGATCTTGTGAAGGGGAACATCCACCCCTGCAAATTTTACTGACCACTCCACACTGGCTGTCACCTTGCAGAGTTTAGCCTGTAAATGGGTTTTACCCCCTACCCCAAGGCAGACCCCACGTTACCCATTCCTCTCCCAGCTGCCCTCAACACATGCTAACACATCCCTGGGGATCCCCAGAGGTGACCTCTGGCCATGACATGGAGACAGTCTCCTCTTTTTCAGCTTTCTTGCCTCTGCCTGCTCCTCTCTGGCACCACAGCCTGGCCTTGACAATGCTTCCCCATGGTCTGGGGAGAGGTGGCTGATTTTGTGGGAAGCACGGAGCTGGGTGGCTGCAGAAGTTGAGAGAAAGAGACACACAGAGAGAAAACAGGGCTCCTGGAAGAGCTGTGGGGTAAGAAGCCAACACTTGTCACAGATTCAGGGCAGGTCATAGGTGCCAGCAAGGTGGAGGAAACCTTGAGGAAGTGGTAATGCTCTGCTGTTGTTGCCCAGCCATCTCACACAGACAAGCTGGGTCCATTGCACAGGTCATGCGCCGGAGAGAATGCTTTCCAGGTGGTGGCTCCAGATGGTGGGGAAGGGACTTTGTGGTGGGGGGCAAGAGTAGGGGAAAGGAAAAGCTGGAAGGAAGCAGAAGATGAAGAGATGGGTTGGAACAAGTTGAATGAGAAATCACAGGAGAAAGACACCTGACCATTCAGCTGGGTGCCACACTTTACTCTGCCAGCAGCTCCTCTATGTCTGCAATGTTTTAGTTAATGTTTAGGGAATAAAAGATGTGGAAGCCTTTTTTTTTTTTTTTTTTTTTGTTAATAACAGTCATCTATTTATAGGCTGTAAATTATATACCATGAACATTACTCAGAGACAAGACATTATTTTGCTGCCAACAGGGAAAAGGGAAGGAAAGAAAAAAAAAAGGAGCCAGAGAGAAGGGGAGAGAGGGAGAAACACACACAGAGAGAAAGCAATGAAGCTGTGAGTTTCTGACCTCCTCTGCACCTTATGCATCTACAGCAAAGGGCATGTCATGTGAAACAGGGATGACACTGAAGAGATGAAAAGAGATGTACAAAGCCAACCGCAGGAGCCCAATCCTTCTCCTTTCTTGCTATCCTAGCAGAAATGTGTGGGACCATTTCTGAATGAGTTAGAACATTTTCTAGTGCTTCTTTTGAGTGCCAGAAAAAAGTACCATGAAAAATGTTGCACAGGAGCTGATGGCCTTTGATATCTGGCACCGTCCTGTCTGTTATAGACACAAGTGCAGGGGCCACTTGGCAGGCTTTCCTGGCCCCTTGTCAAGAAATTTGAGTGCTTCAGAGAAATACTTCACCATTCCCCCTCTCTTTTCAGTCTTTTCTGGTTTCCCTCCAAGCCCTTCTTCCTCCTTTTGCAATCACATATGCTCAGAGAAGGCATTTAAACACAAATTCTTCTGCCAGTTCGAAACCAAATCACGCTGTCTCCCTTTGCAGTCAATAGAAGAAGGAAAAGAAGGCAATTTGCCTACTTGATCTCCCCATTAGTGATGAGACGGCCTTACAATATTTGAGTATAATATTTAAGTGTCTAACACTGGATGAGACAAGCTTAGGCTTTATGAGAAACCCAACAAATTGTTTCCATCAAACTTGCTCTGTACAGGATGAAAACATCCAGGAGTAATCCTGGTCCATGGCAGAATAAGAAAGATTTATTTTTAATGCAACTGCTTATAAACTTTTTCATGAATCCTGGGGTTTCAGAAAGGATCACAGTAAATCTAACACAACTTCCTTCTTTTCTGAAGCTTTCTTTGAACTGACCTCTTTCTTTGGCTCCCTAAGCTTCATCTCTTAATTATTTCTTTCTTTCCACAACAGTCCACTTCCTTTTTTCTCATCTAGATTTCATACTATTTTTATTACTCCATTCCTTTTGGTTTTATACACTGGGAAAAGAAAAAGAGGTTTTGATTCAGCTTGCCTGTAGGATTAAAAAACCTTTACCATCTCTAGGTTTCCCAATATCTATCCCATATGATCAAAAGCAAAAACCTGTAATGTGAAACTCATACATTTTACAGTCCCATCATAGAAAGCACCATATATCCACCCTACTGGCACTGAAAATATATCCTTGTGTGGCAACCCACTGGAAAGCATCTGTGACATCTTCTAAGGGATGTCACAATCCAGACACAGACCAGAATCAGATCCTGTTCCCCACACAGCTTCAAATGCAAGGAGCACATGTTTGGAGGCATGCAACACTTAGATCCACTCAGTTCACCTCTCTCTTCCTGGTACTTAGTAACTGATGCAGATTTAAAGGGCTCAGGGTCAACCACGTTATGCAGGCACGGAACAATTTAAGCCAGTAATCCTCAGGGTGAAGCAGAAAAGAGACCATGAATTTGGATCTGCACTTGCAGAGAAAAAAACACCAAAGTGATTTTCTAAGCTGCTAGTTAGGATGAATGGTATACTCATGTAAGATGATGCTGTGTTCAATGCCATGTAATGAAATCTGTGAGCTCCCTGGAAGCTCCAGCACATGGGAGCATCAACATTACAGGGCTTGGCATCTAGAGTTGCCATTACAAGCCATCCCAGAACACTATCCTACAGACCAATCCTTTTCATGATGAATACCTGTTTGGTGACCTGTGTGCAAAGGAACTTTCTAGTTCCACTTAAAAAGGCACAGAAAAAACATCCTAGATGAATCCAAGGGTAACTCTCATGCAATCTAGTATAGAGGTATCTAAGTAGACACTTCTCAAAATGTTACATGATAGAGAATTCCATAAATGTTCTCAGAGGTACTGACTTTTGCCCTGGAGGTATTGCGTGATATAAACCATTCAGCTGAGATACCATGTTTCCAAATTGCTTTTGCACCCCAGCAGTGTGTCTTTCCACAGCTAGGAGAGGACATCCATGACGGCAATGACGTATGGGCAGGGGACTTGCAAAGCAAATGCTGCTGCCAAATAAATAGAAACACACATCTCCAGAGTTTTCAGTTTGGCCTGGAGGACAAGTCAACCAGCAAAATGTATCAGCATAGCAACTCCTCATCTGAGCCCCAGGGAACAGCTTTACCTAAGCACAGTGCACCCTTCCCCCTCAAGCTCTGATCTTGCCAGAGCTCAAATACAAGCAACATGAAAGAATATACCACAGTTGCTGATGAATTAGTACATGCTGCCTTCTCTCCAAGTCAGTGCTAAAGCTAAATCTGTCTGCATCAGATTAAAGAGCTACCTTCCTCCCCAAATCCTGACATCTGAAGCTTCATCTCATTCCTATTCCCTGAAGCTCAGAACTGATCCTGGACCAGTGCTCCCAGCAAGCAGACTGGCGTCTTGTACCCTTGTCAGGGTCTCACAACTAACCTATATTTTCACTGGTGCAGCAAGTCAGAACTGAGCAGTCTCTGACTTGAGCCTTGCAGGGCAAAGCAGTCTCCAGAGCTACTGTCTGTAGCCTCCGCTCTCATGACCTTTCCATGCCAGAAACGCCTCTTGTCTCTGTGCCACACAGCCAAGCCATAGCTGCCAATCCAGTGGCAGATGCCCGCCAGGGAGACCCAGCAGGGCTGAAGTTTTGCAGAATCACAGCTGCTTCATTGTCCTGGTTTCCCCCAGCTCATCTATGATTTCATTTCACTGAAAGCATGACAGCTATTCCAGTCCTATGTAGGCAGGGCAGATCCCTTCCCTGTTAGATTTTTTTTTTTTTTTTTAAATGAGTATTATTTTGGGATGTAGGTGGAGGGGATGGTGCTTAAATGAAAAAGTCTGAATCTGTAGCATAAAATCTCAACTCAGTCTAAAAGAAGAAGCTTACAGATTTACGGAAGGCATCACCATAATGTGAAAGAACAAGTAGGGTGAAGATACTGCCTAATGGGAAAGTGAATCCTCCCTGGCTCTATGAGCATAGATATCGTTGGTGGTGTACGTACCAGTGGGACATTCTGCAAACAAACTTTACTCTCATCTTTAGCTACCACCAAATTATGCCATGGTCTATAAGAAGCAGCAAAATATTGTACCAAAGTGATCTGGGGGCGTGGAAAATCCTTTCTTTGTCCCACTCAGCAGATACCAGATTAACACCTCTGTCCTTACACCAATGACTTTAGCAGCCATGGATAAAGGAGACTGGAAGGATATCTCTCCCTTGTGCACCCCCTTTCCACCTCTCCAACATCTGGAACCTTCTTGCAGTGAGACACCTGGGAACAGTGGCTCTTTGCAGAAGATGGTTTCTACGTGGGTGAGATTGTTGTTGTAAGGGCTCTAAAGGAGAAAAATCTCCTCTGTTACTAAGCAGACCATTGTCAGGAAAAAAAGGAGAAGAATTTCCATAAAAGGAAGAATTTTTCTGCCTGCAACCAAACCGCCTGGACTCTAATCTTATTAGATCTCGCAGCAGCAGCAGGACTGGTCAGAAAGGGGAGGTGAGTCCACATGAGGGACGCAGGGTCTTGCAGTGACACAGGAAGAAGGGAGGGAGTTTCTCATTCTGTGTAGACAGTAAACACATTATCCTTGTGGATTTTTAAAGTTATTGTTTTCTTTCATGAATGAAAGAAGAGTCTTTTATGATACGAAGGTTCTTAAGTGACCACCATGTGTAATGTCTAATCTGGCTTTCTCATCTAATTCCAACAGGTGCAATGAGATTATGCTGTATTACTGTCTTTTTCTACCCTCTTTTATCCTTCACCTAAGCTGTTCTAAGTGGTTGCCAGCCCCAGAACTGTTTGAATAATTTGGTATGAAAAATTTCCTCCTGCTATAAGAAACGTAACGCCTTGGGAAACAGTGATGCATTGCAAAGCCACCCACTGGGACAAAAGTGACCCCTTGCCTGATCAGCAAGAGGACTCCTAGGACATTAAAGCAGAAATGGACATGGCAGAAGAGAAGTAACTTAGAGTACAGGGTCTCCATCCATCAATCCAACACTGGAGTCAACACAAATCACGGTGGACTGCAAGGAAAAAGACGCACCCAGCCCCTTTTTCTGCATTACCCAGGGATTACCTCAAGCAGCTCGTCTCCTTACTTCATCTCTGAACCGTGCACTGCATAGATGGCAAAGCTGCAGGGGCTGACACAGTTGCAGCACCCTCCAGTGTCCTTGAAGTCCCTGGAACTGAGCTAACATCAAGGTTAAATGCTCCCCAGCAACTTTCCCTTGGCTCACCCATGTCAGTGTTGAATTCTCTCCACATGCTGGTTGTTTAAATTCACCATTAGACAAGTAGAAGAAAAAGAAAGGGGGAGGAAATAATCAACTCTTGTCCTGCTGCTCTTTGGCCAGTAAAGTGATAAAGCAGAAAAGAGAGATGAGGTTTTCCCCTCACTGTATTAAGAAGCTGAAAGTTGAAGAGCAAATGAAGAGTATATTTGAAGATAGCTCAAATCCTTGATAAAGCCTCTCTGAAACTTGATGAAAAATTTCAAAGTGCATTAGGAAAGTTGGGATTCTCTAAAGGATAAATCCATCAGACGGGATGAATTGTGAAGAGACGGACACAGATGGTTTGTCTGGGCTCTCTGGAGAGAGGTAGGGGTCTAGAATAAGCGTTAACCTCCGTGGAGCCTGTTGGCTTAAGGTTAGGGATTGAGCACTAGCTTGGAGGTCAAGCATGCAGGGTCATCAGTCTCTGCTAAGCCTCTTGTGTTATTTCAGGGACAGGCCCATCATGGTAACACCACAGATGCAGAGGCTTCTGGGGCAATCATGAGTATAGCATGGTCCCCCTCTTGCCTTTATCTCTGTCCATTTCCCTGCCACAGGGACAAGGTGTGGACAGCACAGGCAAGCAGCACATTGATGGCTCCCTGCCTCATCAGAAAAGTAGGATAAGATGAGCTTCTCTGGGCAGCAAAAACCTAGGATAGTTTCAGATGTGCTGATGAGGTCTTCAGGAGATGCAGTCACTAATTTCAGTCTTGGTTTTCTCCAGTGTCTCCTGTAGGAGAGCAAGCAGAAGCACTCTGCCTAGTTTTCCAGATCTGCACTAACTCCCCAAATATGAAAATATTTGGCCTAAATTTCTTACCTGCTCTTCAAAGATTTCTCTTACCCCCTTTGCATTTCCAACAAATTAATTCCCTTGGAACAGGCCTGTAATTAAAAAATTGTACAGGGAACTTTGTCATCAGGTAAATACAGAACATGGTGTCTGGAGACAGAAATTCTTTCAATGAAGATTAATTAAGCAGAGTTCTTGTCCCAGTCTATCTGGTAACCGGGAGAACAGGGTTTGAACATGGGATAGGAGGGCCAGTGCTCCCCCCAGCTCTGCACATCTGGCAACATCCACCCAGCAAGCACAGTTCAGGGAGATAATCAGAGGATACAGACTGTTTGTCTATTTTCAGGCTTTTTGTTTAGGAAGAACTGCTACTAAGACTGCTCATGCAGCAGCAGGGGAAAATGCTTATTCTTGATCAGAAAGAACCACATTTATTTGCCTCATGTGAATCTGTTTCCCAGAGGGGATATGGACAGGAACTGATGTTTGCAATGCACACAGTGCTGGGTGGGAAGGCAGGTCCAAAAGAGGCAATAGGACACAGCTATGCCTCTTCCTGGCAGATCATCCTGGAAACAGATGTTTTGCCTTGGGAGTTTGTGCTCTTCAGTGCCCACCAGGCAGCAGCAACCTGACTGCAAAGGCCTGAGTCAGTGAAGGGAAAAGGAGACATGGAAGAATAAAGACAAAGAACAGCTTTGCTTTACATGTTGAGTGCAAAAAGAAAATATCCCACATGAGGACGAAAAAGTGCTCAGAGGTCACAGCACACAAAGCAAAGGAATGGCAGGAGAGATGATCCAGAACTCATCACATGAGGAGTGAGATTTGGAGAGAGTGCTCACTCTTTTTCCAGGAGACTTAAACATATAGCTCCTGTTAAAGGGCAGATGTGGGCAGGAGCTGATTACCCCAATGTGGAGGCTGCTCTGCCTCCACCTTGCACAGCCACATATGAAGCCTTCCCCTGTGCCTGAATTTCTTGTATCAGCCCAGCCAGCAGCAACGGCAAAGGTAAGTGAAAAAACGTGTGTTATTCGCAGTGGTCCCTTCCCCATCACCACTCACTGGGAAGTAGCATGGGCTTTGTGGCTACCAGCAGCAGATTTTAAACTGAGATGGGAAGGATTAGGCTGATTGGCCACCTATGATCATCCAGCCCTGCCAAGAGGCAGTGAATAAAAGGAGCACGCAGCTCTTGATAACAGTCCTAGAAAAGGTCCTGCTTATGTGTAATAACTTGTCCTTTTAATAACAGTGACAACACTTGCACTTCTTGTAACAAGTTTAGCCCTTGGGACATTTAATGACAGAGTTCCAGAAAGCTGGATTACCTGGCTGGGAAGGCATGGCCACTTCAGAAAACAGCAGGTCTCATCTGGGATACACATAGCTTCAACTAAGCTCTTGGTCCAAGGTAGTGACTGGAAGACTGCTGATATTCCCAGGAAGAAAAGAAGGAAAAAAAAGATATTACAAGAAGGTGAAGAAAGCCTTTGATGCTCAGTTTATTGGGAGGCATAATATGATATATGAGAGATTTAGCCAGCATTATCAAGAACTGGAGGAGGCTGTGAAGTCCTTCAGAAGAGTGGCAAAGAGCTGTTCAGGACACTTCCAGAGAATTTATAAGAGGAAGCATCACTGCCGGCCTAAGAGGCAAGGACTGCTGGGCTACTTCTCCCAGCTTGAACCTACCCTGACTTTAGCAAAGAACAAAAAAAAGCAACAAAAGTAGAAAAGAAGCAGGAAGACTTGCACGGGAGGGTGTGCAGAGAAGGAAGAAGCAGATTGGTTGATCCAGTCCCAGGCAAGTAAAAAGGACCAGACACACCCCAAAAAAAACCCCAACTCTAAGGACAAAGAAAGAAACAATGGAAAAAAATCTGAATATGCCTGTGAATTCATGCCCTGTATTTTCATACCCAAAACAAGGTTACAGGAGATCAAAAGACAGCAGGACCTTTGTTCAAAAACAAGGACATAATTAAGAGAAGCTGCATTTGACAACAAAAGCCTCTGAGGTGTGCAGAAGCGGGGTAACCCCTCACACCACAGACACCTTAAGATACAGGATTTAGGATGTTATGATGAAACCCTTCAGGGTTTTCAGGAGGTCCTAGCAGAGACCAGCAAAAAACCTGTACAATTCACCACTCCAAGGCTGGCCCAATCTTCGGTAAAAGCTCCCATCTGGGGCTGGATAAGGTGAATTTGTTTCCCTTCCAAATGTTCCTTTGTGGTCAGCAGACCCATGCTCTGTACCACGTGCAGCTTGTCTTGGGTTATTTTACCCTCAAAACTTTCTTTAGGAGGGAAAGGCTCTCATTTGAAAATGAGAGCAACAGAAGTGGCAGGAGATGCACTTCTGATGTGAGGAAGGAGCTATATGCCCTGGTGTGATTAATGCCCTGTAATTTTTGATGTCTAAGCACAGATAAAAGCATAACATAGAAAATGCAGCTAGAACTGCTTGCAGTCGAAGGAGAGACAGATACATTTACATTGTGATTCTTTGATCTATTTGAGATAGGTACATAAGGATGAGATAAATCATGCCCTTCCTCTCCCATGAATAAAAATGGAGCCAGGCACTGTGGGAGGTATCTGTCATAAGGAAGAGAAACTCAGCACCAGCATCTAGAGAGCTTTTAAAGGCTTCAGTTACCCAGGCCGGTGCAAAACTGACCTGGTAATAATAAAGAGCGGGGACACCAGTGACACAAACCCTGTGCTAAAACCCATATATATGTGAAGATGCTGTGATAGGTCTGTATGCTGTGCTTGCTGCAGATGCAGGACCACTGCCACCCCAGGGAGAGACTGTGGGGCTGTCTTGGCCTTTACTCAGGAGCCCAAGCCTTCTCTCAAAAGCCCAAGTGCTCTCCTCCCAAGGCCCAGCTTCCCCAGCAAACGGGCAGCTCTGGAAAGCACATGATTGCAACCCACATACCCTGCAGACAAAGCCCCAGAGATTCAAGACCACCACAACCTTCAGCCGAAGACAGAAGAAACAACCAGTTATCATTTCATTCATGAGACAAATGAGTTTTTCTATCCCAACAGTTAAGGCAGTCTCCAGGCCAAGTAGGAGCTACTGTTCCACTCCACCCAGTTCCATTTTCTCATTTCTCTGTTTCCCTGGGTCAACTAGCCTTGGCCCAGGAAGGTCGTGGCAGCCTCTGTGGCTGGGGGATATGGCCCCAAAGCACAATTTGAAGAGCAAATAAAGTGATCATTTGCCTTTTCTCTGATTGGCAGCTAAGTGCAAAGTAGGGCAGCTGTGTCACAAACCATGCCCAGGAAGTACTTCAGAGAGAAACTGAGAAAGTCCTCTTAAAAAAAAAAAAATCTTATTCTGGAGGGACCCAAAGAGGTCTCTCTTTAACAGGCACCACACGCAAGTGAACAGTGACAACTCAGGAGCCCCCTCCCTCCTCTACATGTGAATGATTACTGCTGGTTTCCAGGGAGGAATATTTGTGTCTTGATGTTCAGAATGACATCCTGTTTTGCAGAGAGGTACAGAGCAGCTTTTTCCCCCTGGTGCTTCAGCATTACTGTCTGAGGGAAGGAGCCAGTCTGCTCCACCTCTGGCATCTCCTCAGAGATTGCCAACAGGAACACAATTAGTTCCACTTGCAAAGACCCTTAGTTTTGTATGTGCATAAGCACGTGTGCTGACCATGTGAAAATGAGCTTACAGAGCTGGAAAACAATAATTTCCCTATTTGCATAAATTTCTTCTCCATCTTCTGTGCAGACATAAGAGCCTGGGCAGTGGCCACAAGCAAGAGAATTCAGTCAGAACCTTGAGAGCTCCAAAGAGGCCCACTGAGGTTGAAGGGATATTTTACTGCTAGGCAAGGGTGGGGGGGGTGATATTGTCTTTCAGGAGGAGAGAGATAAGCCAGGTTTCTTTGCATAAAGGCATCCGTGGGGATTCTCCACAAATGGCACGCACTGGGCAAGCTCTGGCCGCATGCCAGCCTGGTTTATTGCATCTCAGCTACCCTTCCAGGTCACATACACTCACTCACTCATGCAGGGACATACATGTGATAATCGCAATTGTAGGTGCTCTGTTCGTGCCCCTAGAGTGTTCAGAAAAAGTCATAGTTGTATGCTATTTGCACTGTAATAACAACAGCCATCCACTGAACCAAAGCAAGCTGAGGCTGTTCATTCAAGATGTGCTTAGAGAAATTTTCCTCTTGTTTTGCAACCACCAAATTTAACTCCTTACTTTCTAACTTCTTACTTTCTAAACACTATTTTCTAGATCACCAGAGTCTAAGCCTAGAACTTTAAAAAGCTAAACTTCAACAGCTTTCATCAGTCTCTGTGTTACTGATAGCTGTAAGATCCTAATTGCAGTCTCTAAATTCTACCCCCAATAATTTATAAAAGCAAGCATTCTGCAAGATAAACACTGACCACATGAGACTGTTTACCATCTACGCTTCTCACACTACTTTGTTTCTCTGACCCTCGATCTTTGAGCTCACGGCTGTTGCAAGAAGTCTTCGGAGGCACCTCACCTACAGCACCCGGATTAAGAGCACGAACACAACACTAGCAATTCATTCTGGCCCTACAAACCAGCTCTATCTCCCAAAGGGGCTAGAGGAGATAGCAACAGATACATAAATCATGACAGATGTTAAACCCCAGATGCAACACTTTACAAAGTCCCAGGGACTGGTATTCAGAGCAGAGGAATTAGGGAGTTTAATCTGGAAGTGGGAGACAGAAGACACAGCACCAGACAGGCTGAAGGATGTTAAGTATATTCATCTTTTCCACAGATGAATGAAATATTATCAGTAGAGCCAGAGAAGACAATTAGACCTTTCTCTCTCTCTCTCTCTCCCTCACTGCAGCTCAAGGAGAGAAAAAGAAATCCTTCACTAGTTCTATCAATAAACTTCAGCTCGTTTTTTGTTCCCCAAGGCCCAAGAGTGTAGGACATACCAAAATGTTCCGTCTGCACAGGAGAGGCTCAGGATGCAGCAGAGGGAGAGGTGGAGGAGCAGAGCTGGAAGAGGGTCGAGCCTAGTGGAGCTCACAATAACAAATGGATTTTGCTGGAACAGATTGTAGGATACCCAAAAGAGAGCAATGCTATGCTCACTGAAGAGCCTGTGCATGGAATGGTTGGGCAAAGACTTGCACAATGGGCCTGAGAGTCAGGGGTCCTCATAGTCAAGCAGCAGCTCCTCTCGTGCCAAGTTTCCAGCATTGGCAACATACAAGCAACATGCTGCAAAAGCACAGCACTGAGGGCTGCATTCATCCAGAAGAGCAGAGAAACCAGAGCGTCATTGGGACTGGCCATTTTAGGACCACTGGAAGTCCCTTTTTAAGAGGTTCTGCACACATCCCTAATAAGAACAGGCACACTGTGAAACACCAAAAAAGTGGGTGAACACAGTGAAACAGGAACAATGAGCAAGGGGACACAAGGACTGTGACAATGCCCAGGCACAGAGTGCATTGCATGCAGGAAAGTGTGGTAACAGTCTGTCAACCCGAATCTTCTGCCTCTTCCCTTCCTCTTGCAGAAAACCTGACAGCAACAAAGCTTCTTCCCTTTGCCCCAGTTTCACCTCACATCTTACCCCCATTCTGGGATCTCCTGTGCCTGATACAGCTGATTACATGGTCTGGGCCATGTCATGGGAACCCACAAAGCAGGAGAAAGGCTCCAATACTGTTCTGTGGCAAATGGACCCCTGTCCTGGCTCAGCATCCCTACCTATGTCTGCCATGTGCCTCTTTCAAGTTCCAGTTATTGCCTTCATAGGTCCAGGATGTGGTGGTGATTCTGAGTGCTGGAGGAGTCATTCCTCAACTGGCTGGTAAAGCACCCTGCATGAGCTGACCATAATGGACCTGTAACAAAGCCCAGTTTGGGGCAGGCAGAGGAGAAGGTGAATTCTCTCCTAGCTGTAGACACCCCTCAGTTGTGATGTACTATTGGTCTGGCTGAGAAATATATGGCAGGAACTCCATCTGTGTGGGTCTTGGTCAGACCTCAACATGCTCTGGTAGAAGTTATACTCTAAAAGTATGACTTTGTTTTATTTGTCTGCTTTATTGGGGGGCAACGATACTTCAAAATGCAAGGAAAGAGTGGGAAAACATGTTCAGCAGGAACAGTACAAGCACTGCATGAGTGTATCCCAGGAGCACTAGGGGGAAAGAAAGCAAAACCTGACACATCATCTGTTCCATCAAGATCCAACACACAGTCCCTCTAGTGCCAGCACTGAACACAAAATCCACTTTTCCTCTAAAAAGCAGCCTAATTGATGCACAGAAGTGTAAGCACATTACTGGCGGGGGGAAGCACTGTGGGTCGGTGGGTGTACAAGCACAAAGTAGAAGTTTTCGGTATGGAAATGGGGACAGGAGGTAGTGGGCAGTGATCAGTGGCCTTCAGCAGGGCACTGGAGGGGAGCAGGAGACAGTGGGGTTGGCACAGGGGCTGTAGAGAGAGAGGCATCTGCATCTGCAAGGTAGTGCACAACTCACTGAGCAAGTTTCTTAGTGCTCAGACAAGTGCACAGCCAAAGCACTTGATGGGAGATGTTATTTAAACAATCCAGTTGTTAATAAATGGACCCTTTTAGTTCTAATTGATGAAGAACCACAAGCCTGAAAACCTCCCGGAGCTCTTCAATTATAGATACTGCCCCAGAACTGCTGAGAGCAGTTGAGCTGTTTCGTGAGTTGCCACAGAGCTGCTCATGTCCATCACTTCACACAGCTCTGACACCACTCTGGTTTGTCAGTGCTGCCATGTTGAGGACCTTCCTTTATATACTCTTTTATCCACTGTAGGCTTCCTCTCCGCCTCCCATCCATCAGTTGGTTGGCTCTGAAGGAATCTATCTGAACTAATACGGACTTTGTAGCCAAACAACCATCGAGTGTTTCCAGTTTGTTTCCTGCATCTGCCATGACTTCACAATTCCTTTCCCATGTGTTGAGCACTGGACAAGCCCAGAGACGCTTTGTTTCCACACCCAAGCAGTCAGCTTATCATGGTCAGAGCCCACGTACTGCCTTTAGTTAGGCTAAGGAATATTTTCTTGGTTTTTCTCTCTGCTGCAAGATACCATCACTGTTAACTTCCTTCCTTTGTGTAGTCATGAAGAAGAAGCATGCAGACAGGGACCACTGACAGAGGTGTAACTGAACCCTTCCCACCCTCCAACATATTTGATGAAGAGTCAGCACACAGTTAGATATGGGAATTCGTCTAATTCCTTCAGCACCAACATCTGCTGAAGGCTCAGAAATCCCTGCAGTTCTACCATTTGGAAACCCTCTGGCTCTGCCAATGAAACATTCAGAATGTTAAGGTCCCTTCCAGCCCAAACCATTCTGATTCTGTAATTCTGTAAAAATGCCTAAGGGATAACTACTCTTTGAATTAAAAAAACACTCCCGTGTCCAGGCCACACTCCTGGACTCCAAGGCAGCAGGCTAGGAGCCAAGGTGAGGGGCAATGCAGCAGCTGCTAATTGCTTTTCTAAACAAATACTTAACGTGCCCGAGTCCCGCCCAGGGATTTATCGAATTGGGTACACTCCCGCCAAACAATAAGAGCCTCATGAATCAGTATTTTCTAAAAGAAACACACTGTCAAAAAAATTCTTCATGAAGCCCCAGATCCCTGCACACCCTGGGAAAGCTTACAATGCAAGCAAAGTCTCAAGGGTAGAAATCATCTCATGGTTTTAAATGCATGACTTGGACCCTCCTCTTTCTTCATAAGGAATTTAGTTTCCCGTCTTCTGGTACAGCTCAGTGCTTTCATTTTCAGAGCTCTTATTTGTATCTCATGAAGATACATGAAGGATTAGAGGGAAGAGGGAACTGTGAGATGGTACAACAGAGTCTGGGCTGCTTCTGTACAGCCAGCCTATTCATTCTGCTGCCAGTGTCTTGCAAGAACTTCCGCTGTCTCCTCCTGAAGGCACCTAGATGCTAATATGCAGAGTGGGGAAGGAAATGGTATTCATGTTTTGTTCTGCATTTATAGACCGAAAGCAGGCCACATCCTGGGTAGAAGCCAAAATCCCTCTTCCAGAGCAATCTCTATGTATATGAGCTGCCAGCATGGCCCAAAGGGCCAGACCCCTCAGATAAAGGCATGCTGGCAGGAGGCATTCTATAAGCCACTGTGTGGGGAGGGCTGAGCTCTGCAGGTCACAGCTGCTGCATGCAGGGAGAGCAGAGAGATCCTAAGTGCTGGTGGTCACCTCTGTTCCTGCTCCTCAGATCTGATGAGAGAAGCCCACCTCTAAGATGTTCACAGGGCACATGGGTACACATGTGAGCTAGGGTCAGCTTCCCTTTCTCTGATAGTCTCAGGTCTTTTTCTCCACAGCCACAACTATTTTACCTTCTCCTTTGTCTGTTCATAACTCTTCAGTAAAGCTTTTATTTCTCCTGCTGATGTTTTCGTGCTCGGCTTGGGCTCTCTTCCCCAACTTCCAAGCTTTCCTTTCTGTGAGAACTGTTCAGGATAGCTTTTCTGCCATGGGCAGTGGGGATGTTGGTGGCTTCAACAGACTTAATCAATCACTAGCAGTATTCAGGGCAGATTGCAAAAATACTTTTGCATATTTTCATGCCAGGGCCTTCCTGTTGTTTCCCATATGCAAAGCATATGCCACAACATGCTCTATTGGCACAGTGGGAGAGCATACCGAATTAAATCCACACACACCCTCCCATGCTCTGAGGTTTACATCTTGGGTCCTGCCGCACTGCGCTGTACCTGTTCCCCTCACATCTGTGGGCCAAGAGAATACCTGACTAGAGAACACAGTGATGTGCCTCCTTCTACAAAGCATAGTGTCCATCAAGTTTGGCTTCTCCACAACTCCTTCTCCCTAACCTAGCCCTTGTAGCTAAGCAGTGTTGAGCAATCAAGAAAGAAAGAAAAGGAAAACAAACAAACAACAAAACCAACAACAAAACACACAACACTCTCCTCCCCCCCCCAATCTAAACATGGAAACCCTTTGGAACACATCTTTTGGTTTCAATGAAGAAGCCTTAGAGGCTGCTTTGAGGCAGCTGAGCCAGAAGAATGTGTGCTGTAGCTCTTTGTCCTTAGTCTGTCACTTTACCCAGCTTCCAGAGAAAGCAGGAAACATTGGGCTGGGGTTCAAGGAGGATATCATACAGAAAACCTTGGGTGCTGCAGAAAGCCAGAGGCCAGGGCCAAAGATACAGATCTGCCTTACGTGGCTCTTCCACAGCTTAGTCCCTTGAAGATTTGCCCCATACATACTGCTGCGGGGCCAGTCTATAGCAGCACCTGAGCATTACGGGTGAAGTAAAGGCCAGCTTTCCAGATGTACAGGTGAGAAAGGGCTGCAAAAGGCACTAGGTTGTACCAGTAAAAGCACAGTTGCCAGAGGTCCATCCTCAAAAGCCTTTCATTCATAGAAGACAGTCAATGGAGACAGATAGATAGCACAAGTACTGTGGCAGCAGAGAGCTGGTGACACCGCAGTGGGGTGGTTAGGAAAGCCCCAGCATTGTGGTGTTTGGCTAAAGGCTCCAGAAACCCACCTGTCTGACCACAACATCCACTTTGCTGCTCAGCCTCTACACAGATGGCTCATCCTGCCTGGGATTTTCACTGTTCACCCTGCCAGCACTCCCCTTGCTGCCCAGAGACCACACATTTTTTCTCCTTTTCAACCCATGAGCTCTCTTCTTTTTGTCGTGTATGTGACGGGGGGTTGTCTCCTTTTTGTTTTCTTCACCACAACAGCAAAGAGCTCCTCCTGCCTGCAAGTAGCACTGACCTTTTCAGAAGGACCAGTCCTCCATTTCAGAGATGGGGCAACAAAGGTATGTGGAGAACCTGAGGTTTAAGTGGACTTTATGTTCCTGCAATCAATCCAGCCTGAATTAAGAGCCCCTGCAGCCCTGCACCACTTCCACCAGCACTGAACCACTGCTGTCACATGCCATCAGTAATGCAAGGAGGCAGATCACTGGGAAGCAGGGACTTGGTCCTTCAGAGGCTGCATTTGTTTTCATACCCTTCACCTTGCTTAGGGATCAGCTGCCCTGGTACTCTGAGCCCCTGGCACTTGCTCAGGCTGCTGGTGATAGAACTGAGTGCTGTCACAGAGCACAGCAGCCATGTCCCAAACTTGTCCACACCACTGCAGCTTGCAGAGTTGCAGGCAGCAGAGCTGCCCTTGCTTGATGCTTTGCAGCTGGGAAATTTACCAGCAGAAGAAATTTGTGTCATGTCACAGCTATAGCAGCTTTTTCTGCAAGCAGATAATTAGATCCTGCATTCTCCATCCCTAGGTCCAGCAGCCAGCTGCAGAGGCTACAGCCCACGAACTGCCCTGAGGGGCTAGAGAGAGGGGAGAGACACTCTCAGCTATGAGGGGGACGTTGGTCCACATGGATGCTGAAGGGCTCAGAAGATGGCAAGATCACATAATAGCTGAGGCCAGGAAAGAGTTGTGCTTTTCTATGGTTTGAACCCTGTGCAGGTATTGATTTGGCAGCAGTGATAGCAGTGTGTCAGCTGGGTGCAGAGGCGGCTCAGAACCTGTGAGGTTATAGTGGCATACAGCAGTGAGGAGGAAAGAGAAAGAATTTAAGTGTGTACCTGGGGAACTCCAGATGTTTGTGAGGTATGGAGAGGGAAGAGAGAAGGTGTAGAGACTGTGTGTGCAGGGGTAGGTCCAGTTCTCAACTCAGCCAGTCATTCACTGTGCTCCAAAAACCACACAGTAGAACTTTCTTATGACCTGGGAAGAGAGTAGTAAGTGATTCCCCAGACAGGTCGCTGTCTTCTGCCTCCATCACAAAAATGAATTTCCTTGATAAAAGTTGGACACAGAGATTTATAATGCTCCTGTGCCTTGAAAATTTGCAATTCTGTTTCTGGCGACTGACACTTTCTCAAGACACTCAGCAGGTATGTCAGTGATGAGAGACCCTGGATTGTAACACATGATAAAAGAAATCAGTTTTCAACGAGGGACATGTAAGGCTGCCAAAAGAGGAAACTGATCTCTGGTCTTGCAAATGGAGTTTACACATTTGTATTCCCAATTCCTATCACATGAGTGAGACCATTTCAAAATATGCAGATAGTGACACAGAGGAGCTCTCATCATTGCAGTGCCACGTGGAGGAGAGTTCACAAGAATCTCTTTCCCTGGAAGAGAGAACAGCTGGAGGAGATGGTGTAAACCTCTGGCAAGTTAGGAATCACCAGTCTCTGTGTGCCACTATGCAGAAGACACCACATATTACAGCCTACTGCAACTCTCCAGCTCATGAAAACCATGATGGAGAGTTTGCATTTGATCCTTGCAGTGTTGGTCACGATAGCAAAGTTGTCCCATCTCCAGTTTCTCTTTGTGTCATGCAGATGATGTGTGTGCAACTACATGGACAGAAGAGAGACCTGGCAGATTGAGAGGCAGTAGAGACCTGCAATACAGATCTTGCCTATAAACGCACAGGCACTGAAAAACACTGCAAGTTAGAGATCAGTGCAAGCATGTGCATGTCAGCAGGATTGCCATTCAGCAGCAGGTGCAAGCAGAAACTCAAAAGTCATTAGAGAATTTTTCTTTTCTAGACAAGAATGCTGCTTGGAAAAGGTGCCCTGTTTCTGCCATAAACTAGCTAGCAGACTACAACATTGATGATCCCATTAGAGAATGTAGCAGGGAAATAAAACAATATTATACAAATCTGAAGTATTTTAAAATTTTAAAAAGTGGACTGTCTGTGATGTAATTAATGCTCAAAAATAGCAGAAGGGGACTTGACCACTTGACTTTGGAATGACCACAAGTACTTGTGATGGCAGCAAGGGCTGTGCTTTTGATGGGCAGGATCAGATGACTGCCAGGCCTGAGCTGGCTGGTTTTTTAGTGTTAACTCTCTCAGCTGAAATGTGTTTGTAGCAGTGTCCACAACAGCACACCACTTGCGAAAAATAAATGTATTAATGCTCTAGCTGACAACTGCGTAACGTTACTTACTGCCCAGACTGAAGCACAATCTAACACTGCAGGAACAAATACACATCTAATTAAAAAAGCCATGGTATATAGGGCAGGGACACAGCAGTGACTAGACTGACTTGCACTAAAGCAGAGACAACCTCAGCACAGCAGAACAGCATCCAGCCAAAACAACTCTGTGCCGTGCATGCTAGAAAACCATTGGAGAGAAATGTTGTTCTCAGCAGAAAGAAATGCAAAATGAATTAACTAAATGTCTCTGAAGGACAAAGCCCTGCCGACAATTTAAATAACTCTTTTGAAACCAGCCTCTACCACAAACTGGTTTGTGATTGACAGAAAGAAAGGAACAAAGAAGCAAAGGAAAACATGACAGATCAAGCCAAGCACATCTACATCACAGCAAGCATTTCTTTCAATAAAAATAATTTCTTGAAATGGCCTCCCGGGGGTCCATGTGGCGAAACCAAGCCTCACATCTTTACCTTACCGAGATCAATTACAGGAGTATAGTTTGTAGTAGGCAACCTCACTGCGGTGTAGTTTACAGAATGACATGCCAGTGAAAACACTACTGCTTGACCTGGAATGTTACACAGAGAAACAGAGCTTCCTTTGGCACCCACTGAAAGGATTATGGCTATATTTTCACAAAACTCTTTCTTTTCCTTTTTTTTTGCAATCAGCTGAACTTCATGCATTTTTCTCTGCTGCATGCCAAGAAAAGACTGTTTAATGGAGCATAAACAAACAACTGAATGAGATTAGTCAAAAAGAACTTCTGTGGAAAAAGCAGTTGATAAAAGTCCTGAAAAGATTTTACTAATGGGAAAAAATCTGCTAAAAATGCAGGACTATAAATAATGGGTAAAAGTAATATTTACACAAGGTCTTTCTGCTTTGTTGCAGCTGAGTTGCTGCAACTGAGCTCCTCACATGAGGAAAGGCTGAGAGTGCTGTGACTGTTCAGCCTGGAGAAGAGAAGGCTCAGAGCCATCTTGTCAATGTACACAAATGAATGAAAGAAGGGTGCAAAGAAGATGGTGCAAAGAAGATGGAGCCAAGCTCTTCTCAGTGGTGCACAGTGGCAGAACCAGAGGTTCTGCCAGAGGCATAATTCTCTGTTCTCTGAAACAGAGAAGGTCCCCTCTGAACATCAGGAGACACTTCTTCACTGTGAGAGTGACAGAGCATTGACACTGGTTGGCTGCCCAGAAGGGTTGCAGCGTCTCCATCCTTGAAAATACTGAAAAGCCGTCGGGGTATGGTCCAGGGCAATTGGCCCTCGGTGACCCTGCTTGATCAGTGAGGTTGGACAAGATGATCTCCGGAAGTCCCTTCCTACCTCAGGCATTCTGTGATTCTGTGAACCTAACTGGCAAGAGGAAAATACTGGGAAAAGTAAAATAAGTTGCCAAAGATCACTTTTTCAAGATTAAAAGTTCAAGGTGTTAGCTAGTGTGAGATCACAGAGCTGTTGGAAAGGCTATCAATCTATGGCATTAACAAAAAGTCTAAAGACAAATTGGCAAAGGTTACATGATGTTTCTGGGGGTTACTGTTGTCCATGGTCCAGTTACTGCTCAGATTTAATGAAACAGGAAAAAAGTATTTTCATTTCTATGACACGAGCTTCGTAAGAAGTGCAGGTTAATAAAATTAAGAAGTCATGGGGTTTTTTTGTACCAAGAAATTTTGGGTTCATTCCGAGTAAGTAACAATTCATTTGTGTGTGCCTCTTCAGTGTGCTATTTCAAGAATACACATCAATGCAGAGTCAAATAGGGTAAACGAGAAATCCATACAAATGACAGAGTACTGGATAAATGAAATCTTATTGGATTCAAGTGATCTGTCTTAGCATAGTCCAAAACATCTGGCAGCACTTTACGAGATTCACCATTTCAGAGATTCTTGAACAGGAATTCTGCCATCATTTAAGAAGTTTTTCTATCCAAGGTTAATTAATACTGAAGTCACTACAAAATAAAACTATGTGCCAGGAGACACAGCAGACCTCTCTAAAAAGAGGGTCAAACTGTTACTTGCTAGAGAAATGAGAAAGAATTAGATGTGTCATAACCACTAAATGAGACCATGTGGCAAAAGTGACCATGACATGTTTGTATAAAGACAAATTACATCAACAAGGTTTGAAATAGAAAGCTGTGAATGAGTCTGGTTTAAAACACAGACTGCTAGTGATGAAATCATAGTATGATCAAGGGCTGAAGGGCAGGGCAAACAGATTTGAAAAGAAATGAGAAAAGCTGACTGGTAAAACACCTCTGATACCCACATCTAGGTTACATGTCTGCAATGCCCCTCAGAGGTACCCACCTGAGATTGCACCTCCTTTTCAGGGACACATACGATGTCAATAATGCTGCTCCGTATCTGCAGAACTAAATCCCTCATGGCATGAAATGAGATTCTCCACCTACAGGAAACAGCCCACTGGCCAAAGTGACCAGAGAGGACAAGTTTGATAAACCATGAATTGTTTGCTGATCAGAATAACCCCCTTTTCCCACTGTCTGACTTCTGTTTGCTGGCCTAAAATTATCTCTAGTAGTATTTTTGATTACAGGCTTTATATGTTCTTAGATGTTTTAATAAATTGACAGAATGTCTTGTTAACAAAGATGAACCAAACTGTGTGTCACTGAGGAGTCACTTGTACTCCCACATTACATTGCTTCCTCTGGTGAAAACAGAGATTTTTCATGCACACTGAAAAATCTTTGTGTTTGAAAGCAGCAAGGTTGAAGGACTTGTGTGTCTCAAGGCCCTTTGTACCCCCTCCAGGGGATTAAGAAAAGATAAGGCTTCTCCCTCTATCGGTTCAGCTTCCTGCACGTCCATAGACCCCTCACTTTTATAGCTGACTGACCAGATCACCCATGTACATGGTGGATACAACCAGTCATCAGGCTGAGTCTGTTTGCACTGAGTCCCTGCCGCAGCTCTCCTTCAGCAGATATGTAAACCTGCTTCCCCATCCTTGCAGCCACAAGGACACAGGAGAGCATGGAAATGGCTCATGTTCCCTCTGTGCCTGTCAAAAGAAAAGCAGTGCTATGGGACTTGATGCCAGGTGTCAGTTCCCTTTGGAATATTCTTCACTCCCGGTGTTTCCATTCACGACACCTCAGTATTTAACAAAGCAAAGCAGCCTAACTCTACATGTAAGAGCAGTACAGGAGTCCAAGCAAAATATCTAAATGCATCCAAATAGGAAAAGCAGCTCTGGCACTTACCAGCTGATCACATATATACCCTGCCAGGAGGATGGATCCCATTTTACTCTCAAGAGCAAGAAATTCCCATGCAAAGCTGCCTCTAGTTGCTAACCCACTCTGTGAATTTGCTTTTGGTTTGGGATTAATTTTCAGGAGTGCCCATGTGGTTTTGTATGGTTGTTTGTTCCTAAAAGCATTTAGCTCACTCTTTGGAGTTCTGCTTTTCTTCCACTGGAAGATAAAAGCCTCACTAGGGACTGAGTCCCCACTGAAGTACTTACAAATGTGTTGTAGGTGGCTAAACTACATTTTTTTATTTTGAGAGGCTCACATAGTGTTTGTACTATAACACACCTTTGGAGACGGCCTCAATACAGAGCAATGTCCCCACCTGCTAGATCCTGCATAAACACAGACAAGAGCTAGTCCCTGCCCTATGAGGAATCTGTACCAGACATGGTAAAAAGCTGCTGGCAAGCAAGACTGACAGGGAGGCATAGCCCACCAGCCCACCAGCTGGGGAAAAGGGAGGAGAGCCAATACAGGGGTTCAGAGAGGAGATCCCCTTCTCAAGCCTTACACCTGTGCCCTGGCAGCTGCTTTGCTTTTCTGACTGCTCAGCAGCAGGATAATCTGTGGTCATGGCATACCCACTTCCTAGCCCCTCTCAAGGACTTGTTTAACTGCCACAGTAAAGAGAGACCCTTAGAGTGAGATGGAAGGGAGAAGGAGCAGACACACTTCTCTACTCAGCTACCTTTCCTCCCTCTTCATGGCTGACATAACCATGGAGGGTCCTTGGCGGGTGGTCCATCACCAAACGGTACCTACAGCATCCTCTTGTTAATGTTAACAAAAATCACATCACATCACAGACACTGACTGTCTCCACTCAGGGACTTTGTGGTGAAAAAGCAATTACACAGGTGCTTTTCATGTTGCGTGTCGGTAGCAACAGTCAGCCTGCTTTAGGAGGCTGCTTTAGACTCATCCTCCTCATCTCAACGCACCTGAGTGGTCCCTCAGAGAGGAGACTCTGCTCCTCCGACAGCTAGATAGCCTAAGACACACCAACAGGAGATGTAGTAGTTTCTCTTCCCTACCTGAGCTGAACACTATCTATAATTGGATAACCCTCTAATCCTGTCCCTACCAGAGATTATTTTACGCTTTTAATCATGCTCTTGGTATATTTCAACCAAGTTCAAACTACTTGTTGAGGCATAACACTCCTACATTAATGTCTAATCTGTAAATGTACTATCCTTTGTGCTGTTCTGTGACAATGGTTTTGGTCTGGACAGGTGGGAATTGATGAATTTGTTCCTCTCTGAGGGATATTTTGAGCCATGAGAACTCCAGGCAGCTGGAGTAGAGATGAGCTCTAAGTCTCTCTGAGGGCATTGCCCAGGAGCCTTGCTGTGAATAAACACCTTCCTGATCTTCCACAAAATCTGTTGCATTATATATATTTGATGTATGCAAGAAGAGCTAGTCCCAGGGACTGATTAATTGCAGAGTGAGAAATATGAGTGCCTTTAATGTATAAAAAGGAAAAGCATGTATCCTTTAAGACTTCCTCTCTTGGACCAGGCTGACCAGGGTCTGTTGGCCTGTTCTTGACCATTTATTGTGCACCTGTTTATTACCTCCACTTTCATCTCCAGCATCCCTGGTCTTACTATGCATCAGCTCCTTGCTCACGCCCTGGCAGCTCACCAGCCCCTCTTACTTTGGATCATTTGAATTGCCCTTCACTGGACCTCTGTGGTTTCTGCACTCCTCATTAATTACACCTTTCCTTTTTTTCCCTCCTCATGTTTATTCTTCTGTTTGTATCAGCACACCTTTGCTTGTTTTACAACCACCTGGCAACACATGATGACAGGGTGTTGAAACAGCTTAGTTGGTAAGGGCTGAATAGCCGTCAAAATGCCATGTTACTTACACTGGCGCTGCTGACTGAGGAATTGGCTCAGACGTTCAGTCACCTAGAACAACACACATTCAGAGTATGACTGAGTTGAGGGAGTGGGGAGGGCTGCCTGGCCACAAACATCACTACCACACATCTGTGTGGGTATGAGCAGAGCAGCAGAAACATTGGGCAGGCAAATCGAAAAGCTACAGCCTCCTTCCCAATGTGATGCACACAGAGAAGGAGATAGGGCTTGGAAGACATGCTTAACGTTGTTTGTTCCTAGCACCAGCAATGACATCATCGTCAGGCTTGATCTCTATGATGACCACATGCTAAGGAAGCCAGCCATGGAAGCTATTTCTGCACTCCTTAACCTGAGTGAATAACCCTCCCACCCACAGCTGCCCAGTGGTGGGAGCTGCTGTGCCATTGTTAATACTCTCCACAAGCTGAACATTAAGTCTAGGTACTTACTGGGCTTGCAAAAGGGTCACTGACAATTCTACTGGCTCAAACTCAAGTCCTACACAATGGGACGTATATGCAGAAACCACTTCACTCACTACTAAAATACACCAACCTCCCCACAGGCATTGCTACCCAGGTACTCAGGTTATCACAACCTGGTATCAGAGCTGGAAAAAGTATGTACAGCACAGGTCTGATTGCTTTGGGAGAGCAGCCTTACAGCTCAAGCAAATATCACTTTCTGTGCATGCGTCATCTTGCACTCAAACAAGGCATTTTCTCTTCACTAGAAAAGGTTTAACACTATCACTCACAAAGCAAATGTGTTAATGTAAACAGTTTCAGTTTTGGCTAGATTAACTACACAGCATTGCTGAACCAAGCTGGGCAGAGCACCTTTGCTGTGCCTGGGCTACTGAGTTCCTTCACGCTTACAAATGGGTTACAAGTAGGCAGTTCCCCTCAGGAGGGTTCAAGTAAGAAATATGCACAACAGCCCTTCAGTCAGGCACTGAACCAAGGTTTTTTGGTAATTTTGGGAGAGACATTTTTCTCCTGAAGAATATATCTGCAAAGAATAGATATTGTCTCACAGAATAATCTTTTGCTGATTGCATCTCCTGAGCTCAGACATATCCGAATGCATATGCAGTGCTGAGTATGTATCTGATTATTGAATAAAGAGCAGCATTCAAATAGCTGGTGCAAGGACACTCTGCAGTAATAAGCAGTCAGTCTTCGGGAGGTTTGGATAGTCCACAGTGTTTTCAATATACGGATGTGCAATCTTTCTGCTTCATTTTCTTAGCAGGATATTATTGCATATAGCCCTATGCAGTACATTGCACAATCGCATGATAATTTAAGCAAAGTGAGTTACAGCTTTTGTTGCTGGAACAACACAAAAGATAAAAAGAGGGATATAAATATGCATGCATACATGTATGTAAAGGAGCAACAAAATATTTAAGAAGTCAAGGAAAAAAAAACAAAAAAGGAGTTGGTGGTTTGAATCTGTAGTTGGGAAAAGTTTAAAAAAAATCCATTCACACTCATTCAAAATTACAGGTAGAATTTTTAGATAAGAAGAAATTAATTATACAAGCTGGAACTTGGCCAGGACACTGTTCTTTTCTATACTACACAACGTTATCATGTTTGAACATGCTTGTAGCAAATTGAGCCAGAGAACACAAAGCTGAGCACAACTTTCCTCTGAGAGCAGGAAAGCCAGCACAGCCCCCCCACCCCGGGTCACCCTGGTCCTATTGTCATGGGACATCATGCTGTTGAGTGCAATTTTTCTAGGGCCCTTCTAAATCAGTCAAGATCCAGCCTCTGACTGAACACAACTGCATTCAACTACAAGGCACCAGTGTCTTTCATGCTCTTGTAGCCGTTTGTGCTAATGTTACACCAGCTGAGAAGAGGGCTCACCAGGATTTAGACACATAAAACACCCCTGTGCAGCTGACACTGCTGAGCAACGCACAGGGACTTGTAAGCCCTCTACTTGTTCAGTGCTTTATTTACATCTCATATGGAAGAAAATGGAGGAAGGAGACAGGAAACACAACATTTTGACTGTGTGCCAAGCCTCATTCTGTGTTTCCAGTCCTGACTGAAAGCGGTGAGTACCTCTTACACCAATCAATCTCTCTGCAGGATCCTAGTTTCCTTCTCCCAGTGAGGCTTTATCCTATGCAAGGCACTGCAGTGGTGACTTTTGCTTTAAGGTCCTCTAATAAGCCTTCCTAATTTGAGAATAATGAAGACTGAAGGGTTCACATCCCTGAGGCCACTCAAGGAAGAGGGCAGCCCAGGATAGTAGAGGTTGGGGAGGACACTAATACGTTTTAATTGCTTGCTAAACTTTTGCTTGTTCTTTGGGTACAGAAAGGGGCCCTCTCTTTCCATTAATTTCACTGCTGGCACATGTTGGAGTGATTTCACCCCCTGCACCCTGCACAGGAGAATGTGGCAGCTGGAATAGGACCTTTACTGGAGCAACTGTATTTCTGCATACCTTGGGATTAATGTTGAAAAGATCTGAGCAGGAAGATGGAAGGCAGTGCACCTACTTGCACTGAGGAAAGGAGTCAGGAAATGTGCCCGCTCCTGATCAGTTGAGTCCATATGTAAGCATTTTCTGAGGGACACCCACAAGAGGTGGTGCACCCAGCAAGGAGAGCGGGTCCCCAAGGCAAGTGCAAGAGCAAAGCTGCTTCTCAGCTACAGCTACACTGTCAGTGCTGCCAGAGAGTGTCAGGAATTAGGTCCTGAAGGATGGCATAATGGTCATGTTCTGGGACAGACATGCAGAGACCCTTGCTGTACTGTAGACAATGTCAGCCACTGCAATTGTAAGTATCTGTGATTTCAACTATATTTTTTAACTCAAAGACATACATTTTCTCTAACTTTTTCGGCTGCTTGTTGATCTGCCATTGAGTGCAGACTGCCAAGAGATATGTCAGACAGTAGCCTTCATTACAGTTCATTGTGCTCCCATTTTACATCACTCAGTCCTCCCCTCCTCTGTGCCTGACATTTTTGGCTAGCCCATGGCAGAAAACTTGGCCCAGAAGGGAATCCCAATCCCACCTCTGTCCTCAGGGCCTGTCACTCAGTGCAACTCACCTGTAAGAGAGGCATTTATTCCCCAGTCACCTTTGCCATCTTAACAGAAACACAAGCAGTGGACTTGGGTTGACCTACCCTTAGTTGTCTTCCACTGAAAATGTCCATGGGTCCGAAATCCCACCAGATACTTTCTCAGACAATGAGTCTGGTGGGAGATCTCTCTGAGCCAAAAGAGATACCTGTTGGAGATGATGTAAATCCTTTTCTAGAGTCCATTCACTGGAGAGAGTCCAGATGGCAGCAAAAACCTGAGCATGTAGCTGAAATTTCAATCTCTAAAGCTTAGGTGAGCCCCTACACACACACATATGTACACACAAACCAGTGCCAATCGTCTGAACAATTATCAGGGGAAATGCATATCCAAGGGCAGTTGTGCCCCAGTCACTGGCCTTAGGCCATCATAATGTTTGCAAAATGCCTGCTGCTGTCCCATGACCACAATAAGAGCCTTGGAGATGTCCCCTGCTAGACATCTGTTAGGGTGTCCCTGTTAGGGAGGTGCATTCCCGCCTATGTGGCAAGGGTAGCAGACCCTGTATGAGCAGTGAATAGCTCTTTTCTGTCATTGTCTTCCAGTGCTGTATGTAAAAGCTTTTCTGTAAACCTTGGCTCTTCAAAGAACCAAAGAGTGCTGATAACACCTATTCTTTTCAAACTTGAGTATCATAAGGCTAGTGATGACGTGATTATTTCTCCCCATATTTCTCCCCATATTTTTACTCATTTTTTTCATACCTAGTCCTGGGTCACCAGATTATGGCTGAGGTGAAAGAAAAGAAAAATCTCTGGAGGAAAACTAATCAATCGCTTTCCAGTTCCAGCACATTGTTGTGCATGTGGAAGATTCAGAGAGGGAATCTGATTTTTTGGTTGCTATCTCGTTCACTGATAGCATCTCCAGACTTCTTAAAAATCATTCGCTTCATCTAAAGCACTGTCAGTTGAGCCATTTGAAAAGTTCTGGTTGGATTTTATTTCAGTGAAATTCACAGAAATAAAATCCTCCTGAGAAATATTTTTCTACTGTTTGAATACTTTTTCAATCCCTTTCGATGATTACTTTTCACTCACACACTCCATTTATTTTTCTGTTTGGATTAGTTTTACTCTATATAGGAGTTTTCAAGTGTGCAGCTTGGCCAAGAGGTGAATATTTTCAAACCTGAAACTAAATAGGCAGACATATCTTTTTTTCAAAATAGAACTCATCATTTAACAGTTTCAGTAACAAAAAAAAAGGAGAAAATGGTATGAACAGTATTGAAAAGGTAGAAAATCATCCTGTTTTGAAAAGATAAAAGTATGAAACACTCTGAAACTTTCAAACAGTTAGATTTTCCCCTGCACCTCCAGCCAAGACTTTGTTCTGGCTAGAAAGTGAAATCTAGTGACATACCTGCCTTTCTTTGGCACATTAACCTGAGACAAGACCTAAAGTTCGAATAAACTATACAATATTTCAGCTATGTATTGGACATTAGCCAGTTTTGATGAGAGTGTCCCGCATTTAAGTGGGAATTAATGCAACTCCATTCCAGACCTGGAAAACAGATTTTTGTTTTCTCATCAAAAAATATCAAGTGTTGTCAGAATTTTCCCAAAAAATCGTACCACTTTTGCACTAAGCCACTGTCAAAAAAAATAATTTTTATCAATCAAAACGGTACTGTTTGGAACTCAGAAATATAAGGGAGAGCACCTCTGCCTTTGCACGTGGGTTGAGATTGAAAAACAAAACCCCAATATTCACCTTTTTTTTACCTTCTGGTACCATTAAGGTCACTATTGCACTGCTGGATTTTGAGATTGGGAAGAACTACTGTCACAAGACTATCCACACAAGCAGCAGCTGAGTCATTTTACTGCAGCAAGCCCAGTGAATTACAGCTGATAAGAGAAAGGGGCAGGTATCTCAAGGGGCACAGAGGTGTGACAGTGGAGGACTGAAGCTGCAGTCCTCAGAAAGGTACCCAATTGGGTCTTAAATAATGTTCTACTTCCTTTGGTGATGAACAGCAGTGCTGATATTAGCCACTTGTCTCTCCAGCTTCATATCAAAACTGAGTATTGAGCCTTTCAGTCTCTCCTGTGCTGTCATTGACAAACCTCTCACCATTAGTACTGCACATCTATTTTTAGGATTCTCAGTAACTGTATGTTTATGTATATGTTTATGCATATATAATCCTATTTACATTTACATTTACTAGCCAGGGATTTTCTTTCCCTGGTTCACAGTTTTGTTCACTTTATTGATTATCTTCATTGGCTAACATTTCATTTGTGTTGACTGTTATGACCTTCTTGGCTGAACACTGCTTTTCCTGTTCTGAGTCTGACTTACTGCATTTGACTGTTTCTGCTGTGTTCCACACTTCTAATTGCACCCCACAGGTAGTCTAGCATCCTCTGACTAGCTCAGCTAGTCCATTTTCTTTATTTTTAGCTCCCCTAAAAATAACTGACTGCCCTCTCACAGTTTAAGGTGACGCACTGCTCTATGTTTCCAAAACCTGCCACTTCTTAGCACTCCATTATAAATAACCTCTTGGGCCTTTTCCATTGGGTGGACCAGGATAACCTCTGCAAAGATCAACTTCTTCCCTCAACTTCCCTGTAGTTTTGGGTGTCACAATTAATGGCTGGTGCCAAGACAAGTTGATGTCATCGAAGACTTCTCTGTCATCTTTGCTACCCCTGTCTTTGCCACTCCTCTAAAGTCCCAACCTGGGCTTTATTTTATGTAGACAATGTGTCAATGCCTTGTCACTTGCTGGCCTGACAGGAGGGGTTCAGCACAGTTCCAAAGACTTCAAGGTAGTTTAGCAGTGTTATCAGTAGCTTCATGGTGGTTTTCATCGTGCAACCCTCAGACAGTTTTCAGGCAGTATACAGGGAGATTCAACCCATTGAGACAGTCTCCCATCCCTGTCACTGCCTCAGTATGTGTTTGCTTTTGTGAATATGGTCAGGCTCCTTCATCCAGTCACTCTCATCACGTAGCCCCACAACAGTAGCCTCAACCCACAGCTACTAGTGAACACCAAGAGCCTCTCTCAAGTAACATGGTCATTCTAATTTCAGCTCATCCTCGTTTCAGGCTTTTAAAACATCACTCATGCAACAAAATTCCCAGGACTTCTCCAGGTTAAGAACAAAACAAATGAAGACAACCGAGAAAATATTCTGATATTGGGTTACAATATTTTTTTAACCCTGATATTCTGTGGTACGTTTCTTTATTTTTGAATATAAAGTGACAGAAATAATTTGTTGTTAGAAAAGAGAAAGTATCTTTGACTATTTACAGGTTTTGTACACCACAAGGATTTTCATGTTTTTGTTGATTTTTCTTCTTTTTCTTTTTTTTCCCCTTCACATCCTTTAAACAATACTGAACTGTAAATCTCAACAGTTCACAAAATCCCTCTTCCCCAAAAAACAAACCCCAATGAGAAACAGGAGAAATCAAAGGGGAAAAAAATTGACTTCTTTCTTAGTTCTCCAGGAAATCCATTTGCTTAAATACACATATTTTTATGTTTATATAGATATTATTTTTTCAAGTTCAAACACCAAAATTCAAGAGAGAAAGGAAAAACAAAACAAAACAAAACAAGTGTCTTCCCCGCCCCCCTCCAGAATCTGTTGATCCCTGCTTGTCCAAAATCAGAAAGAGTTATTTACAGAAAGAAGAACCGGAGGGGGGTGAGGGTGTAGGGAAGAGGAGGATGAGGTCGTGACTGGTGGAGAAAAGATAGTAGGATTAGGGCCTCAGAGAGATGAGGCAAGCCTGAGTTTGACCGCGCTTTCCCTTAGGAAGACGCTGCACTGGGGAAGTATCCAGTGTCCCCTTGCCCCCATGTTCAGTGCAAGGGTGCTGCCTTTCTGGATCCCTGTCTCAGCCCCACACCAGATGCTCAGCATTCATTGCTGCTCTTCTCCCCACGCTCTTCACTGGTCCTCCCATGCCAGCCAGCCTGCCCTGAACACCCCCAGCCAAAGGTGTTACGGGGAGCAGAGTGGAGTGTCTTGAGGGTCTCTGCTGCACCCAGCAGAGCCCCTTCACAAGGATCACTGCCAGGGTAGCCAGGCCATGACTGGCAGCAGTGGTTGATGCCCCTTTCCTCCCACTGGCTCCTTTTGCTGCTCACCCGTTTCACTCCAAGTCTAAAATCACTGAGCACGTAACTCAGTGTGTCAGAAACTGTGTGTTCACAGAAGCCTGATTCCAGATCCACAGCATTACATGAAACTCATCCTGTTACCAGCTAATCTTGGCATCCTCTTCTTCTGTTTCATGACTGCAGGCAAGTAACAGGTATTAAGGAAAGACGGAAAATCCACCTCTGATTCCTGGCTTTAATTCCTTCCTTATGACATCCTGACTTCAACTGCAACCTGCTGGGAAAGTTCTGCCAGATAAGTCAAATTTTACACTACAGAAAATGAAGTTTATTGCAGATGTGAGCCTGCAATTTACACATGATTTGTGTGTTTTATAATGTATTAATCAGGAAACACTATGTAAATGTGTGTAAATGCAAACCACGATCTTAAATCAGTTTTGCATAATGCAAGTAAACAAATTAATCTCCCAATGTGCTTGTAAATGTTAATAAAAACTTGACATTAACCGTTAAGTTAATGTCACTGGATGATAATGTTACTGGATGAGAAAGCAGCATTGTATGTCACATATGCCCTTTAAATGCAAATGAGCAAAATTTACATGTCCAAGATACGCATGTTCTTCAGAACTCAAACTACTGTTTGCTGCAAGTGATGCAAGCTCTACTTTATCTGTCAGCAATTTCTTTTTAAAACACTACCTTCTCCCTGGAGAGAGTAAACCATCCAAAATTAAATTTAAGGAACCCTTGAATATTTGAAGAGTGGCAGTGACTGTGTAAGTAGGAGTATGCATAATTTAAAGAGGTTCTGGCAAGACAGACCTAAAATTCTGGAGCAATTAATGAGGCTGGAACTTGAACGAAGCTGAACTGTAACCCTACGAAAGCTGGATTTATCATCCTAGCCTTTTGAAGACAAAAGGAAGCTAGGTAAGCCTCTGTCCAGCTGCATGTTTGTTTGCACTTCAAAGCATCCTTCAAGATTTGGAAACAAAGCCCAAGAAGAAGTTGGCCAGAAACTTCAGTCAATGTTCAAAGAGACCAGGATGTCTTGGATGAAATTCATCAAGAGTTGCCAAGCTGAATGAGCACTTTGCGTGATACAAAGAGGTTCTTGATGAAGCCTCTCTGATGTGACAGTCTGAGGTGTTACTGCACACCAGTGGAACTGAAAAAAGGAAATTATTTTCTATACAATATTTTGACAGTCTCCCTGTAAATGCTGAAAGTTTGTATCAGCCTGACAAAAGCAGCAAAGGGATGCTCAACACTACTTGTGAGGAGTACAATAAGACCTTGATGTGCAAGTTTCCAAGGAAGGGAAATGAGATGTATTTTGAATCCTAGTAGAGCTTCAGCTGAGAGAAATTAGGTCAAGCTGACAGCAGAGGCTGGGCCTCGTACTGCACACATCTTGAGAAAGCGTGTACAGCCCAGCACCACTCTGGATCAGGTCCATACAAGCACTTCCTCATGCTACCTGTAAAAGCAGGGCTAATTAAAAATGCACAGTGAACCACAATTTGTCATTCAGGTTCTCTTTGTCCAAGGCTGGGATGAGTTACAGCATCCTCAAGGCTTTGCCCAATGAAAGAAGTGAAATGAAGCCAGAAAACAAGAGCACTGCCAGAATAGCAAATTTCTCACCAAACTCACCTGAAGCAGAAGTTGATTGCCCTGGGCATACTGTCATCCCTTCATAACTTTCAGAATGATGAGAAGAAGAAAACATTCTGCCACGTACTGAAGTGGTGACAGGCAAGTCTGGGGTCTTGTGGTCTACTCCTGGCTGGAATCACAGACTCACTTCCTCACTGTTCTCCTGCCTGTGCAGGAAAATCTCATCCCTTTACAGGGTGGGGGAAGCTCAGTTGGGTGGTGTTTGCACAGTGCTGCAAAGGGATGAGTGTTTCTCTCTCAAATCTCAAAAATAGCCCCAAACAGCTAGGCTGAGACCCTGACTGGCCCTTCAGGTCGAGGTCCGTCAACATCCCAAATCTTGTCTCACAGCACAAGCTTCCTGCACTACTTCTGACCATACTCCAGGGATATTCCTACACTGCTTTCTCCAAACAGCAGCCAGGAATATGATACTTTTGCAGATGAAAATGCCAGATGTCCTCCTCTGCACCTTGGCTTTACCACGGTTCATACAAGTCATATCAAGTCACCTAGCTTACCATACGTCTGGATGCCTCAGTAATTTCCCCCAGAAAGTCTCATTTAACCTCAAGAAATTTGGACACAAATGCATGCAAGATTTCAGGATATTTGCATAATATATGTAAACTATGGCATCTGTCAATTTATTTGTTAATGTAAATGCTAATATTAACATATTTCAGTTTAGCATCAAAATTGCAAAGTCTTTGAAGTAAGGACTATGGCAGAGTGAAGCATTGAACGGACAAATCTTTTTTGAAAACAGGGCCTAAATGGTTTTGATCAATTTATGTCAGGGTTTCACCCTGCTGGCACAGCATTTCACTTCACTTGCTGCTTCCCAGATTAATGACTGGTACTGACACTGTCCAACTCCACAGCAATAATGTTGTTAGGAGAGATGGAGGCATTCTGACCAACACAAAATTACCCCTGAAGACACCAGTCACTGCTTGCATTTGATGCGCATCCCCAAGAATGCCTTTCTGATGAAACCCTGCCCAGTGTTCTACCTACTTTGCCCTCTGTGGCAGGTGCTGTTGAGGACCCTCTGAAGGTAGCTCCCTATCTTCAGCTCAACCAAGGGCATCCTCCAGGATTAGTTGTTAGTTGAAATTAATATCACAATAGTTTATGCTCAAGAGAACTCAATTCGTTTACCTCACTATTAAATACTTACTCCAGACCCTTCATAAAGAGATTTTTTTAAAAGAATAAACATTCCTACCTTCTGTAGTGAAAATTTCTAAAGGCATGTGAGGATCTAATCACTATTGGCTTTCAACGAGATGGGGTTTGATTTAATAAAATTATCAGGTGCTTCTAAAAATCCTTCCCTACTTGATGCAAACATGGCAAAAGCATTAACTGTTTCCTTCTTCCCAACACTCAGTGCTGATGGCCTCCAGCTGAGGGTGCCTGGGGGTGCTATAGGTCCAGGATGTGTAGTAGGGTGACTTGAACAGAGCCAAGCAAGTACTAAGTGCTTGAGGCTCTGGACTCAGGGCTCACCCCTTGAGACCAGGGTGGCAGAAACTATGCTATTCCCTCCAAAAAAAGGACGTAGAAACACACCCAGAGCCTGTATCTGGGCACCAGCAAAAGATCTGCATTATTCTACCACTGCAAAACAATACTCTACATGAAGAGACAACAGTCAGAGTTTCCAAGTGAGGGAAGAGCCTTCCATTTCTCATTTTCAGGAAATTTTCCCTTGGGAGCTGGGGAAATAGGGATGGAGAAAACCAGTTCCTTCTTTTCTGCTTTGATGTGAGTCTACACACCAGTCTTGAAAGAGCAGTGAGAGGATAGTGTCAGTCACTTAGCATTCCAGTGCGCATCCCCTCTGCTAACAGCAGCCGAAGGGCAATCACTTACCCAAAGCTTAACCTTGCAGCTGGCAGGCCTCAGTGTCTTGCCTCCTCAGTAAGGATAACTAATCAAAGAGCCACAGAGACAGGTCCAAAGCGTCATGCTCCTCCAATTTTAATCTAATGCCTCAGATAATAAAGTGTCCATGAAGCCCTTACTCCCTGCATGTAGAAAGAGGAAGGTCAGCAGGGACAGCAGACTGTCTTGCTACTGCAGCACAGAAAGAGCTGTGACTTGAGGAAGAAGAACATCTGAACAGTTAGTCCCTAAGCAGTGTGAACCTGCAAAGCTAGGAGAAGTGGTTGGTTCATTACTACTAGCTCTTTTTCATTCTAAATAGGATGCTTTCAGCTGTCTCTTAGAACATCAAGGTTCAGTGTCCAAAGCTGTGTGCGGGCAAGGACAAGAGCCTGTGGAAGTGCCTTTATCGCATGTAAAAGTCCTTACATGTGAAAGGTCAAAGAGAAGCCCTGAAATTGCTCCAATAAATAAAGAACATGAGCTAATATTCCCCAGATATGGGATATACAGCTTTGCAGATGCCTTTTCTTTAACTACAATCCTAGTCCTGTGTCCAAATGTCAAAAAGCCTCATTGAATAGCTGTTCTTCACTGACAGTCTTGGCTTCCTGATGGACCCTGAGATTAGCTGAGTTGGTTAGAGCCTGGTGCTAATAATGCCCAGGTTGTGGGTTCAATCCCTGGAGAGGCCACTCACTGAAGGGTTGGACTTGAAGATTCTCGTGGGTCCCTTCCAACTCAGAATATTCTGTGATTCTGTGACCATACAGAATTGTTGCGCGCAAAGAAACCCAGCAGCACTCACTTTAACAAAGGCACAGAGATCTTTCAAGAAGAGTATCTAGGACTTGTGTGCTCAAAACCTTCTGCCTTTGCTGTATGTATGTACTGGAAGGACTCCTGTCCTCCCTCTGGCCTGGTTGAATGTCTACTTTGAAAGACCTGAGATCTGAGCAGCTTGGTCTAGAAACAAGCTGAGGAAAATGAAAGATGTTCTACTTCGTCAATAGGCCCTCTGGGTCTAAGGGGAGAGTTGAGCCTGTTGCTTCACTCCAGGGGAGGGAAGATGAGTGAGCACAGAGGCTAGAGTAGAATGGCCTCTGGTGGAACTTTCAGATAGCATAGCACATGGCCAAATCCCCAGACACAGGCTAACTCAGATCCAGATAGGTCAGGAAGTTGCTTCAGGATTTGGCCTCTTTTATGCTAAAAAAACTGTCCCTCTCTTTCCTCCACCAAGAGGTAATGTTCCCATGGATTCCCTTCCATGCCTGTATCTAGACTCAGAATTCAAGAACTCAGTAGTCAAGTTAGTCTACACCACCACTGCCTCCAGGTCCTCCCTGTCCACTCGACTTGTTTTTTAATGAGGATTCTTTTTCTGCACACTGCTAGAGGTGTAGTCTAGGCTGATATTGAGTCTTCACTGGTTTTCATCCTTCTTTGTCAGTGCCAAACACATATTTTAAGCTATATGGTGTGCTATTTGCCTACTCTCTTTCAGCCTACAGTGTAGAAGACACCCAGCCAAAAAGGACAGGAGCAGCAGAGAACGTACCCTGGTAGCTGATGGGGCAGTGTTTTAATGACTGTGTGGGACAAGGAAACATGAGGAAGGGAAGCTGAAATTCATATGCAGGCATGTGGAATAGTTGCAAGACAAAATGAACTGAGCAACCTACCAACTTCCCTGGAACAGTCCAGAAACCAGCATCTCCTGTCCTCTGAGCAAGAAGCACCTTGATCCACAGCAGAGTGGGATGGGTGCTAGCACCTCCTCAAAGGAAATGTAGTGCTCCAGCAGCTAGAGTCAGAGACCCCAAAGGAGATAAAGAGCACCGACACCTCATTGCCTTCAGTGGAGCAGAGAACCAACACCATAATTTCTGAGGGAGTCTGGAGTGCTGAGATGACATACTGCTTTGTCTGGAACTGGGAGAGGCAGTCTGCTTCCTTTAAGAAACGGGGAAGGGGGGAGTGTTAATTTTTTTTTTAAAGGAATGAAGAATGGCGCCAATATATCCTGCAAAAGGACAATACCTTGTTCCCTTACTCCAGAAGGAAAAGTCAAGAGACCCTCGTTTAACTCCTGTGCCTCACATAACAATTTTGTCAGTCCTTTGTTATTGTCTTACCTCCATTATACCTGCCTTCCCAGTAATGATACCTCAACTACTCAACAATCATAAATCAAAAAGAAAAAAATTATGGTCACTGCTAACATTCAAAAGCAGATCACAGCCATTTTCAATTTGCCTTTTGTTTTTTTGGGTCCTTGGGATTCATTCTGTTTTTGTTTTCAAGGTTTTCTCCGCAGCAATCAAAGATAAAAATTATCTTTTCATATAAAATGAGTTTTTCCTTTTTGATTTTTTTTTACATAATCACAAGATTCCACTTAGCAAGATTGAATAAAAATATTATACATTCAGAAACACACAGTAAAAGCCATGACAGAAGCATCCCTCTCTCATACACCACTGCTTTTCTCTTCCTTCTTTTCCCTCAATAACTAAACAAAAACACCCTCCGCACAGCTTTTATTCTTGATCATTTTATTTTGGTGGTTTTCATGCTACATAAAAATTAGTTTTTATATCAAAAAATTATTCACAATATTTCCAAAATAGTTCAAGTTTTTTTTTTTCTTTTTGTGTTTTTGAAATATTTTTAATGTATTTTTATTTCTTTTTTTTTTTTTTTACTGCAGCTAGGGTTACAAAACATCCCATTTCCTCTCACCACCACCAATTCACTGTCAGTTCCCTTTTACATTTGCATATGTAAAAAAAAAAAAAAGGAAAAAGAAAAGTAACAAAACTTTTTATATCATTTACTTGAGAAATAAAAAGTCATTTGGCACTCATGTCTCTGTGGCTCTGATTTTCACCAGCAGAGTGGCTGGAGGTGGGCGCGTGTGTGTGTATGTGTGGTACGTGTGTGAGTGTGTGCATGTGCACACACATTTGCATGCATAAAGGTATGAAGAGGAGGCCAAATTTAGGCAAAGATGGTCTCAGAAGCGGATAGGATATATCTGCTGTGTTCAACAGCCTGATGTGTGGCCAGCTTCACCGCAAGACACCAACAGCTCAAGAGAAGAGGAGGTAGCAGTGTTGGGCAGTAGAAGACTTAGACTAGAGGTGAGTATTTCTTTTTCTTTTGGTTGATAGACTGAGCTTATCAAACGTGCTCTCCAAAGTAAATGTACATTAGTTAGAAAGCAAATACAGCTGAAGCTGACCTGTGCCAGGTCTAGAGACGCTACCTGCCCCAACCCTAGCAGACACAACAGTTCTCCACTACTGTTCTCAGCCACTTTCAAGTGCCAAAGGATGAAGGTGCTGGGCTTTCCCTTAGGTGTCATGATATTGAGATCTGGCCAGATACCCATGCACCACCTTTAATCCTTACTTCACAGTCTGTGAGACTCTGCTCAGTCTTGAATGACGTTGTCCATATTGAGGGTCATTCCTAACCACTTGCAAATAGCTCAGGAGAGGCGAGGCTGAACCCTTCTGGCCCATTTAGGGTCATTCATTTGTCCCTGTTGCGGACCTACGTGCCTGGCTCCTGCTCCACCATAGGAAGGACTGTGCAGGGGCCAGTGAGCCATTTTCCCTGCCTGTTCTCCAGCCTGACCCACAACCTACACATACCAGAGGATGATCTTCTGTGGGTGCTCATTCCCTTTGGGTCAGGCACCTCAGCAGTCACAGGGTTCTTGTCCCAGGAACGGCCATGGAAACTGCCAAAAAAAGCCTTTCTCCATCCTTGCCCAGGCAATCCTGTATGGCTTCAGGAGGGCAGGACATGGAGTTCAGACAGCCTCCCTGTCTTGCAGCAGCCTTTGGTGCAATGGCCAAAGCTCACTGGAGAAACGTTTAAATGTTTTTTAAGGGAAAAATAGAGAAAATTTTTAAAAAGAAGGAAAAGAGAGGGAGAACCCAAAAAACCCCCAAACCAACAAAAAACCTCCAAACCCCACCAGTGCAACAATTAAATATTTTGTCTTCTGGGACTCCACAGGGAAGTCAGTGAAAAGCTACTTCCCAAAAGGCTGCTGCCTCCACTATAAACCAGTTTTCACCTCCAATTACAGATGGTGCTTTGGTCACTGGCAAAGAGACGTTTCAAGATAGCCCTGCCATTCCAGAAAAACATGTACAAAGGAAAGACCCCAAATACAGCTGAACCATACAAAAAATAACTGCACAGAACTGAGGTCTCGGAAAGTTGTATTGCTGAAAACACCTCCCTGCGCCCACTAAAAGGACTGTGTAAACAAACAAACAAACAAACAGCAAACATACTAAATAAATAAACAGCTAAACAACAACCTCTTTCCCCACCACATTAGAAACTTTGAAAACACAAAGCTAAAAAGAGCAGTTTGCTGTGTTTCTGATCACAGGTGAGAGACAGCCTGTTCTGAAGATAGGAAAAGCAACCAGACAGGCAAAGAGGCCCCCAAAGCTAGCAGCTTTTTGTGCTAACCTCCACACTGACTGCTGTCCAGTGGGAAGGTCATTTCCTACAGCACCTCTTGAAGGCTCCAGCTTGCCAGGAGCTTTTAGGTGTATAGCATGTTGGTAGTAGTAATAATACTTAAAATACACACACACGTGTAGGAGCACTCACACACACATATCTTCTCTTCCATAGAAGACAAGCCTTGCAGAGCACAGGATACAAGCTGATGGAGAGGAAAGAACGGCTGGACATGGAAGAAAGCAGAGGAGGTGGACAGATGTGGTCTGATAGAATGAGTCACTGGAGGTCACAGACTATTCTGTTACATTTCATACATATAAAAAAAAAAACCTATCAAAGAGACCCAGTGACACCAGCAATAGAGGACTGGTTAAGCAGACTTCATATAGTGTAGATGATGAGGGCCCTAGCCCCCCGAATGTTGCTCCTTCCCTGTCTGTGAGTCTCAGAGTAATCATGGCATCTCTTCATCAGGTTCTGATTGTCTTTTCTGGCTGCTGACAGAGGACAGCAGTCTTGTTCAGCAGTTTGGCCAGTTACAGTGTTGTGCTGGCTGGCACTGTAGGGCCCTCCCAGCAGGTCATCCTCTCTGGTGTTAGCAGTGTTGGAAATGAATGGGATGGAGAATGGCTGCAGAAAGGTCACTCCCTCCCACCCTCCCTTTTCACCGTCCCCTCTGAAGAAACTGAACCCCTCCAGACTGTGGGATTTGCAAGCTCCCTAACCAGCTCCAAGCAGCAACAATGATGTTCTTCCAAACAGAAGGAATGGGAGATCAATCCACCTCAGCTCAGCTTTTTCCTGTGTCTATCTGACACAAGAGCAAGAAAGGACAGCTTTCTTGCAAGTGGAATTTCAGTGCTTGCATTGCCCTAGGAGGCAGCAAAATGAATAACAAGGAAGTCTTGTTTCAGTCAGAGATCAGATTGACCAGATCTCTCCCAAAAGACCTTGCCAGTCAGTGTGTGATTGTCTTCCTGCTCCACCTACCAGTTAAGGCCAAAGTAGGTAATGAGTGTGGCACAATGGTTTGGAAATGTGGCACAGCGGATTTACAACAGAAGTGAATGAACACGTGGAATGGATTTCTGGTGCTATATTCAAACTCTCTACAGGAGGAGTCTGCATCCCAGCCCTGATTCAGAGCTCGTCCCCCAGAGTCCAAACAAAGCAGCTGTGCCTGGGTCTGCCAGGTAAGCAACAACAGCGTTGCCAAGTTACCTGCGAATACCCATCACCTGGCATTAGCAGCATACGGCTTCCAACACTTTTCTCTCAGTTCAAACACATGCGTACAAACACCTAAGCACACACACAGTGGCACCACACATACAAATGTGTGCAGGCTGCATAAATACACATACCAGTATGAACCCACCCCTGCCCCCCACAAGTAGACACGTGTAAGAAGTACAGACAAGTAGCAACAGGCATGCAACATACACATGGGTGATCCCAAGCAGAGGAAACCCCTCTAAGCTGTGTTCAAGCATGGTGAGTTCCTGGGAGATGAATCCTGGCAAAATGCACTGCAGGAAGAGGCCCACACATGGAAGAGAATCCAAAAAAAGGCATTCCAGGCATCTAAACCCCTAAGTAGCTTTTCCAAAAGCTCCTTGAATCTCACAGGAGTTTAGCTGCCTGTAAAGATGAATCAGGTTCCAAGGCCTGGAAGGAAAGCAGAGGGAGAAAGCACAAAACTTTAATCTTATCCCCTCGACTGATTTTTGTCTGTTCAGGGGCAGGTATCATCTTTCTCCAGTTGACATGGGACTTAGTAGCCAGTGCCCAAAGCCATAGACAGGCATCTCATGTAATGGATGCATTCTCTCTGGAAACCCCACAAATGCTGCCAGTATGTCATATTTATGGCACATTGAATAAGCAAAAGAAACATAGCAAGGAACTGGTGATGCTCAGAAAGGTAACTCACGCTTTTGGCCACAAGTTAATCTATGGGATGTAGTCCCAAGGAGATACCTTCCCACATCGTGGGGTGGTACTAAATGGGCCAGCATTTCCAAGTCCATGCATGTTTAGAGTTCTGCCAGGAGTCATTTGAATGCACAAACATACACTTCCTCCCAGACTGACAGGTATTTGCAGGCACATATTCACAGGTACGCAGACCATGCTGGGACAGTAATGCCAAGGTCATAGCAAGGGTACATGAGAAGGATAACTACCCTGCTCACACTTGCGAGCAGAGCTCCATTCCCATGTGGCTGTGGTGGTTTCTCTCACCCAGAAATCAGAAACACAGGCCTGCAATGACAGGTTGAGCAAGCGTTAGCTGCAACTGGGAGAAGACTGATGCTCTGAATACCCTCTGGCCATGCTGACCCTTTGCATTGCTCCCTGCACTGCCCATATGGTTTCATACAGCACAACTCAAAACCTCAGAGACCATGGCACTTGGCAACACACTACACACATGGAGAGACTGACTGGCCTTTTCTCAGACTGTGGCCAGCAGATCCATGTGTTTTCAAGGATAAGCAACCAGTAACATGGACGTTGAGGATGGTGGGCTGACGTTCATTAAGGAACAATGTCAAATTGTCAAAAAAGGGAAGGAGGGAGGTGCCTTGGCATCTGCCTAGGGCCCCTACCAGTTTTGAATTGGCTTATTCACCATCCTATCACTCTCCTCCCTTACTGCCATGACACCAGACCACAAACCCTAGGCAGATAGTGCCAAGTACCAGCTTGTATTGACTTGTCAGACAGAAAGGGAGCAAACACTACCAGACATTCACTCCTAGGTTTGCGATACAGCAGAACACAGGTCTTTACAAGCCAATGGCCTCTAGGACTCATAGGAAGTTCTTTTAAAAGGTAGCGTACTTCTCTCCAGCAGCCTTGCTTTATTCACATAGAGTAAAAGCAAAGAAACTCTAGTGATCCTGAGATGGATCAACCTGGAGTGGATAAAATATGTATCTGGCCCTGCTCTAAATTCACCAGTCAGCCATCAAGGACAGAAATTATGTTCTTTCTCTGGACTTTCTCAGAAAATACAATTTCACTGTTCTCTTGCATGGGCAAATTTGCCATACTGATTATTTCCTATTTCTTGAGAAGGCAAGAGCAGAACACTGCTTCAGTGAAAGTGAAAGAGAAGTCAAAAATAGCTACAAAATATGGTCTTCTAAAAATGTGGTCATGGCTAGAATTTTCCAGGAGAGAAGTAGTAGAGGCCTGTCCTTCACTTATCTCCTACACAGCATTGCACAGGTTGATGAAGACAACAGAGCAACAAGACAGTAAATAAGAGGAGAGTGGGCAAACAGCCAGCATAAGTCATTCTGAGGGAAGAGGCATAGAGATGAAATTGAAGAATAGGTGTGAGATGGGAAAGTAGATAAGAAGCCAGGGAGATGAGACAGTAAGCTGCTGGAGAGATCAAAACACCTGAAAATGAGGTTCTGCTAGGAGGAAGGACAGAGAAGAGGAAGTAAAGTGGTCAACACAAAGGATCCAAGACCATGCCACCTCCCCTCTCACTCGTACTGGGAAGGCCACAAAAAGCAGGAGATGGAAGAGTTGGTCAGGAGATGAAGGCCCACAGGGAGATCCCTGAAATCCACAGTAACAAATGTGCTCTGCTGACATCCCAGGGAGAAGACAATGGGGACCAGGGAAGAGAAAGTAATCGAAGAGCAAAGCACATAGAAAAGGAAACAGCCCTGTGCCTCACATGAACAGTCCCTAGCAATCAACACGGCTTTTATTACAGGAAATTATTAACACCCTCTGCTACCCACCACCCCTCACCAATCCCAAACCTCCCCTGTTTGGGGACCCTTTCTTGGCACACACATATAACATCCAGATAAACTTTCCGAACCAGCAAAAGCAACCACTGAAACAACTTCAAACACCACAGACCAATAAAACCACAATTTAAAAGTTAACTTTCCCAACCCCCCCCATGCCATTATTTAATAAGGAAATACTGTACAGATATAAAACCCACCCTTTTCCCAACCTGAATATAATTGCTTGAGCTAGTTTCTGTACATATATACACACGTATTTACACAGTAATGCTGCAGTCAAGAAAGCAGATGATGTAAAAGTCACAAAGTGAATACATAAATTAAATAACTACCAGCAGAACAATAGGAAAGGTCATGTTGTTACTACTTGGCAAAAACGCATTGTGGGACAGAGTCATTAAGTGTACTGCAATGTACCGTGTGTGTGTGCGTGTGTGTGTGTGTGTGTGTGTGTGTGTGTATGTGTGTGTAGTCACTCAAACCACACAGCTTCCTGCTGTATTGGGTTTGTTCATACATGTTTCACTTCCCCAGTATGTCTCATATGTGTGCGTGCCCAGAGGAACCCCTGTTCCACAGCATGGAATTTTTTTGTGACCTGTTGGAGTGTACACCAGTGGTTGCTGTGTTCCTTTAATGGCAGAAGGCCAGCAGGTTAAGAGATCTGTAACTACTAACACATCACAGAGATCCTCCTTTACCTCAGCACCCAGACAGGACTGTGCCCTTGGCATTGGCAGACATGAGTCCTGCTCTCTGTGATGTGGTTTCACTGTCTTTTTCTATACACAAGCAGATTTACGCTGTGCCAGTTTTGTTGTCAGCAATGACAGAAGGGTGCCAAAATTCACTCAAATGGCATGGCTAGGTGAGGAATTTGGGGATGCTCAAGAGATGGAGAAAGAACCCAAAGCCAATTGCAAAATGGTTTTTGTGTTGCCATTCTAGTGGCAGACACCCAGGTCTGTCTGCAGTCAGCCCCAGGGAGGTCCAGAGAGCCCGTGATGAAAATGAAGCAATAGTATTCATATTGCCAGTGAGACACTCAGCGCCCCAGTTTGCCTTTGATGGGGGAGAAGAGAGGAAGCCACAGGGAAGTGTAGGTGGGTGAATGCAGCGAGGGTCTATGGCTTGGAAATCTATTTGGCTGCAATTTGAAAATAAGCCCTTGTGGGGACAACATTTGGGTCCCACTAGTTACTATCTCAATGTGCCCTGCAGCATCCAGCAGCATGGTAGGTGTGTTCCAGGTGGACACGCCAGGTGTGTTCAGCAGCAGGGAAGCACTTATGGGGAAGAGTGGGTGCAGTAGGGGATTGTGGCTTGGAGTCTGTCCCCATTTGTTGCCAGCAAATTGGTTCCTTTCTTGTACATGGCTCCCAGAGGCTCCTGTTGTGAGCCAGGCATATACCACAGAGAGGAAGCATAATTGGACTCTACCCTTTGTCAGCTTGGATTGAAGAAGGAAGGATGAAGTGTAATTCCTTAGAGCAAGGGTGAAGAGAGTCAGCACAAAGTCCTTTCATCAACACTCCTGGTATTTATCCCCTTCCATTTTCCTTTTCTTTTTGGCAACCAAAAATGCGTGGGGAAGAGCAACCTCCCACCCTTCTGCATGGGAAGGGCTCACCAAAGGTTGCTTGACTGGAATCGAGGACGTGTGAAAGGCCTAAGTCTGATCACTGGCTGTGTTCCCAGGCTTCCTTCCATCTGTTGATAAGCAATGTAGGTGGGAGGATATGCCATATTTGATAGAAAGCTCTAAAGCAAAGACTTGCCTATAAAGATCCCTGAGGTATCTCTGATCGCTCTGACGTGTCACCACCACCATATTCATTCTTTGTCTCCCCCTCTCTCTTTCGCTGGCAATTCTGCTGTAAGAAAAACCTATCTGAATGTACAAAGGGGCATTATTCAAGATGGATGCTAGTGTCTTTTTGAAGTGAAGAGCTCAACATCAGCAGGCATTGCTGAAGAAGAGGCTCATCCTGGCAACTCTTAACTCCTCCACCAAATCCTTCGGGATATCACAAAGGAACCTTCCTCCCCCCATAGGCTGGAAACTGATTTCCTACAGGCAAAGTTCATACTTGCATATTGCTAAGCATTTTGAACCCACTGGGTTTCTTGCCTGGAGAGTTCTGACAATGCATGCTGGATTTCAGAGAGAATGGGATTTTTTTTGTTATTGAGGAGGTGGGGCCCATGTGCTTCATTGTCTCAACTGACAACAAGTCCTGACTGCAGCTTTTCTTTCCTACTTAGGATGTGACATTGAAAGTTCTGATATTGCCCTCACTGGGAGGCGTGATGGGAGAGAAAGAACTACTACACCAGCCTGTGTTGTGTTGCACTACAGTAAAAAGCTGGTATGAATACTCCAACAATGTTTATGATGTGGAGATCCATGACTGCAAGTTCTACCTGCCAGTTGCTTTCCACTGTGAATGGCACATTTCTGATATTTTCTGAATACTTCTTCCGTCTCCTTCATGCACATCCTCCTTCAGCTGAGTACATACATTCCAGTACCACTTCAGAAGAACATGGCTCTCAGAGAGCCATGCCTGGGGCTAGAAGTGAGGAGGTAAATGTCAGAAACATTGCCAAAGGCGCCTAATCTTCCCTGGGAGGCTGGCTGCAAATATTCAGTAGAGGTCACCAAACTGTATAGGACACAATGGATTTTGCTCAGTATTCTTGTGTGCAGAAACCTTCAGAGAGGGGAAATGTTCCCAGCCACTGCCCCAGAAAATACTGGTGTTCTGACAGTAGAGAGAGAGAAATGGCAAGGGAGGGGATATGGAGTTTTGTGAGGCTCTGGTATGAAATTCCATCCTTTTCTGGCCTGGTAATAAACAGCACATGGGTCACTTCCTAGTATAGACAACACCTGCTGCTAATATTACCTGTTTGATTCACTTGAAGACTTACAATGAAAATACACCAAATCTAAAATTCTAAATATATAATCAGAGTTTAATAACATCATTGATTTATTTTCTGGATTATGAATTACACCCTCCCCCCTCCCCCCCTTCCCCTTCATCTCTGTCCCAAAACTTGTTGACCTGTCAGAACTAAAATAAACAAAGCAACCAGAAAAGATCGCTTATAGGAGAAAGGATTAACCTGATGGACACATGGCCTAATCTACTGTGGGAGAAGGCAAAATACCAGACTCCTGTGGTTAGACCAGTGGTTCAGTCCAGAATTTCCAGTTCTTCTTTTCTGGTTGCCCTAGAGCATTCATTTGAGTGGTTTGTGGCACAGTTATATTTGCAGAGCACTCGGAGTGTTAACAGTGCTACAACAGTATCAATACTAGATAATGATTTTGGCAAACTATCATTTGCCAATCAGTGGAACAAGGGACAGACCAGTCCGGAGAAAATACGAACCAACTTTCAACCCAGAACACAAAAATCAGAACCTTTAAGAAGAAATTTGAAAAAAGTTCCATTAACTTCTTTTTGGTTTGTTTTCAGCTTAATTTCCCTGCAGAGCCACCCTCCAGGTTTCCTTGTTCCAGGTGGGGAGGGAGGGAAAAGTACCGAGATAACCACCAAAGAGATTAGCTGCCCTCATCAGCTGTCAAGCTCCCCCACCCCAAGCCCTTAGGAAATACCAGAAATTAGCACAAGCTTTCCCAGGTCCAAGATTTCTAAACCAAAGTAGCATTGGAGAAGTCTCTTAATGTCAAAGTGATGGTCCAACCTGAGAGGCCAACTTGATGGTTCACCCCACTACTATCAAGACAGTGTAGTGCCTTGAGGCCCAAGCTCCACAGAGAGATGCTGGTACAGAGAGTTTATATGCAAAAAGGAATTGGGGGTGTTCCCATCAAAACATGAAACCCTGCTGGCAAGGCTTGAAGTGACGTTCCGGCGTCTTCCATTCATGAAGATAAAGGTGACAGGGCAATACAGGGGGCCTCAGGGGAACACAACACACATGGGTTTCTCTCTCTCTTTCTCTCTCTCTCTCTTTTTTTTTTCTCATTCATACGGCCTCGACCTGCGTAAACCGCTTCCAAAATGCAGCCTGAAAAGTCATAGAAAACAAACAGAACAGAAACAAACTTCCCCTCCCTCCCACCCCACGACCTGAATATTCACGAGAAGAGAAACACCAATTTATACAAAAACGCAATAAAAAAGAAATATTTACAAATGAAAGGAACGCCTTCTTGGTGGCCGCTGTCAGAGGTGTCTGACAAGCTGCCGTGTGTTCTGGATTGCAGATCGCTCTGTTAATTTGTTTGGTTTCTTTTTTTTTTTTTTCCTTTTTTCTTTTCCTATTTGTTCTTGTAATAAGAGAAGAGGGAAAGAGTAAGAAGCTCCCTTACCTCAAAGACTAAGGGGTGGCATCACAAAGACTCTCCCCTTCTTCCCTCCTTAATTTCCTCAGTGAAATATAAGAAAATATTCCCCTCACCAACCCTGCCCACCCTCTCCTCACACTCTTAGACTTTACAGGTAAATCCCACCCTCTCCCGCCCCAGCTTAAAAAATAAATAAATTAAATAGGTAAATAAATAAAAGGCCTTCTCTTGGCTTAAAAAGAGAAAGATAAGATAAAATCAACCATGATGTGGTGAGGAATGTGAGAGAGGTGGCTTTCAGCTCCAAGAAATGTGGCTCATAAAGACAGGGCTGCCATTCAGAGTCAATCCCCAGCAATGTCCCCCTGCTCTCAGCACAGGACTTTCTCAACCCTTCCTTCCCCTGGTGAGCCATGGTGATTGAGACACTGGGACAAACCCAGAATAAGCAGTAGAGAGTTTGCCATATCTCTCAGGAGGGAGAGGTCAGTCCACACCCCCACCTCAGGAGAAAGATGACATATGAAAGGGGTGTTCAACTTCTCACTCCTACCATTGCTCCTTTTCCTTTAGTTTAACTTGCATCTAAAATGATACAATGGAAAGAAAAAACTCTCTTATTGATACTAAGTGCACCAGGAAAGCTGTCACTACAACTGAAGGGATGGGAAACCCTAGGCTATTCCAGCTTTGCACCTGTGCTAGTATCTTTCTCTTGCACACAGAGGCACACACACAGGTACACACACACCTCAGCTTTGCACATCCTCTCTTCAGCCTTCAGCACAAGCTTCTGTGCTCTCTGTCATTTATTCAAGCACACCCCTTCCCAGGAAGACAAGCTGTGTACTTCCTCTGTACATTCAATAATAAATATACATATGTATTTCCCGAGGGTGAATATACCCTCCTCCCATTTCCACATGTGCAAGGAGGCATTGAAACAGTCCACCAGCACTACTGCCACCACACACACACCCTTCTATGAAATTTCCTTTTTCCTCTCCAGCACCATGCCAGCATTGGCAGAGGGTACCCTATTCTTTCTGTTCCAACCTGTTGGCCAAGGGTAGGGAGAGCAGAAGGATGAAATCCCTTTTTTTCCCTCCCCTCCTCACTGAAAGAACATGACCAAAATGGGCTTGGTGTCCCCTGAAGTGACAGTGAAAAAACTCTCCACCCTTCCCTACCCTTAAGCTCCATTCCACTGTGTTTGTTCTCCAGACACCTCATAGGATCATGGGTTTATTTTGCCTTCTTCACAGACATTTCAAGTATAAAGTTATCATATATACTCGCATATAGGCCAACCCATACTATATACTGCTCCCACCCTTGAAGTATGTCACAACTAGTGAGCAGTTCCAGCGAATGAACCAACCCTGTTCCCCTTTTCCCAAATTCTTCTCATTTTAGTGCAAACCAGCATCTTTTGTCAGAGTTTGGAAAAACAACTCTGGAATCAGAGAGGCTGCTGATCAGCTTTCCCAAACTCAGACTGCCTATCTATCTCTCCCACTGGTCTGCCACAGATTCAACGGCTGTAATAGCCATAGTGAAACCACTAGCCTGACCTGCAGACAAGCCTTCTCTCCCTCCCTCCACACCCCCCCAGCAGACAACTCAAAATTCTAGCGTAAAATTTCTCAGCGTATACGCAAATATATATATATATATTTCAGCCCTAAACCCCCATAGTCTTCACAAAATAATGTAACAAGAACCTCAATATAGCTAACATAGAAGTGCATCATCAAGTTAGTCGTGTTATTCCCCCTTCACTTTCTCCATGTCTTAAACACTATTCTTTTGTAGGCAGTTTTAGGAAGAGTTGCCTGAGCAAGCATATTTTCCTGCACGTCCATTACACTGCTTCTGCTGCCTCCTCCTGACGCACACACACGTGTGTGTGCACATGCCTTTCTCTGCTGGGAGCCAGCAGAAGTGAAACACTACAGTCACTGCTGCTCCTCCTCAACCCATCCCTTCCCTGCCGTTTTCTCTGCTTTCTGAAATCACAAGCAAGGATATCCAATTCCGACATCGCTGTAAAGTGCAATGGCCAGGAATGGAGAGGAAGAGAATGGGAGGAGCGAGAACATGGAAAAAGAGATAAAATGGGAGGGTTGAGAAAGGGGAGGAGGAAGAGGGGACACCATAGAGGTGGCACTTGTCACCGGTGCTGCACTACTCAGAACTCCAGTATCCCACAAACTAAGGACGACTCAGAAGAGTAGCTGATGGGATTGATCCCACCCCACCCTCCCATGCCCCACATACACCCCCAGTCCCTCCCCACGCTCTTCCCCTCTCACTCAAACATCAGACTCAATACTGGAGAGTTTCTCATAAACATGCCCGTTGCTGGAGCCATTGAAAGCCCTGGGGTTTTTGTTGTTAGGCACACAGGGGTTGGACTGGTTCCCTATACAGATGTCCTTCTGGAAACGGGCTGGCACAGCCCCATGAAGGGCTGAGACCACCGGCTTGTTGGTGGTGACAATGGCTCGGAAGTCTGGCCTGGCTTTGGGCCCTCCTGCCACCACAGGCTGCCTGAAGAAATAAGATTTGCTGCCGTGGAGCAAGCATTGGTCATCCCCAAAAGTGGGGATGAAAGGGTTTTGGGTGACCCGGTCGGGGTAGAGCGACTTGCTGAGCATGTAGCCCCCACTGCTGCCGGGGTTGTTGTGGTGGTGGTAGCTGGTGGCGGGCACTGAGGACTTGTTGTTGGCAAAGGTGGTCTCACTAGCTGGCATCTCAAACATGTGGGCGTAGGGGCTCCCCTCCAAAAAGCGGCCCTTGTCCTTGAGGCTGACGCTGCGGGGGGCCAAGGCTGAGTCATCCTTCTGCAGGTCCACAAAGGTGTCATAGGAATGCTGTCGGCGGAGCTTGTTGCGGTTCTTCTTCTGCACCTTGGAGGCAGAATTGGAAGGGCTCTGAGGATATTTGGAGGAGGAGGTGGCACTGGTGGCCACGGGCACAGGGGCAGGTGGCTGGTCCAGCTCTTGGAGCGAGTTGTCCTCACTGATGTCATACAGGTTGCCGGCTTTCTTGCAAGCCTCACAGCGGATGCAGGCCTGGCGGGTGGAATTCTGACCCACCACTGATGGCGTGTAGTTGTGCAGCTTAGAAGGGCAACTGCGGCAGAAATTAGCCCCGGTCCGGTCCTCCCAGTCTAGATTGGTCAGGTTCTTCTCCCACGGCGCTGGGACCCCACTCACAACACCATGCTTGTGCTCATTGCTTCCGCCAAACTCGCCCGAGCCGTGCTTGTGGTGGGCCCTGTTGGTGCAGGATCCACCCCCTCCTCCTCCTCCTGTGTCCCGCTTAAACTCATCTCCCCGTTCTTTGTAAATATCTGTCAGGTCCACGTGTTCCCAGTGCGGCGAGTTCTCCTTGGCCCTAAACTGGTCTAGGTAGAAGTCCCGTAGCCCTTCCTTGTCCCTGAAGTAGCGCTTGTGGTCAGGTGAGCGGGGCGGGCGCCGGCGGTAGGCCAGCTCTATCTCATCAAACTCCCGCCGGGACTTGGCAGAGGCTGGGCGCTTCTTCAGGCTGTCCTTGTACTGCTGCTTCCGCCGCTTGGCCGCATTGCCCTCGATGTTGCCATAGGTGACCGTGTGAGTGGAGATGTCTGAAACATCTGAGCGAATCAGGTCATCATGGGTCCCACTGCCCCCGTAGCGGTCACTCTTAAAGGAGAACTTGCCATAGAGGTCACCCAACTGGCTGTGCTTGGCAGGAGGTAACCCCAGGTCCAAGGGCTTCTTCCCGATGGACCGTGACTGGGCATTGAAGGGCGGGTTGTCACAGTCATAGAGCCCATCGATGGAGCTGGTGCTGCCGATGCTATGGGGGCGGTGGTGGTGGTGGTAGTGGTCCTGATACACGTTGCTGTCCTTCAGCTGCAGGTTGCCAAAGGTCCTTTCCACCTCACTAATATAGTCACTGAAGAGGTTCTCCTCGCAGGGGGGGTTGTTGTAGGACTTACAGTCTGAGTGGGTGAAGCTGCGGCGGTGCTCAGAGATATCATAGACTGATGACTCGCGGCGGATAAAGTCTAGGGCACTCTGTGGTGAGCCATTGACCCCTGACAGGTTGGCCATGTTCTTGGCTGTCCGGAGCAGGCGGAGGATGTTGGAATGAGTGTTGTTCATAGTCGCTGTGGGGGAGTTCATTGCTGACTGGCGTTCTTCGATGGCCACGCCGTGGATGCAGCTGTAGATACCCTGAAATGAGAGAAACCAGGAAGGTGAGTGGTCCTGCAAGGAATACACAAAAGGGGACCTGGACTGGAAAGCACCCTGTGCAGCATGAGCGTGTTCCTGTAGGACAATAAGGCCTGTCAGCCTTCCATCACTGAAACACAATCAAATCAAACAAAATCAGATCTGCTCTTGATATTCTGCCCCTCTTTCTTGCCTCTCACATTTTCCCTTTCCCTCCATTCCTCCTCCTCTGTGTTGCTTCATGTTGTATCTGTAGGATGCAGGAATACCTGCATACATCCAAGAGTTAGTCAAATCTAGTAGGTGTAACGTAGAATTGCAAATGGGGACAATAATATCCTTGGGAATAAAACCATCAAGACAAACAATTCTGTGTGGATAAGAGGAAGAAAGTCTGTTTTGGCCCTTGAAATTCATCTGGACATCAGTGAATCAACGAGACAGGAGCTATCTTAAAAAGGGAACAGCTTCATTTGTCATAAACTTAGCTACATTAATCACCAGTACAGATTAGAAAAGGAAACAGAGAAAGAGCAGGACTGCTGAATTCATATTTAGGCCTTTTGCATCTGATTGACTGAGGTACAACAGAATTTTTAATTGCATTCTGTTAAGTTCAACAGTGATAACAGGCTCCAAATTGAGATCTCTGAAAGTCTCTATTCAACTTCAAATCAGATAGCAGAAGTTCCCAATTTCCCCACATGCTCCACAAGCTTATTTTGTCCATGACACAGACTGTTTGCAAGGGTTACCCCTAAGAACAGAAGGGGCTCCTTTATTCCCTGGCTTGCCAAATGGGGTCTGATGACTAATGTCAATTCTGAAATGGACACCATCACACCATGTTACCATGGTTTCTCGGCAGCTAGCAGATGATTAACACTTTTCAGATTTTTTGTCAACCTGGCCCAGGTCTAACAGATAATCGCAGAATGAAAGACTCCATACTTAGCTAAGGATCACCAAACACAAGTCCCCATCTTATCTCCAGACTAAATCACATTAGAAACTAACAATATAGAAGAGAGGCTGTGCCCCTGCATTCAAAAGACTTTGTCATTTCTCCTCAATATGTTATGCAGCAATTATACACTCCTTGCACAATCAAAGTAAATTCTGTTACATCAGACACTGACCTAAAAAAATGCCAAGATTTGACCTTACTTCAGAATGGATCAGGAGAAAGGACCACTGTCTTGAAAGAAGGATAAAAAGCCCCAAATGGGATAATGCTAACAACACTGATAGGAGAAAGATGACTCAGAAATAGCTAGAATCTACTTTAAATGTAAATGTTATACCCTAAGGCAGATTTGCATAAAGCAATTGCTAAGTTTATGTGGTCATCCTCTCTCAGAGGATGTCTGCACGGTTTAGGGCATGGCTTTCGGTTAAGGACTTCTGACTGTTAATGATGGCACACTTCTAGTTAACAAAAGGTCAGCTGAAAAGCTGTAATATAGGGGACAATGTAAAACTCTTGAATTTCTAATCATGTTATCCACCATTACTTGAACCCAAATTTGGGGGGGGTCCCCAAATTTGGACTCCTCACAACTCCCTTCGAAGGAGCAGTCAGTAACAACTACCTTCTCTTTATATTGCCCTTTCGTTTCCATGACCATAATCCAACAGAGACCAGAGATGTCACAGAAAAATTTAACCCATTTTTGCAACATTAATGGTGCAAAGACGACAGCCTTTATCCTGCAGACTGTCACCCTGTGCCACCTGTGTGTTCGACAGTCTTGGTGGATTTCCTCATCTCCAGTACCTAGGACTGTCTGAATAAAGCCTCTGTTCTTTCCTGGCAGTTAATGACACTCACCCTGCTGATGGAGAAGACCACACCAGGCTTGCCAGAACAGACACCCATGAAGCAGTGGCGGAATTGCCAGTAGAAGAGGTGCTCACAGATGAAGGTGATGAGACTGAGGGCCATGGCTGCTCCCAGCATGTAGAAGACACCTGCCATGTTATCTATATCCAGCTGGCTGCTCATAACCTCGTTCTTCTCATTGTGACAAATGCCAGTGAGCCAGAGAGCTTCCAGCTCCTCCATCTCCCCTAGAAAGACAGACAGAAGGAAAAAATCAGGTTAGATAGTCCTGCAATGGCTAAAGAGCTCAAACTGGGGGTGACTGAAAGCAAGAATCTGATCTATGGTAATTTCCAGTCTCCATGTTCTTTTTCCACATTTGTAACATCCATAAAATATCCTGACTGCCCATCTGATGGGGGCAAGTGCAATTTGTCACGAGAAGGTCAACAGGAGTTTTCCACAGTCAGATACTAGCCATAAAATACTGTACCAAAGGACACAGCTATTACACTTGTAAACTGTCTACAGTGAGATCCTGAAACAGTTTCCCACCAGATGACTGAAGACCTGGCTCCACAAACCTCCACTGTCATTAGGTCAATGAAGGGAAAAATTAGTGACTGATACTGGTAGACAAAAATTAATCACTTTGAAATGAAAACATTGTATGTTTCCAACTCAGAATTCAAAATGTTGATTTTTTTTTTTTAAATCAAATTTGTTTCTATCATATCCACAGCTCATTAAAAATAGGTGCAATGTACCCAAAAACATTTATGGATTTTTACCTGTTTTTCTTCCCCTCCATTTTGTCCAAATTCAACACTTCCAAGCCCTTTGACCAATCAAAAACATTACTAATTTGTATTAGCTAGGAACAAATGTCCTGCAGTCTAATTTCATACATCACTTACTCCAATTATGGTATTTTCATGAGGGGTGAGAGAGAGACAAACACTCACACACACACACATATATTGACACATTCAGAACAAACTGATTTTGCAGGTTGGCAAATTTTTTCATGCTGTTAGGAAAGTTAGTTTTTCACATTTTCAATTTCCTGTCCAGTGACAAGGGAGAAAAATTCCATATATAAATGAGGTGCCATAGAGTCTTCGAAGCTTTATGGAGAACTTACATCTTTTTCTGAAATAATGCATATTAGGCTGTTTAGGAAACAGAACACCCTATCTGCCAGGCAGCCAATTTTCTGAAGCATATCCAAGTTATGTTCTTTCCATATTTATAATACCATATATTATTTTCAGAGTTCAGAAAAAAAGGAATACTTATAAATAAAATAACATGTGAATTTTATTTATTCAAAAAAAGTAAATTAAGAGATGAACTAGGTAACTATAAGGTTCCAATTTAAAATTCACTCCAAAACATGCTTCTGAGTCTCAAGTTCTTCCTTGCTTTTGTTATTTTTGAGGTTTTGGAAATTCTGAGCTAACTCTTTCATTCAGAAATATGGATCCTTTAATTCTGTAAACTCTGCATGGATTGATCCTGTCCAGAACTATAAAGTATGAAATAACCATAGACAGTATAGTTAGTGAGTTTGGTCATGGCAAAACTGCAAAGGTAGTAAAAAGTTCACAACAGAAATCTTGTTTTTACAAGACATTCTTCACATAAGGTATTTTTTCAAACACGCATCTGAGCTTGTTCTTTGAAAACTTTCGTGGTTTTGACATTGCTTTTGATGATACAGCTACCCTGCATCAGCAACATAAAAGAAGTGATATCCTCACATTTTTGGTGTGACGTCTCTAAATAAACCTTTTTAATAATTTCATGTTTTCTAGTCAAATCTGAAGCACCAGAGCTAGACATTTCCATTCCTTACATGCAAAATTTGGTATTTCTTAGGAAAATTCCAGCTCTTCCTTTTCTTGTCACTTACCATCTCCAAAAAGCTGTAGAATGGCAAGATCAACCTGGCGCTTCCAGCCTGAGTCCTTTTGGATGGCAATGCCATACCCAGTGGAGGCAAACACCTTCCCACTTCCAATTGTCACCAGCTTGCAGCCTTCATCTCTGCCAGCCATGTAGTTTAGCACTGCTGCATCATAAATGAAAGCATCCAACTTCCTGCACAGATGCAAGAAACAAGAGGGTGTATTACAGAAAACATCTGTATGAATTCAAAGGTGTTCTCAGGTAATTAAGGCTGAAATTAACCTCTTTCAGATGGATTACAATAGGTTACATAGAATCATTGAAAGGTTTGGGTTGGAAGGAACCTTAAAGATCATCTAGTTCCAACCCCCATGATGTGGGCAAGACACCTTTCACTAGACCAGGTTGCTCCAACCAACCTGGCCTCAAACACTTACAGGAATGGGGCATCCACAACTTCACCACCTCACAGTAAAAACCCTCACCACCGTCACATGAAAGAATTTTTTTCCTAATACCTGATTTAAACTTACTCTCTTTCACTTCGAAACCATTGCCCCTTGTCCTGTCTCTACATGCCCTTGTAAAAAGTCTCTCTCCATCTTTCTTGTAGGCTTCCTTCAGGTACTGGAAGGCCACAATTAGGTTACTCCAAGGTTAGGTTAGGTTACTCTCTTTTCCAGGCTGAACAATCCCAATTCTCTCAGTCTTTCCTCACAGCAGAGGTTCTCCATCTCTCTAATCATTTTGGTGGCCCTCCTCTGGACTTGCTCCAAAAGGTTGATGTCTCCTTCTTGTGGTGCAGACCCCAGATCTGGAAGCAGCACTGCAGGTGGGGTCTCTTGAGAGCAGAGAGAAGGACAGAATTCCCTCTCTCAATCTACTGCTCAGGCTGCTTTTGGTGCAGCCTGGGATACACTTGGCTTTCTGGGCTGTGAGCTCACATGGCTGGGTCATGTCCAGCCTCTCATCCACCAGCACCCCCTTCTCTGCAGGGCTGCTCTCGATCTGTTCATCCCCCAGCCTGGAGGCTGGGGGTTGCCCCAACCCTGGTGCAGCAACTTGCACTTGGTCTTGCTGAACATCATGAGATTCTTATGGGCCTATTTCTCAAGCTTGTCCAGGTCCCTCTGGATTACATCCCGTCCTTCAGGTGTGTCATCTTCACCTTCATCAGAGTTAACTAAAATCTGGGCCCAGAACCTGTTTAGAGGTAGAAGCTGGACTATAAACGAGGATTGTCTATTTCTTTCTGACTTTTTGGTAATCACAATTTCTGATCTGAAGGAAAATGTGGAATAAAAATATACTGCAAGATAAAGATGAATGAAGAGAAAGTCGAGGGGATCTATATTCCTATTAATAGTTTATATTTCTGTACTACCTTTAATCTCAAAAGAATCTAAAATGCCTTATAAAATGTATCAATACTAGATAGCAAAGGAGGGGTTGAAGTAAGGAAAATATTATCTCCAATTCAAAATGCTGACATACCTTAGCAGAGCAAAATGTCTTTTTTTTCAAATCAAATACAGTCAGGACATTAAGTTTAACCCCTCTGTTACTGTGAAAAGCACTACTGGATCTTTACCAATGCCAAGTGGTCACAATAGCAGCTTCATGGTTTACAATGCTGAGTAGCTCTTTGTTAAAAAATGCTTAGCTGAAAACCACAACAAAAATTCTGTTTCAACATAGAGAAATCCCCATTAGGGACTGTGCTGGGTAGACGGCACAAGAGACCAATGAGAGCCTTCTCTCACTGCAACAAATTGATTTGGATGTGGGGGGCAGTCTCAGAGTGCTGCATCTTCCACATATCCAAAGACAGCTGATGAGTAAATCCTCCCACTAGATCTGAAATGAAACACATTCTGATAAACGACCAAAGACCTTCTGCTTGCACATTCTCAAATGCACGCTATCTTTACAATCCACTTCCCGCACATATATTTCCAGTATAGTGATTCAAGTGGCTATCTGTGAGAAAGTCTGTCCAAGGGTGGATATGAAGCCAGGATGACATCTACCGCAAGTGATGAGCTCTATTTCATCCATATATTTCCAGGACAGAGCATATTTATTTCCTGGATGATGACTACCCTGGCAAATGTACCTTCCTAGGATGACATCCAACGATGGTACAACCATTTATAATGGGCTGCATGCCTCTGAACCTGGCAAACAGGTTTAGCAATATTCAGTCAATCCAGTAATTAAATTGGCTGAACATTTTCATTGTGCTTTGGAATTAACTTTCTCATAAGACTGCAACATGAGTGTAAGCAAAAATGTTTTTTTCAGTGGTGCTGGGCTCTGAGAACCAAAATGGTCAGCTCTGGGAGGAGGTCTTTAACCTACAAAGGACAAAGGCTTGCAAAATGTCATTTTGAGTTAGTTCCTTTGCAGATTCACTGCTATTAAAATAGGATGAGCTATTCCAGCATGCTTTTTGCTAATGATTTTTCCCATGTTTGTCAAATTACCCAAGGAAATGGTTACATTTTTTATACTTCCTTGTTATTCAAATAACATTTTGTTTAGCCCTTGATACTAAAATATTCCAGAGTAGGCTACTTTCAAACTATTTGCTTCAAACACACCTTCCATTATACTGTATTCCATTAGCTGGTGATACACTGGGGTGGGATTAGTCTGACAAGGATTGTTTCAGTTTTCTGATTAGCATAATCTTTTATACACAGAAGGAGGGAAAACAAAGGAATTTCCAGATGACAATATAAATGCTCTGAAAAAAATTTAGTCCACAGAGATCTGTGAGCTTTTCCTGTATGTGCATAAGAACCCATCAGCATGAAAGATCTCGATGAAGCAAGGTCTTTGGGACTAATACACATGTGGCTAATGTACAAGGATACAGTAGATCCTACTTTTTTTTCTTTCATAGTCTAACAAACACAACAAAACCAGAAACTCCTTAACAGATGTCAATAGAAAAAACTGGTAAAAAGAACAACAGAGTTACTCTCCTGTGCTATGTATGATCTTCCTATGCTTTTAACCATGGAAAGATAATAGAGGATCATTTTTCAAACCTCACAAAAAAAAAAAAATTCAGACAAGCGTGCGAAAGAGTCAGGTTTCTGTGGCGAGTAAACATGTAAGAAGAAAGCCTCACCCAGTCTTCAGCGAGAACAGTGCATCATCCACCCCTCTCTGATTGAACTTCACCATGTAGCTGTGCATTTCAGGGTAGTTGTTGCGAATGTTCCTCTCTGTGCTGCCATTAGGAACTGTCCCGAAGCGGAAAGGGGGTGAGAAGTCATTTGGTTTCTGGAACTGGAGAGACAGACAAAGAACATTTCTCACAATCTTTCAGATTGAAGCAGTAACCTGGTTGGGAGAACATACTCTCTTTGGAAGGTAGTTCTGATTTTACTTTACTATCATGTAGAAAACATCGTTAAGAAGTTATTATATTTCACTGTTTTCAAACACAAACATCTCCTGTTAATGCCTAAGAACCAAGAAGTAAATCTGAGCAAGTTGTTCTTTTTGTCCACTCTGGATCAAGTGCATGAAATAGCCAGTGATCAAAGATTAAAAAGGAGTTTAGATAAAAGGAAAAAGGAAAGGAAAAATGTAACAGAAGCTTTGGAACACAGTCAAGGAAAGATTTTCAATAAAATCTATGTGCTTTTTATCCACACACTGTAATTTAGTTCCTAAGAGGTATATTTTTCAGCTCTGCGTATGCCTTTGCACTTCCTGGTTCTGACTGAAGTAGAAAAATAATTAAAGAGGAAAGATGCCTCTCAGCACACCTCTCACCCGCTCCACAAAATGAATGATCAGCTTTCAAAGTTTTGGGCAAGTGTTCCAGATGAAATGCTATGAGTGGATGCAAGTCACTAGTAACATCTGATGCCCAGAACATTGCTGGAAGAATACTCCAAAGCTTTTGCTGCTCACAAGAAATACACTCGTCATAACATTTCCCCATGGCTGCAAGGCTATGAGATTTTATATGCCACTAGCTTAACTTAAGTCATAATCAATGCTCTCTGGGGTTTTATGAGCAGTAAAATTTAGACTGTCAATTATCAAGCCTGCTTAAAACCCTTAGAACCAGCAGACAGGAAGGAGCACAGAACTGTAAGCCAGAAACAGAATAAGCAGTACAAGAAAAAGATGCAAAAGTAGGTTAGATGGAAGGAAGCCTCCTCCTCTCTGGATATATCAAGCACTAGCTTGCCTGGTGTTATTTCTCGACTCCCAACTGTGACTGTATATTTGTATGATCCTGAGAAGCATGCTAACAACAGTCAGACTAAACCCATTTAACAGCAAGAGTTCACCCGGTACATGAATATATGCCATAGTGTACTGCCACCTTCTACATTGGAAATACAGCTGCAATCTACAACTATTGCTTAAAACACATACAGATGAGCCTTGTTCTGGAGTTCTGCTTAAAGTCATTTTGGAACGTGGTCAACTCAACCAAGGAGGCCAAAGCCCCTAAAGCAGTGTATCTCATTCACAGCAGTGTCTGTTTGAATACACTGTTCTGTTTCCTTGTACCAGTCAACGCATCTGGCTGTGCAAGGAATTATCTCCCCAGTTTGGATGGCAAGATGAACTAACTTGTAAGTACACACAAGTGTGTGAGAGAGAACATGTGTCCTATTGCTTTAAGCCAACAGAAAACATCAGGGCTGTTTTTTGGAACTCAGGTTGGTACATCACCAAAAAACCAGAGGTTTCACATATAATAAAACAGACAGTAAAGTGGCTCTTAGAACCCTGTCACACCCTCTAGGGATGAAGACAAACTCACAGCTATCAAAGACTGTAATGAAAGCAAACTTTGATGGGAGAAAAATCACTCCAGCATGCTAAAATTATTCTTTTCTACCAAGTTGATTAAAGCAGCAGCCTCGGGGACCCATCACAAGGAGGGCACTGCCCATACCAGTTGCAAAGAAACACAGTCTCTCCCTTGACATGCTAAACCAGGAGTTTGTAGAGTGGGCAACTTGCTTTCCCAGAGGCTGCAGAACCCAGCCTTGAAGAGAACCAGGGCATTCCCATTCCCACAGAGCCCTGCAACAGAGTAAAGTTAACAGGACTTTACAGTCAAGCATCAGGCAGGCCTGACCAACATTGATGTGATTGAGCTTTGGCATGTCCTTTGAAACAGCAGCAGCTATGTGAGCCTCTCTCTGGGCCCAGAGACTGTCAAAGAGAAGAGGCTTCATCCAGTGTCCATTTTATATATACAGTTACCTTTGATTCCCAGTGAAAGAATCTCTACTTTTGTTTGCTTCCATCATAGTGTCTATTGGAGTAAGAAGGATTATAGCCAGGCAGGGCTGTGATAAGGGAAACAATCCCACCCTTGAACTATCCTTTGACCCCTCTGGTTAAGGGCTCATTACAGCAGCCAGAGGTGAAAGGCTCCACATTTAATTTTTAACCTCCTGGGCAATCAATAAATAAATTAAAACATTTTTCTTGAAGGAAATTACTGTTTCTGGCAACTGGAAAAGCACATTTCTAGAGAAGGAAGTCAGGTTGATGGCTTCTGCAAATCCACATACTATTCATTCACTCATCAATCCTTACCCCCTGCTCATTCCTCAGTCAGAAAAGATCTTTAAATGCAAATCATTCCCTGCTCACCAACATGCACACACACTTCAACCATAGCCTGGTGGACAGCAAGACAGCAAACTGCATGAAAGGTTCTATATGGGACCCACACCAGAAAATTTTAGCTTCAGCGCCTAAGAGGAACACAGATCCCCAGCTAACCTGGTTTGGTGTTTACAAAGTTGAAAGCAATTGATGTCCAGCTGACTCCACAGTCCATGGAGCCAGAGATAAGCAGATACTTCTCCAAATTTGAGAAGTAATAGTATGGTACATGCATGAGTCTTTCTGGTAGGAAAGTCACCATATTTGTTGCTTGGCAGTAGGTGGGCACAGCTCAGTCCAGGAATGGAGAAATCTCCAAAGAGCTCTCCAGCCTTAAAAACTATTGCATCTTTCTGAACTAACTGCTGCCCCACACTGCTCATACTAAAGGAGCAAAAACACATGCAAACCTTTCAAGAAAATTCAAGAGACAGATGGGAAAGGAGTGTGTGGCATCACAGTGGAGGAATGTGTGGCGGAACTGGAGAAGATCCATAAGGAAGAAAGTTTATTGACACATTGTCAAAAAGTTCAGTAAGGAATGCCACCTGTTTGGTTTCTTCCAAGGACTCGGACAGTGGGCCTGGATCATAAGTATCAGCCCCAGGAAAGCAGACTGGTCTATAAGGAGTCCGAGACATGATGCAGGAGCTGAGGTACAACACAGGGGCCATTACATGGAGGAAGCTTATGCAGAGATAATCTCAATGCTACAGTAAATACTGATAAAGGAATTAACTGTGGATATTGACAGAAAGGGTCAGAATGTAGATTAATGGGAGAACTGTCCCATTATTTCATGTAAGTGTTTCTCCTGTCAGAGCCCTAAGTCAAAACTACTCTCCCTATCTGCAAAGAGGAGTCCTGTGAGGCTCTGGCAAAAAATGTGGTGGTAACAGGGCAAGGGAAGATGTACCAGTTGCTGACCAAACCCAGCCGTAGAGGGTCCACACTTGTAGGAGCCCCACCTCACACTTGCCTGCAGCAGGAGACCTGTCCTGCTGCCCAGCTCTACCTACCTCAAGGGACGGCTGCCTGTGAGGGAACCCACAGGGCTCAGCCAGTCCTGCACCCAAAGAGCTCCAGGCAGAGGTGTACCCCATTTGCGTCCTCCCACTCATTTATCATGGGACACCATTTGTGAGATGCTCCAGTTGTACCCAAGGTGATGTGACACACTCTCACCCATGAAAGAAATCCCACTTGCTTCACATCTATTGTGGGCGAGGTGAATGCTGAAGATGGGGGTGGAAAGCAGACACCAAACCTGCCTGAAGGGCTGGGGTAGCTCTGGGACATGAGATGTCTCTGTTCAGAGCCCAGCAGCTGACTGCCTCTTCAACCCTTCACTCCACAAACTGAAATCAAGAAGCATTAAGTGCAAAGCAAACCCTGGCTTTGCAAAAGTAACCTCTCAGTCAGAGACCAGAAATCTTCCTGCTCTGGAGAGCGATAAACACACAGGCTGGGGGCTATTAGCACATTCAGGGGGGAGAGATCCTTTCCCACTCCCCTCCACATCTCGCTATGAGAGCTGTCGACAGCAGCAGTGAGAGCGAGTTTAAGTGACTAGTCTGGCAGAGCTGTTTCATTAGCAATTTGGAGCCATGCCGTGCAGAAAGCAGCATTGTTCTCAGATGTTCGAATATCAATCTGCATAATGAAACAGGTGACAGGAGCTCTTCCCATTCATGCAGCCGCAATTGGAGGGGATTCAGATATGAGGGGAAGGGGTTATGTCTAATTGGCCACAATTAATTTGATGAGAATTTTTTTTTCCATTATACTGTCTATCACCAAATGGTTCCTACAGAAAAGCACATCTGCACTTATTTATCTGCCTGATGTAGGCCCTGTTTACACTGTAAAGTGTTTGCCAATAGCATAAAAAGCAGTTTCCCAAATTCAGCAAGCTCTCACAACAAAAAGGCTCTTTTTTATCAGTCGATCTACTTTTACACTGCTTTTAAAAAAAAAATCCCCTGCTGGAATACATAATGAGCTGGCAAAACTCAGTGCAAGTGTGTATGTGTGTATCTGTTAGTGCCTTACCCTTATACACCTTCTCTGGGAGGGCTCCTTAGACTTTGTAAGGCCCAGATCCCCAGTTTAAGTTTTCTACTACAGGAAGCTCCACAGCTCTGATCCATTTAAATAAGGTCCACAGATTCAGCTCCTCTTCTAGCTGCAAATCCAAAAGACCTTAAGCCCATGTTAGATACTCTGGGTTTAGTTAATTTGCCCAAACGTAAGTGCCAAGCTGAAATGCCAAGGGAATTTCACCCTGGGAGCAGGACTCTCATAGTCTCTGGGTCAGAACTGCCAGCCACCTGAGAGTAGGTTGGACACTCCAGTACACCTAAATTGGCTCTAGACATCTACACTGGCACAAATTAATCCAGCCACTGAGCCATTTGGCCCTCAGGACAGCTTCTCCCACCAGAAGTACAGAGAGCCAACTGCTGTGGTTAGCAAAGAGCCTGAAGTGCCCACCAGTCCCCTGAACTTGCGCATCAGGGCATCAGTCACAACCTTCTGCTCAGGCACCTATAAGCAGCACTCCACTTGCCCTTTTGGCAGCTGTAAAACCAGCAGACATCTGTTGTGGCACAGGCCAAATACCTTTCAAAAAAGATTGCATTTATTAGTAAGTTGCAACATAAGATCTAGTGACATCAGGCCAGAAAAGCGAAGTCCATACTCAAATGCATAATTTCAGCATAACCTTTCTGCATTGCCCTAATATCCTTGATTGTCTCCTCTTGCTCTGGTTCAGCTGCATGTCTCTGCAGTCAGCTTGCACCTTTCTTCATTGCCTGAGAATCCAGCCAGGCTATTTGCACAAGAGATTCATTCAGAACTTGTTAAAAATTAAAGAGTGGGCCACTGGTTTCCAGGTCTAACCCTGAGGTGGCCCTATGCCTACACTTGAGTCGTGACAGATTAAGCATGTCCACAGCAGCATGTCTTGCCCTAGCTGCCTTGCTTCTGTATCCTTTATTTCAGCCAGGAAATTAACTCCTTTATAACAAATGGATGACTCTGAAAAAGAAGAGGCTTGCCCTTTTCATAACCCAAGAATACGTAATTTTTGTCCCCAAGCTGCACCACAAACAAGGCTGCAGAATCACAAATGTGGATTTGGCCCTGAGAAGATGTCTCTTCTGCCTCTCTCTCTCCAGTGAGTCTCTCCTGGACATCACCGTTCCTCACAGCTGTTGTGAAAGATGGCTAGTACGGGAGACTCCTCCACTCCCTGGACAATCCCCACCAGAGCTTTACTCATGGAAAGTTCTTCCAAGTGTCTGAACCATAGCCTCCCTACTGCAATATAACTACAATATTTTTTGTAATCTTCTCCATGGACAGGAAAATTCAAATAGTTTCTTCTTCTCTGAAGGTGCATTTTATGTTTTTCAATACCATTAATCTGTTTCTTCTCCATGTTCCTTCATTGCAGCTAAAGAAGCTCAGTTTCCTCAGTCTTTGTTTATAAGCTGTATTGTGTGGACCTGCAACCACTCTTACTGATGTGCTTTGGCTGTATTCTGTAGGTCTTTCCTTGACTTACCTTTGGTTGGTGAACATGCTCTCCACCATAACAAGAACAATCTGATCAAGACCCAAAGATATTAAGAGAACATTACACTAAAAAAGCTTGCAGCAAGGCAATAAAAACAATGCTAGTGAGAGTTAATGCTCATTATTACTCAGTGCCTCTCTATATCATTTTCCCTGTCCTTGATTTGCAGCTTGCAAGGTCTTCAAAGCTGTAACTGTGCCCTGATCTGCATTCAGGTAGTGACCAATTTGTTTCTGGAATATCAATCATCACTACCAGCACCATCTTCAGGGCTTTTACTGTATTCTTTTCTTTATGCAGCTTGACTGTGCACATAGGCACATCCACAAACCCATGCCCCCGTTACCTGTCCTGCTAGATGAAGTGCTCTACAGATTCCCAGCATGGAACCTGCAACCTGTTAGTGGCATGGTGCTGTAGGGCACTATTAAATTGACAAAATTGCATCCCAGCTAGGAGTGTGCCAGCACAAGAGCATAGGCAGAAAATCATACTGCAAACTTAAATCATAGCACTGGTACAAATCTGTGAGGAGAGCAGACTAAAGAGACTGTGCTGCTCATTCTCTATTACTAATGAATCTCTTGTACAGATACTTCTCAAGATTCATTCCTAAAGCATTCCACTCCCCTCTGCACAGTCACATACTTTTGACATCGCAGACATTTTTTATTTCCAAGGTGGAACTCACAGCCATTTCTAAGTGACTACAAGTTTTCAGACTATCCTTTCACCCTGACTCTTTTTTCTTCCCTCCTGCATTCCCTCACAGTAACACCTTCTACTTCCTCAGCAGTGGCTAGTGCTGCACCTCCTAAGTGCAGAGGAGCAGGCCATTCACAAGTGTCAGAAGTCAAACAGGCAAGGCAGAAGGCCTTGGCTAAGCAGGAATCTTCTCCTGAAATTAAGGAAAAAAAGGAAGGTGTATGCCCAGTGGAAGCAAGGTCAAGTGATATGGGAAGAATTCAGAGATTCTGCTTGCCGCTGTAAGGACAAAATTCATCTGGCCAAAGTTCAGCTGGAATAAAAGCTGGTCGGAAATGTGGGGGACAATAGAAAGTTTTTCAAATACATTAATGGTAACAGGCAGTAGAGAAATATCACTGGCCTGTTACAGGATGAGGATGGTCACCTCACAAACAGGGACAAGGACAAGGCACAGGTGTTTAATGCTTTTTTTGCCTCTGTCTTCAATACAGATAATGGACCAAGGGGGTCTCAGTGCCCTGAGCTGGAGGACCATGACTGTGAGAGTGATCAGCTCCCAGTTGACCCTGAAGTTGTGTGGGATCTGCTGCTCCAGCTGGATCCCTACAAATCTATGGGGCCTGATGAGATTCATCCAAGAATTCTCAAAGACCTGGCTGATGTTGTCGCAAAACCTCTCTTAATGATTTTTGAGTGGTCTTAGGAATCCAGAGAGGTCACAACTGCTTGGAAGCTGGTGAACATTGTCCCAAGTTTGAACAAGAGCAAGAAACAGGATCCCGAAAACCACAGGCCGGTGAGTCTCACTTCAGTGCCTGGTAAATTTATGGAGAAGATTATTCTGGAAGATGTTGAAAAACACTTGAAATACAATGCAGTCACTGGTCACAGCCAACATGGCTTCATAAGAGGAAAGTCCTGCTAATCAAACCTGATTTCCTTTTATGGCAATGAAACACACCTAGTTGACCAAGGGAAGCCAAATCTTTTTGGATTTCAGTAAAGCTTTCGATACTGTCCTCACAGAATCCTTCTGGACAAAATGTCCAGCACACAGCTGGATAAACTGGATAAACATCATGCCATAGGTGACCAAATGGCTCACGGATCAAGCACAGAGGGTAATAATGAATAGGGTAACATCAGACTAGCAACCTGTCACTAGTGGGGTTCCACAGAGCTCCATCTTGGGCCCTGTGCTCTTCAATATCTTCATAAATGGCTTGGACATGGGACTGGAAGGGACACTAAGCAAGTTTGCAGATGACAAAACTCAGAGGAGCTGTTGACTCCCTCAAAGGCAGGGAGGCCCTGCAGAGAGACCTCAATAAATTAGAGGACTGGGCAATCACCAGCCATGTGAAGTTCAACAAGGGGAAGTGCTGGATTCTGCATCTGGGATGGAGCAACCCTGATGTATGGACAGATAGGGGAATGAGATACTGGAAAGCAGTGCCATGGAAAGGGACCTGGGGGTCATGGCTGATGGCTGGCCAAATATAAGTCAGCAGTGCCCTGACAGCCAGGAGGGCCAACCGTGTCCTGGGGGGCATCAGGCAAAGCGTCACCAGCTGGTCGAAGGAGGGGATTGTCCCGCTCTGCTCTGCACTGGTGAGGCCTCACCTTGAATACTATGTGCAGTTTTGGGCACCACAATATAAGATATTAAGCTATTAGAGACCATATAAAGGAGGACAACAAAGATGGTGAAGGGCCTTGAGGAGAAGCCGTATGAGGAGCAGCTGAGGTCACTTGATCCATTCAGCCTGGANCTTGGTCTGTTGAGCCTGGAGGAGACTGATGGGAGACCTCATTGCGGTTACAACTCCTTGTGAGAGGGAGAGGAGGGGCAGGCACTGATCTCTTCTCCGTGGTGACTGATGATAGGACCTGAGAGAATAGCCCAAAGTTGTGTCAAGGTAGGTTTAGGTTGGATATTAGAAAAAGGTTCTTCACCCAGAGGGTGGTTGGGCATTGGAACAGGCTCCCCAGGGAAGTGGTCACAGCACCAAGTCTGCCAGAGTTCCAGAAGCATTTGGACAATACTCTCAGGCACATGGTGTGACTCCTGGGGATGGTCCTATGCAAGGCTAAGAGTCGGACTTGATGATTTTTGTGGGTCCCTTCCAACTTGGCATATTCTGTGATTCTGTGAATCCAGTTGCCACATCAACTCTTCCTGATTGTGGGCCCAGTTGCAGAAATCAACCCTAAGACTGCAACGGCAAAACCCCAGTTTCTTGTCTTCAGCAGTAAAACAGTACATGCCTTGATGTATAAACAAAAAAAAAAAAGGAAATTAAAAAAAAA